>SJYV01021365.1:178542-270545 GCA_006410875.1 Neotragus pygmaeus | reverse complement strand
CGTGCTGCGATTCATGGGGTCGCAAAGAGTCAGACACGACTGAGTGACTGAACTGAAAAAGAAAAATTTCCTATTCATGAAATGTTGTTTTTTAAAGCCTAAAGCTTCCAACCCAAGGAAGTGAGAATTTTACCACTGTTGAGTGCTGATAAGAAAGGGGAAGTATCCCGTCAGAAACCAAAAGTATAATCCTGCACATTAATGAGGAGCAAAAGTTCCAAACCAAGAAATTTTTAAAAACTGACCTTTCAATTCAGTAGAACTTCTAGCTGCTGCTGCTAAGTCATTTCAGTCGTGTCTGACTCTGTGTGAGTCCATAGATGGCAGCCCACCAGGCTCTCCTAGAGCACTCAACAAAAGTAAAACTCGTCTCTGGAGGTATTTCTACAGTAAATATAACTCTCATGGAAAAACCAACTGCTATAAAAAGATACAAATCATATGAGGACTTGATTCACCATAATGGAGAGTCAACAAATGAGTACAAACAAATGAAGACATAACGAATAAGGCAATTTTTACCCTTACCCCTCAAAAAAAAATAAATAAATAAAACAATCTGAGATTTTTTTTTAAATATTCTTGGATGTATTTTAAAAGATAAAAGAAGAATTAAAAACAAACTTTTAAAAGAAGACATCAGAATCTTATGATAAAGAATAAGTGATTAAAAAAAAAACTTCTAGAAATAAAAAATCACCAACATTTTAAAATCTCAATGTATGGATTAATCAGATCACATGCAGCTGAACAGAAAATTATTATAAGGGAGGAGGGATTTGAGAAAATTACTCAGAATACAACACAATAAAGAAACAGAAAACACAAACAAAAGGATGACAGTCATGGAGAACAGAATGAAGAAAGCAATTATATGTCTATTTAAATTGGAGTTCCAAAAGAAAATAAGAAAGCAAATATTGAATAGATGATAGATAAGAATTTGCCATAATCGATGAAAAACAAGATCAGATTGAGGAAGCAAATGAATCCTATGCAAAAATTTTTTAAAGAAATCCTTTTTTTATCCTGATACATCACTGGGATGCAATATTGAAGATAATTTAAGACCAAAATAAATAAATAAATAAATGCTAAGAGCAAACTCACAGAGAAGATACACTGAATGCAACAGAAAATAATTAAGATAAAAAGTAACCTAATTATCATTTCACTGAAAGTGAAAGTGAAGTCGTGTCTGACTCTTTGCGACCCCGTGGACTGTAGCCCACCAGGTNATAAATAAATGCTAAGAGCAAACTCACAGAGAAGATACACTGAATGCAACAGAAAATAATTAAGATAAAAAGTAACCTAATTATCATTTCACTGAAAGTGAAAGTGAAGTCGTGTCTGACTCTTTGCGACCCCGTGGACTGTAGCCCACCAGGTTCCTCCATCCATGGGATTCTCCCGGCAAGAATACTGGAGTGGGTTGCCATTTCCTTCTCCAGGGGATCTTCCCAACCCAGGGATCAAACCCAGGTCTCCCACATTGCAGACAGATGCTTTAACCTCTGAGCCACCAGGGAAGCAATTCACTAATATTTATTGAATGCCAGACACTGTTCTAGGCCCTGGGGATACAGCAGTGAACAAAACAAACAATTCTTGCTTTCACGGAGCCTACATCCTGGTGACAGAAAAAGAATAATATCTACAAGTAAAAATATAAAATCAATATAAACCCAGAATCTAAGCTACTTTTTCTGTCAATCAGTGATTACTGCTGCTAAGTTGCTTCAGTCGTGTCCGACTCTGTGCAACCCCATAGACGGCAGCCCACTAGGCTCCCCGTCCCTGCGATTCTCCAGGCAAGAACAGTGGAGGGGGTTGCCATCTCCTTCTCTAATGCATGAAAGTGAAAAGTGAAAGTGAAGTCGCTCAGTCGTGTCCGACTCTTCGTGACCCCATGCACTGCAGCTTACCAGGCTCTTCTGTCCATGGGATTTTCCAGGCAAGAGTACCGGAGTGGGGTGCCATTGCCTTCTCCTCAGTGATTACTATCAAGTAGTTTTTACCCATATGCTTTTCATGTGCCAGATACTCCTCTAAGTGTTAGAATATATCGAATAAAACATTAAAACCCTGGCCTTCATGCAGAGGATAAATTTTCTTAAAGTAATGTCTCAGAGGATAAGTAATAAACATAAAAATATGTAAAATACACAATATATTACTATAATAAATGCTATTTTTTAAATTAAGACAAGTGAGGTGGGAAGTGGGAGACAGAGCTGATGTTAGAGAATGCTGCAAGTTCAAACAGGTTAAAATTAAGCCTTTTTAGTAAGGACTCAGATTTCTTGCTAAACTAACATTCTATAATCAAATTAAATCATTTTCAGATTAAAAAACTGACACTGATAAGCTGAAAGATACCAAATGATGTGTGAAGGAAATGACATACAAACAAGAAGTGGAATATAAAAGGCAGTAGTAAGGAAAAATATTTCTTTCATGTGTACATTAAGCAGTCACAAAAATTATCCACATAATAGATTACAATCATCTCTCTTAACAAACAGGAAATAACAAAAGTTATTATGCAGAACGAATATAAAGCAATAAAAATTGAAGATCAAAGAGAAAAAGAAAATCAGCTTTAAAATTACCTTAAAATTTTACCTTAAATTATATTACATAGAAATTACAGTTTATTAAATTTCTACTTCATTATAGATATATCAAATATCTACCAATTAACATGACATATGAATGAATATATGTGGGTTACAGATAAAGTGAATTTAACAGGGAAACTTATAGTTGCAACCAACATATTAGAGACAGAAAAACTCAGAAAACTATTAGCCAAGATTTCAATTCTAAGAATGTGAATCAAATTTGATAAAATAGAAGAAGCAAAGATGAATAGAAAGCAGATTAACAAAAGCAAAAAAATATGCCTTTAAAAATAATAAAGTTGTCAAACTTCTGATCCTATTGATCACAAAAAAAGATAAGAGAAAACAAAAATAAATAGTACTAGAAATAACAAATAGACTTCCTTATAAGTCGAGACTTAAGATCATAAGAGAACAGTATGAACTGCTTTAAGCCAATAAATTTGAAAATATGGACATGGTGGACAATTTCCTGGAATTGTCCAGAATTTACTTTAACTAAAGAGAAAAGTACAACTTAAACAGACCTGTAACGATTTTAGGATACTGAAGAAGTCACAAAACCAACCTACAAAGACACCATAGTAAATGGTTTCACAAACAAGTTTTATCACACTTTCAGGGAACTAAAAAAAATTTTTTTCTGTACAAAATGTCCTAGAGAAGAAAAAATAAAGCTTCTCTGATTCTTTATGAAGCCCATGAAAACTTGGCACAAAAACTGGACAAGAACAGCATGAGAAAATAAAATTATAGTCTAACTTCACATATAAACATAGACACCAAAATACTAAATAAGACATTAGCAAGCCAACTCCAGGACTGTATATTTAAATTACATCAGAGAATTCTTAAATTCTTAAGTATACCTTTTATACAGATCTATATCATTAGTAACTTCAAGTTGTTCTATATTACATATTTATATTAACCTAACTAAAACATACAGCAAGCAACTCTTGAAACTAATGATAATGAGTCGTCACATAATAATTTTGTAACAATTTGTTGTTCACTTAAAGGTAAGATTTACACTGAGATGTTGAAATAGGAATTATGTGGATATCTAATGCAATAGTCTGAAAATCAAATAAAAAGTCTCTTCACTGTGTATTTACTATTACATTTATACAAAATTTCATGATGTAAAAGCCAAGAAGATTTACTCCAGTTAAAATTTAGATGGAAAACCTAGCTTCTCATGGCTTAACATTCTCCCTATCACTGACTCCAGGATTCTAAAAAATTCAATTTTTGAAAACCACTATAATGGATCAAAATTACTTTTAAACAAGATTATGGTTTCTTCATAATTTATAGCTTCCCAGGCATCTCATAACAGTATATTATATCAGTCTGAAATTGTTCTTTACAAGTAAAATTGGTTTTTATTTTCCATGAAATCTTCTTAGTGTTTGCAAATTTAATTTTATAAACATGTCATCAGGTCTTTTGATCTTAAAGCACTTCTTCACACTAACAGTTTTATGTTACCTTTTGTATAATTAATGTTCTAACTAAGAATTGTTTCTCTAAAATTAAAAAGCCTAAGGGAATCTAGAGCACAGATGTGGAAGCAGATGTGATGACCTGGACAGCTGATGAGATTTAACAACTTAAATATTATAAGCCCACCCATGTGCACTAAGTAATCAGAATGACAGCAAAATAACAGAAAAAGCCTCACAATATCACAGTACAGCCTTCAGAAATTTCTATAAATGAGTTAACTTCGGGCAAAGCTTCACTACAAAGTACATTATCTCTTACAATTATCTCAGTAGAGAGATTTTTAAAATACATTTTATTAGATTATTAAATTCACTGAAAAGCAAAAACTAAACAGCAAATTGTATATAATAGAAGCTCAAAATTTGGCATAACTATTTTAAGTAGGTAAATATACAAAATGCTTTTTAAACATTGAAGCTACTAGATGTAAAGAAAACCAACTCCAGCAAAAAAGCAAGGTTTTGCAAATCTCAAAATCTTAAACCTTTTCAAAAAAACTTCTGATGTGGTAATGGGGAGAAGATTTTTTTATCATCCTCAACAATATCAAAAGTAAAATGAAACAGAACACATTTAAGAAGGGAAAAAAAAAACAAAAGGATAAAATTATAGCCAGGGTACTATGAGTTGCCATACTATGATGGCAAACCTAGACAGTGTTTTGAAAAACAGAGACATTACTCTGCTGATCTATATAGTCAAGGCTATGGTTTTTGCAGTGATCACGTATGGTTGTGAGAGATGGACCATAAAGAAGGCAGAATGCCAAACAATCGATGCCTTCGAACTCTGGTAATGGAAAAGACTCCTAAAAGTTCACTGGACAGCAAGGAGATCAAACCAGTCAATCTTAAGGGAAACCAACCCTGAATATTCACTGGAAGCACTGATGCGGAAGCTGAAGCTTCAGTATTTTGGTCATCTGATGCAAACAGACAACTCATTGGAAAAGTCCCTGATGCTGGGAAAGATTGAGGTCATAAGGAGAAGAGGGCATCAGAGGATGAGATGGCTGGACGGCATCGCTGAGGGAATGAACATGAACCTGGGCAAACTCCAGGAGATGGTGAGGGACAAGAAGGCCTGGAGTGCTGCAGTCCGTGAGGTCATAAAGAGTTGGACACAACTTGGTGACTGAACAACTATGAGTTAGCTGTAATACAGCTGTGAGAGAAGCACTGTATAAGAAATAAATCAGTCTATTCTCACAAACATAGTGCATGACATCACAAGTTTACATATTAGAAACTAAATCTAAAAAGTATACAAAGGAGTTACTATCTACCTGAAAGACAATCAAGTCAAGTGAATGTGTGTATATATATATATTCACACAACCAAATTGCTCTGAACTTCATGTAAATAATTCTTTGATTAAATATAAATAGGTTTGCTTTGCTCTTAAGTAGAATATTACCTTAATACTGGAATTCTATAGTCTGAATTCTTATGACTAGGTCAAAAATAACAATCAGTTTTTCCAATTTGTTGACAAAGTTAATTGTTATATAAATAATCATGTGGTTGTGACGTGTATTTCCTAGAGACATCATAATCTGGAAATAGAAAAGCCTTTGAAATCTAAACTGAAAAATTAGCTGTCAAGGTCTAGAAAAGACCAGAGAATATTGTTTCATTCTTCTAAGAAATAAAATAGGTGTCTATTTTACAAGGTGTCCAGGCAATTCAACAGTCTTTTCAACAAATGGAGTTGAGACTATTAGAAATTCATAAGGAAAAAGGAGCGGGGGAGGGAAGGTATTAGATCTTTACTTCACATGATACATAAATCTTAACTCAAAATGGATCACAGACCTGGGAATTCTCTGGTGGTCCACTAGTTAGGACTTGGCATTCTCAATGCTAGGGCTCCAGGTTTAATTCCTGGTCAGTGAACTAATATCCCACAAGCCATACAGTGCAATCAAAAGCAAAAAAACAAACAAAAACCAAAATGGATCACAGACTGAAAGGTAAAAGCTAAAAGTTTAAAATGTCTAAAAGAAAGAAAACATTCAACATTTTAGGTTAGGAAAGAGTATTTAGATATGATAGCAAATATATGAGTCTTTAAAGAAAAATTCAACAAATTACACAATTAAAATCATAAACCACCTTTAATGCACACCATTGTATACTGTCATGTTAGAAACGAATTGCCAGTCTATGTTTGATGCAGGATGCTTGGGGCTAGTGCATGGGGATGATCTGGAGGGATGATGTGGAGTGGGAGGTGGGAGAGGGGTTCATGTTTGGGAGCTCATGTACACCCGTGGTGGATTCATGTCAATGTATGCCAAAACCAATACAGTACTGTAAAGTAAATAAAGTAAAAATAAAAAAAATTTTTTAAGAGAAAGACAAGTTAAAAAGACCACAGAAAATATTTGCAATTATTTCATCAGGAAAAAAACTTGTACCCAAAATGGAAAATAGCAATTAAAAATTAGTAATAAGAAGACAGACAATCTAATTTTAAAATGGGCAAAAGGGTTTTAACCTAAGATGGTAACATGGGAGGCTTCTCAGTTCACCTTCTCCAGTGGACACAATGAATCTACACATACACACAGAAGAATTCCCTTTAAAACATTCAAAAGCTAGCTGAGTGCTTACCACATATTGGGAAAATGAAGGGAAAAGTCACGTTGATCGGGTCACCAGTATATATCCCCGAAAGGAACTTGTGCACATATCTGGTATGTGGCTTTTACAGCTGTGGCCACAGGACTTACCCTTTGATCACCAGATTCTGGTGGACAGTGAGGCTTCCATTTCAGGCTCCAAAGCATTTATAGCAAATAAACAAACACTTCTTAAATCAGTTATTCTCCCATAGCTCAGCGCATAAAAAGCAAACAGAAATGCTCATTTCCCAGGCTTCTCTGAAAGAGGCCTGAAGCATACTTGAAAAACTGCTGAGTGAGGGTCAAATTTGTAATTTAGTGAAGAATTGACTCATTGGAAAAGACTGATGCTGGGAGGGATTGGGGGCAGGAGGAGAAGGGGACGACCGAGGATGAGACAGCTGGATGGCATCACGGACTCGATGGACGTGAGTCTGAGTGAACTCCAGGAGATGGTGATGAACAGGGAGGCCTGGTATGCTGCGATTCATGGGGTCGCAAAGAGTTGGACACGATTGAGCGACTGAACTGAACTGAGGGACAGACTGACAGAAGGCAATGGCAACCCACTCCAGTGTTCTTGCCTGGAAAATCCCATGGATGGAGGAGCCTGGTAGGTTGCCACCTATGGGGTCGCACAGAGTCGGACACGACTGAAGCAACTTAGTAGCAGCAGCAGCAGCAACAGACTATGCTTCTCACCAGAGATCTGGGAAGCCAGCAGAAAGCACTCTCCCTTCTACCTGTAGCCAGCTTCAAATCACCATTATCACTCTACAAGGAGCTTGTACACATCTGGCATGCTGGCTTTTACACTGCTGCAAGAGATACACACTTTGATTTCCTGGCTCTGGTGAATAACAGGGACTGTGTTTGTGGGTCCCACAGGACTGCAGAAAACATAAAAGCAATTCTTAATCTACTATCCCCCTGGGCTCTCGACAAGGGAGCAAACAGAAATGCCCATTTCCCAGTCTTTCCCTGCAAGAGATCGACTTGCACACATTGAAAACTGCTGTCAGAGGGTTCAGATTCTAATCAACTTGCAGCTAGAAGCTGAGATCCTCACTTTTGGGACACTGGAAGTTCTCAGCGTACTCTCTTTCACTGAGAACCACTAAGATAAACAAAAGCAACTTCAATAATCACAAAGGTTTGAGACTCAACCAAGAGCTAAGAGCCAGGCTGAATGACAAGGTTCATCTTCTACATGAGAACACTAGATTAAGACTGAGAGAGGAGGCTGTTTCTCTAACGCACAGAAACTAACGCAGGAAGTAAAGGAAAATACAGAAACAGAAGGATATGTGCCAAACAAAAGAACAAGATATAACTCCAGAAACAGACCTTAAAAAAAAAAAAAGGTAACTGATATACTTGATAAAGAGTCAAAATAACATTCATAGAGATCTCGCCAAAGTCTAGAGAACAGTTCATGAACAAAGTAAGAATTCCAACAAACAGATGTAAAATATAAAGTCCAAACAGAAATCACAGAGCTGAGGAATGTAATAGCTGTGCTGAAAAATTCAATACAGGCATTTAATAGCAGACTTGAACACAGGGCAATGGAATTCACTCCATCAGAGAAGCAAAAAGGAACAAGAACAAAAGAGAATGAATGCAGAGTTCCAAACAATAGCAAAGAAAGATAAGAAAGCCTTCCTCAGCGATCAGTGCAAAGAAATAGAGAAAAAGAACAGAATGGGAAAGACTAGAGATCTCTTTAAGAAAATTAGAGATACCAAGGGAACATTTCATGCAAAGATGGGCACAATAAAGGACAGAAATGGTATGGACCTAACAGAAGCAGAAGATATTAAGAAGAGGTGGCAAGAATACACAAAAGAACTGTACAAAAAAGATCTTCATGACCAAGATAACCACAATGGTGTGATCAGTAACCTAGAGCCAGACATCCTGGAATGTGAAGTCAAGTGGGCCTTAGGAAGCATCACTACGAACAAAGCTAGTGGAGGTGATAGAACTCCAGTGGAGCTATTTCAAATCCTGAAATGATGCTGTGAAACTACTGCACTCAATATGCCAGCAAATTTGGAAAACTCAGCAGTGGCCACAGGACTGGAAAAGGTTAGTTTTCATTCCAATTCCAAAGAAAGGCAATGCCAAAGAATGTTCAAACTACCACACAATTGCACGCATCTCACATGCTAGCAAAGTAATGCTCAAAATTCTCCAAGCCAGGTTTCAACAGTACATGAACCATCAACTTCCAGATGTTCAAGTTGGATTTAGAAAAGGCAGAGGAACCAGAAATCAAATTACCAACATCCGCTGGATCATCAAAAAAGCAAGAGATACCAGAAAAACATCTATTTCTGCTTCATTGACTATACCAAAGCCTCTGATTGTGTAGGTCACAACAAACTATGGAAAATTCTTCAAGAGATGGGAATACTAGACCACCTTACCACCTCCTGAGAAATCTATACGCAGGTCAAGAAGCAACAGTTAGTACCAGACATGAACAACAGATTGGTTAACTGGGAAAGGAGTACGTCAAGGCTATATATTGTCACCCTGCTGATTTAACTTAGATTCAGAGTACATCATGTGAAATGTCGGGCTGGATGAAGCACAAGCTGGAATCAAGATTGCTGGGAGAAATATGAATAACCTCAGATACACAGATGACACCCTCTCTTATGGCAGAAAGTCAAGAAGAACTAAAGAGCCTCTTGATGAAAGTGAAAGATGAGAGTGAAAAAGCTGGCTTAAAACTCAACATTCAGNAGTAACCATCTGTTAAAGATTTTATTGAACTCATCATTATGGATGAGGACTCCAGTAAGATGTTATAGGTGTTTCAGAGGAGAATCCACAGGCTTACGGATGGATCAGGAATACTGGAATGAATGTGCAAAGTTGGACTCTTCCTCAGTTGTGGGGAGAAGTCAGTTGAATCCACTGAACACATTCACATTTGTAGACAATACTTATTTTGCATTACTATCATTTACAGAATTGAATTAATTAATAGCTCAAGGGCAAAGAAAAAGTAGGATCAGACAGACTGGAAGGATGTGTTCTAGACAATGCTTAGTTTTCTCTTGAAGTTCAAATTTTTCAGTATACCCTTCTTAGTAAAGTCCAGTATTTTAAGCATTAAACTTGTTCAAAGAGTGCCTTTCTTGTTCCTTTTTAATGTATAAGTAGCAATAATAAATTTTTTTTTCATTTGGGGATGCTCAATGTCTTGTTTTTATGATACTAAAGCAAGGTTTTTACTCTCCAAATAACTTGAAGTGTTGCTTTGGAAGAGAATTACTAAACTTACCCTGTGTAGTTTCCTNGAATTAATTAACCTTATCCATTTAGACAGTTGTTTATGTTCCCCTTTGATAATTTTTCTTCTTCTCAACTAAACTTAGGAAAAAGAAACCTACCACTTAAATACTATGATTCAAATAGCTTTTTTGAAAATTTCATCATACATTTTTTTTATATTTTTTAACTTTATTTTACTTTACAGTACTCTATTGGCTTTGCCATACATCGACACGAATCCACCATAGGTGTACACAAGCTCCCAATCGTGAATCCCCCTCCCACCTCCCACCCCACAACGTCTCTCTGGATTATCCCCGTGCACCAGCCCCAAGCATCCTGCATCCTGCATCGAACATAGACTGGTGCCTCGTTTCTTACATGATAGTATACATGCTTCAATGCCATTCTCCCAAATCATCCCACCCTCTCCTTCTACCTCAGAGGCCAAAAGTCCGTTCTATATGTCTGTGTCTCTTTTGTTGTCTCAAATATAGGGTCATCATTACTATCTTTCTAAATTCCATATATATGTGTCAGTATACTGTATTGGTATTTTTCTTTCTGGCTTACTTCACTTTGTATAATAGGCTCCAGTCTCATCCATCTCATTAGAACTGATNAAAGGCTTTGGCATAGTCAATAAAGCAGAAATAGATGTTTTTCTGGAACTCTCTTGCTTTTTCCATGATCCAGTGGATGTTGGCAATTTGATCTCTGGTTCCTCTGCCTTTTCTAAAACCAGCTTGAACATCTGGAAGTTGATGGTTCATGTATTGCTGAAGCCTGGCTTGGAGAATTTTGAGCATTACTTTACTAGCATGTAAGATGAGTGCAATTGTGTGGTAGTTTGAGCATCCTTTGGCATTGCCTTTCTTTGAGATTGGAATGAAAACTGACCTTTTCCAGTCCTGTAGCCACTGCTGAGTTTTCGAAATTTGCTGGCATATTGAATGCAGCACTTTCACAGCATCATCTTTCAGGATTTGAAATAGCTCAACTGGAATTCCATCACCTCCACTAGCTTTGTTCGTAGCAATTCCCTACTCCAGGGGATCTTCCTGACCCAGGGAACAAACCCAGTCCCCTGCATTGCAGGCAGATTCTTTATCATCTGAGCCATCAGTGAAGCGCCCATATTTCTATAACCACCCTTTTAAGAAGGTTAGTGGGTCTAAAATTTGTACAAAACTCAAGATCCTTGTCCCTGCTATATGGTCTTCGCTGAAGTTTCCAAGTTGAATTTTCTTTTTGGGGACCTTATATTGGTTCAGTGTGGACTCCTGCAAGTCAGAGGTCCTGTCCCAAGTTTTCAAAAACTCTTCTTCCCATTTAACACTGTAGTTAATTGGGAAAACAAAGAGTAAATTTTAAATACAATATGATCAAATAACAAATGCTGGAGAGAGTGTGGAGAAAAGAGAACCCCCCGACACTGTTGGTGGGAATGTAGTTAGTGTAGCCACTATAGAAAACAGTATAGTGGTTCTTAAAAAAAAAAAAAAAAACTGAGTTACCATATGCTCCATCAATCCCACTCCTGGGCGCTTATTTGGATAAAACTACAAGTCAAAAGTATATATGCTCCCCTATGTTCGTATCAACACTACACACAATAGCCTAGACATGGAAGTAACCTAAATGCCCATTAACAGCTGAACAGATGAAGGTATGGCATATATATACAATGGAATACTACTCAGATATAAAAAGAATGAATTAATTCATTTGTTCTTAGTTAAGTCCATGGGGTCACAAAGAGTCAGACATGACTGAGTAACTAAGCACAGCACATGATAATTATAATTAATTATTAATATTAAAGCAAGTATATAGTTAAATCAATAAATATATACTAATTGTATTCAATATAATATAATTATTTAATTATAGTTACTTATATCATCTGGTCCCATCATTTCATAGGAAATAGATGGGGAAACAGTGTCAGACTTCATTTTGGGGGGCTCCAAAATCACTGCAGATGGTGACTGCAGCCATGAAATTAAAAGACGCTTACTCCTTGGAAGAAAAGCTATGACCAACCTGGATAGCATATTGAAAAGCAAAGACGTTACTTTGCCAACAAAGGTCCATCTAGTCAAGGCTATGGTTTTTCCAGTGGTCATGTATGGATGTAAGAGTTGGACTGTGAAGAAAGCTGAGCGCCAAAGAATTGATGCTTTTGAACTGTGGTNTTCAAAAGCAGAGACATTACTTTGCCAACAAAAGTCCATCTAGTCAAGGCTATGGTTTTTCCAGTGGTCATGTATGGATGTGAGAGTTGGACTGTGAAGAAAGCTGAGCGCCAAAGAATTGATGCTTTTGAACTGTGGTGTTGGAGAAGACTCTTGAGAGTCCCTTGGACTGCAAGGAGATCCAACCAGTCCATTCTGAAGGAGATCAGCCCTGGGATTTCGTTGGAAGGAATGATGCTAAAGCTGAAACTCCAGTACTTTGGCCACCTGATGCGAAGAGTTGACTCATTGGAAAAGACTCTGATGCTGGGAGGGATTGGAGGCAGGAGGAGAAGGGGACAACAGAGGATGAGATGGCTGGATGGGATCACTGACTCGATGGGCGTGAGTCTGATTGAACTCCAGGAGTTGGTGAGGGACAGGGAGGCCTGGCGCGCTGTAGTCCATAGGGTCTCAAAGAATCAGACATGACTAAGAGACTGAACTGACTGACTGACTGACTGATGCTAAAATATAAATAACATGAAATTTACCATTTCAACCCTTTTTAACTGTATAGTCCAATGGCATTAAGTATAGTGGCATTGTCGTGCAACCATCGCCACCACCCGTCTCCAGAACTATTTCATTCCCAAACAGAAAATCTGTCTCCATTAAACACACCTGTCTTCCCTCTAGTCTCTGGCAACTCCTGCCTTGTATCTCTGTGAAATCTGATGACTCCAGGTAGATCACAAAAGTGGGCTCACACACTCTTTGTCCTTTTGTGATTGGCTTATTTCACTGAACAGAATGTCCTTGAGGTTCATCCACGTTGTTGCACATGACAAGGTTCCCTTCCTTTTTAAGGCTGAATAATATACTGCTTGTACAGACTTCATTTTATTTATCTGCTCATCAACGGGCAGTTGGGTTGCTTCTACGTTTTAACTGTTGTGACAAGTGCCGCTACGTTGAATATGAGCGTTCATGTAGCAGTTCACGTAGTTCAATTATCTATTCAAGTCTCTGCTTTCAATTCTTTCAGCTGCATATTCAGAAGCCAGAAATTGCTGGATCATATTATAAGTTTGTGTTTAATTTTTTGAGTCAATTTTTTAAACATAAAAATGAAGATTCAATGTTGGGGAAATGAAAATGTAGTTTCCAGAAGGTATCACTTCTCCTTAGGATGGAAAAAGCAACACAGAGTGCTGATTCCTTTTGAACGACAACCAACAAAGCTGAAGAAACTACAAAGTCATAGATGTTCTTGAGTCCATCAGAGAGCTGAGACTGCAAGTCAACAATGTCACTTGAGTTTCAGAGGAGCAAGGCAGTGTGAGGAGGATGCAGCTGCTGTACCAGCTGCATAATAATGAGCTGCCCAGGGTTCAGGGTGGGCTGGGGGGTCAGTCCGGAATTCCTGGGGCCCCAGGTGCACTGGTGGCCCCGTGACTCTTTGCTCTTTCCCATGAGGCTCTAGGGAGAGCACATGAGAAAGGTTAGGGGCAGGCACGAACACCACACATTTCCCAAACCCTTCTCACATAAGCACAACACCGCCTTGGGCCCCTGAAGGATGGGAAAAGCTGATCCCGATGAACAGATTCTGCTGCTTTGAACATGGGAGTGCATTTACCTATTCAAGTCTCTGTGGCTGCAGCTGAACAGGAGCCCTCCCAGACCCTTAGCTCCAGGAAGCTAAGGCTTGAGCTGCTGAGAGAGGCATGGCACAGCCGTCAGCCCCAGGGCACAAGAAGACACACCATGGCTGGGAGAAGGGTAGAAAAAACTCTTTTCCCTTGGGAGGACAGTAGGAAACCATTCTGGACCTAGAAACCTGCATGATACCACACCTCTGGAGAGGGGCAGGAACCTCCCACCCAAGCCCCCACACCACTGGGGGAGAGGCAGGAATTGCCCACCCAAGCCCCCACACCTCTGGGGGAGGGGCAGGAATCGTCCACCCAAGCCCCCACAGAAACAGGGCAGAGTCTGGCTGCCACAGGGAGGAGGTTGATCCTGTAGGGCTTTTCCAAGCTGAGACTGGACCAGGACAAGGGAATGCCTCTTCCTCTCTACCAAAATAACTCTGGCATAGAATAACAAGCAACAGTGCTCTGCCACAGGGAGGGGTAGAGAGATCTACTCTGTGGCACAGGTGTGCAGGGGTGGGACACAGTCCACAGACAAAAATTCTCCAGCCCCACCCTCAGCACAAGGCAATGGGGACCCATTGCCAGAGGTCTTTGAAGTCTATCATGCTCTGAAGGAAACCATAGAAACAACAAATCCCAGACCCAGCTCAGCTCCTCACAAGATCAACTTAAATCCCTTAATAACAGCCTGACACAAGAGGCTTACCTATTTCCACACGTAAATACTATTTGTCTCAATCTCTTCTCTTCTAAACATGCAAGTTCAGCATTCAATAAAACATTAGGGCTTGCTGTCAAAAGATAAAACAATCAACAGAATCTGACTCAGAGATGACCCAGATATGGTAACTATCATATAGGGACTTAAAAATACTAATATGAGAAAGGGTCTAGTTGAGAAAATAAACAATATGCACCAACAGAGAATTTCAGCAGAGATGGAACTGTAAGAAAGTCAAAGAGAAATGCTGGGGGAGGAAACCCCACAATATCAGAGAGCCCATCTTGATGAGGTCATAATCAGACTTGGCATCTGAGGAAAGAACTAGTGAACTTGAAGATGGGTGAATAGAAATTAACCAAGCTGGAACAAAAAGAAAAACAGAGAGCATCTAACAGTTGTGATAAATTAAGAGCACTGTCAATGATGTCATCTCCAACTTGTAATTGGAATTCCAAAAGGAGAAGGAATGGGGCAGAAGAAATATTTAAGAGATAATGGCTGAGAATTTTCCAAAAATAGTGAGATAAAAAACCATAAATCCAAGAAGGCCAGAGACACCCACCCCCGCCGCCACCCCCCGACCCAAGCAGAACAAAAAAGCAAAGCAACAGCAGCAACAGCCACCTAGATATTAAAGTCAAACTGCTGAAAACCAATGGTGAAGAAAAAAAAATCCAAGAAAAGAATCTTGGAGTCATTCAGGAAAAAAAAGAGACATCTACAGAGGAATGTGTGATGTGAACTACAGCAGACCTCTTACTGAGACGATGCAAGCCAGAAGACAATGGGTGGGGAGGAGGGGAGGGGTAAAAGGAAGAGCCACAGACCCCTGTCTGCCCAGAATCCTCTACTCAGCAAAAATATTTGAAATATGAGCTTTCAATAAAGGCCTTTTCAGAAAAAAGCTCATAGAGTTCATGGTCAGCAGACCTGTGCTACAAGAAATGTTAAAGTTCTTCAGTGAAAAGAATATAACAGAAGGCACTTTGGATCCACACAAAGAAATGAAGAGTTCCTTCCAGTAAAATGAAGATTTACCAAATACGCTTTTCCTTATTTTAGGACAGGAAATGAGTACACAGAGCAGAAGCCATGAATCAACATTGGGGAGACACTCGGGCATGTACTGAAAAGCCGAAGGGAAAAGGTTGGGGTCCCTCCAGCACCCAAGCACCCCTCTATCACAGCATCTATCATATGGTCTCGATCGCTAGATCACTTTTTTTTTCTGCCCTGCTTGCCCTTTGGGCCATGACCCCACGGGCACACAAGGCCTCCCTCAGTCCACATGACCATCTAAATGGATGGAGTGGGCAGAAGTGGTGGAGGGTGTGCAGGAGCCATGCCCACGGGGTGTGTGGTTTTTCTAAGAGAACAAGGACTCATGTTCCAAGTAGAAAATGGAAGTGGTAAAACCTACAGGAAGTCAGGACAGACTGGGTATCATTGTGAAAAAATGAATTAGTACATGTCAGAAACCTGGTACGAGGTAAGTGAAAGTGTGTCAGGTGTCATTAAAAACCAAAGACCAGGCTTTTGAGCTTTTGGTTGGCTAGCTACAGGGATCAGTTCAGTTCAGTTCAGTTCAGTCGCTCAGTGGTGTCCGACTGTTTGCAACCCCATGAATCGCAGCACACCAGGCCTCCCTGTCCATCACCAACTCCCGGAGTTCACTCAGACTCACGTCCATCAAGTCCGTGATGCCATCCAGCCATCTCATCCTCTTTTGTCTCCTTCTCCTCCTGCCCCCAATCCCTCCCAGCATCAGAGTCTTTTCCAATGAGTCAACTCTTCGCATGAGGTGGCCAAAGTACTGGAGTTTCAGCTTTAGCATCATTCCTTCCAAAGAAATCCCAGGGCTGATNGGGAGTTGGTGATGGACAAGGAGGCCTGGTGTGCAGCGATTCATGGGGTCGCAGAGTTGGACACAACTGAGCAACTGAACTGAGCTGAACTGATATCATAATTAAATATTGTAATTATACTTAATTATTAATTCATTATTTTTATGGCTGTGTAGTAGTCCATTGTATACCTATATCATATCTTCATCATTTGTTAATGGGCATTTAGTTTATTTCCACATCTTGGCTATTGTGAATAGTACTGATATGAACAAAGGGGTGCATGTATCTTTTTGACTTGTAGTTTTGTCCAGATAGACGCCCAAGAGTGGGCTTGCTGGATCATATGGCAATTCAATTTTTCTCTTTTGGGGTAATCTCTATACTGTTTTCTATAGTGGCTACACTTACATTCCCCCCACCAGTGTAGGAGGGTTCTCTGTTCTCCACACCCTCTTCAGCATTTGTTATTTGATCACATTGTATTTATATTTTAGTTTTTGTTTTCCCAATTAACTACAGTGTTAAATGGGAAGGGAGGTTTTGCAAACTTCAGACATGACCTCTGACTTGGAGGAGTCCATACTGAACCAATATAAGGTCCCAAAACAGAAAGTTTCAACTGGGAAGCCTAAGCAAGGACCATACAGCTGATGAGATGTAGTTATCAGGGGCAGGGACTTGAGTTTTGTACAAATTTTAGAACAACTGACCTTGTAAAAGGGTTTCCCGGGTGGCTCAGTGGTAAAGAATTCGCCTGCCAATGCAGGAGATGCAAGAGACATAGGTTCGATCCCTGGGTATGGAAGATACCCTGGAAGAGGAAATGGCAACCTGCTCCAATATTCTTGCTTGGAAAATTCCATGAACAAAGGAGCCTGCTGGGCTATGATCCAGGGAGGGTCACAAAAAGTTGAATGCAACCGAGCATGCACACTCGACCTTCTTAAAAGATCATGTTGCTGCTGCTGCTGCTAAGTGGCTTCAGTCGTGTCCGACTCTGTGCTACCCCATAGACGGCAGATCATGTTAGCAGCCTAGTTTAATGCCCACACTAGTAGTGGTTTGGATGTATTTGGGTTTTACTTTCACTTCTCCTTTTTCCAAACATCAGCCATCATGGAAACTCCCCAGTCTGGACACTCCAACAGGTGTTTTTTATTTGTTTATCTTTTCTTGTTTTGTTTTTGACATGGAGACTTTTTAATGCTGCCTAAAATTCCAAAAATATTGAAATGAGTAAAAGAAAAACAAGGCATCAGCGAAGGCTATAAGTAAACAGCTATGTTTATTATTTCACAATAAACAAGCACACAAACAAGAGTAGTTTTCCATTATCTCAAGGCTATATTGAAATATCCCTTCACTTGCAAAAGGTATGTTTGACATGTGTAGATGTGTGAGTCTACAGATATGTATTTATGCTGAAAAGGACTCACATGCACATACAAACACATGCTTATTCTCTAGTAGCTTAAACATGCTGTGCTGCTACCACTTATAGTACAACAAATGATAGACATTGTTTTTTCTTTTTGCTTATTGACCCCAGTAAATCCTGTTGGTTTCATCTATACAATACATTCCAAATGTGGGCACTTGTTGCCATCTCTCCCCAAAGCATCTTAGTCCAGTCACCATAATCTGTTGCCTATTGTTCCACAGTAGCTATTTCTTATTTCAATTCTTGTCCCTCTATAATCTGCTTTCTCCCTTTCTCCCTCCTTAAACTATTTATGATGGTTTAAGATTGACCATCATAAACATGTCAGAGCATTTCACTTTTCAAGAAGGATACACATGATCTTGCTGTGCCTACCTGTCAGTCCATATTTGAAACTGTGCTCTCTTACATTCACCCTAACTCCTTTGACCTTCTTATTGTCCATTACACAGTCCAAAATTATTTCTGCTTTAGAGCCAATTAGTAGCTATTCTCCTAGCCTGTGATGTTTTTCTGTCAAATCTCCTTGTCTTACTACTTCCTGTCATTCACATCTCATCTTAAAAATTTTAACTTTTCAAAAAGGTTACCGATTGCAGTGGCATGCATCCAAACCAAAAGGCATTATCACACCCTGTGTTTTAATTTTTTCATTGTATTTATCATTATGTAAAACTTTCTTACACCTTGGTTTACCTGCTCACTCTGTTTGCACTTTCCAAAATGAAAATTCTGTGAGAGCATGGACTCTGCTATGTGTGTGTCACAGCTTCTTCTCCATAAAAATTGAGGTATGTATAGAGAATAGTTTCTACAATAGCAATGTGTATGCATGTAAGTGCGTGTATATATCTTCACTGATGAAACAGAGGAATATGTTATGTTCATACATACAAAGATTACTATTTTATTTAAATACAATATATTAGTTTTTTGCTAAATAACCTATAAATGCAAATTTATAACTATCAAAACTTTAATGGCATTTTAAAAGGTGAATTTGGACAAGCTAAGAAGTAGAAAATTGTAGAACAGATGATATATAAGAGATATGTCCTACCAACTAAAACTACAGTAATTGAAATATAACAGTGTAGTAGTTGATAAATAGGCAATATTCATATTGAAATTTAGTATATTTTATGGTGTATTTGATATTAATGGGAAAAGATAAGTAACCATGATGCTAGAAAAAATGGCTAAATATTTAGGAAAATATTATCATATTAATTCATAATACATAAATATATATATATATATTCTCTTAAAATAAATTCCAGATTTTTTTAAGATCTAATGGTTAAACCACAGTCTAATGTCAGGCTGCCCACCCCAGATTCATGTCCCTTTTGTTTCTGTGCATATGTGGGACCACGTGATTGAACTTCAACCAATGGAATGTGATGTGTGCTCCTTCTAAGGCACAAAACCTACCAATGAAAAACCTTTTAGTCTTCATTTTTCTGGATATTGACATGCAAGATAACCATGAAAACTGCAAATAGCAGAACTTCTGTCAACCTAGGTCTACACATCTTCCACTCCATCCTTCAACTAGAATTTGTATAAGTGAAAAACAAGCTTCTGCTTGTTAAACCACTGAGATTTGAGATTTATCTGTTAGAACAGGGATTGGTAAACACACCTGGGGAAGTTTTATGGGAACACATTCATTTTTGTATTGTCTATGACTTGTTGTCCCACTTCAATAGTAGTTGTGATGGGACAGTATGGCCTGCAAAGCCTAAATATATTTAGTTTCTACCCCTTTTCAGAAAAAGTTTCCTGACTACTATGCTAAAGCAGATAGTATTATTTTACATAAAGGAAAACTGTAAGCAGATAAGGTAGGGGATCACTGTATAAAGAGAACCAGGCATGGCTTTCTTGACATAGGAAGAAGGCATTTTTCACCTAAACCATTTTGTGCTCCAAGTTTGGCCATATTGCTAGCCCTTGAGCAGGTCTCAATAATTAATGAGCTTAAGGGGGCAAAAAAATACAGAAAAGGCAAGAAAAAACAAGAAATCCTTTCTTCTCTTGACTTTGCCTTAGCTGTGTCTTTTGACTTAATACCCACCAAAAGGTGAAGCCAGATTTGGGGTATCAAAACTAGAACTTGAACTGGAAGATGACATAGAATATTTTGTTATATTAAGGGTGAGAAAAGCTCTCTTAGTAAATAGCAAAGGATTCTAGTCTTTTACCACCCCCCCATCACACATTTATCTGGTTGACTCTTTCATCCTTCAGTTTTCAACTTAAAAGCTACCTCCTCACAAATTGATTCTGTATGATTTCCACTCAACTATTCTGCTGTAATAATCTTTGCCAAGGTCAGTAATGACCAAATCGACAAATTATAGGCTTTTATCAATAATACATAAAAGTCTGAGTCATTTGAGAAATCTTTCCTGGATGGTCACTCCTCTCACCACATCTGACATTCCATCTGTTTCTCTGATTCTTGCTGCCTCAGACTTGATTGGCTATACTTCCACCTTGAAATGTTGGTAACTGCAAGGTTCTGTCTTGGATTCTTTCCCACTATCTTTCTTGAACATCACATCTCATCCACGATTACACTTCAGAATTACCTTGGGATATTGTTACAAAATATCTGTATTGCCTCCATCTTTGCCACCCCTGTGGTCTATAAGAGGACCAAGAATTTTCATTTTAATATAACTCCTTCAAGATTGCAATGCATAGGCTTGGTTTTCTGATTAAAACCTTTGACACATATCCTGAGATATGTCAAGTTTCACTTGCAATTATTTACAGTAAACTTGAAGATCTATTTCTCCAGCCCATATCTTTCTTTTAAACTCTAGCTTTATCCATTCATTTGAAAATGATATTTCTTGAGCAATAACAATGGCTGGATACTTTACTATAAATGATAATATAGAGATCAACAAAGCAGTCACAGTTTTTACTGCTGTGGAATTTACAGCCTAATGGATGAATCAGATACTAAGCAAATAATTACACAATTTGCTTCTGCAAAAGCCATTCCATTACCTAAAATGCAGTGTACAATTTTTAGTGTGCTTAAGAATCGCTTGGGACTCGTTACAAAAGAAGATCCCTAAGATCAACTTCCCTGCTCCACCGTGTATTGAACAATATTTTCAAAAAATGACTTAGGAATCATTTTAAGTCATAATATGTAAAACTATGGTCTACATTATAGATGCCTTACCAAGGCATAAAGTAGTGCCACAGTTATTTTCTTAACTTTATCCTCATTATCTATTACTGTCTTATAAATTACCCATATTTAGCATTTTCAGAATTACATGCTGGGCAAATTCTTCAGTACAAAAAAAGAGTATTTTTCAGTCTAGACTCTGTTTTACTTTCATCTTTATCACTCATTTTAACATATACATACTCTTAGAAAAATTCTGCCATTTGCTGTTCCTTAAATATTCTCTCTTTAAAATTTTCGATATTGTTAAAATGAGAATTTTAAGCTATGCTAGAAATATAACACCATCAAAGCTTTACATTTTTTACATCTATAGCCTGATCTTCCAAAAATACACCTGAAATATATGATGCATTCAAAATATATTTGATGAATGCTTGCAAGTATGAAGAAAATGAATCAATTTGCCAGAAAGACATTCTTGTATTTGTGATAGTTTTGTTTGTTTCTTTGTTTTTTTTGATGTACAGTTGTCTACTTGTTTTGATTTCCTTATTAGCTTGTATGGGCTTGAAGGGTAGTGACTCTTTATTCATCAACCTTTCATTTCCTCCTTCCTTTCTTTTCTCTTTCCCTTTCTTCCTATATATTTTTTCCCTTCTTTTCCTTTCCATATTACTTTCCTGTGTTTATCAAGGTCCCTTGCTTTGATTAAGCAATATGCTGAAATTATTTGGGAAGACGTGAGAAAATAGGAGAAGAAAACAGAAGTGTAGGAATGGAATGAAAATGGGAAAATTTTATAATAAAGTCACTTCTCTCCACATCCCTAAAATTGTCATCAAAATCAGAGATTCCCACTTTCAAAAAAACTATTTTGTGATCACCCTCCTGAGAGCCCCTTTGACATCCTTGTTCCTCAGACTATAAATGATGGGGTTCAGCATGGGTGTCACTGCTGAATAGAAAACAGAGATAACTTTGTCTTTTTCATTCATTATCTTGGAGTTCGGTCTCATGTAGGCAAATATTGCTGAGCCATAGAAGAGGACAACAACAGTGAGATGGGAGCCACAGGTAGAGAAAGCCTTGAGCCGTCCCTCCCCAGATTGCATCTGGATCACAGTGGAGATGATATTCCAGTAGGAGACCAGGATCAGGGAGACAGGAGCTAGGAGGATGGCCACACCCATTGCAAAGATGGCCATTTCTGTCCTGTAGGTGTCTGCAGAAGCCAGCTTCAGGAGGGCAGGAGGTTCACAAAAAAAATGGTTAATGATATTGTTCCCTCGGTAGGGCAGACACAACGTGAATGTGGTGTCTACCAGAGACACAAATGCTCCACTGGCCCAGGATCCTATGGCCAGCTGGGCACATACCCAATGTGTCATGATGGTGGTATAGCGCAGGGGCTTGCAGACAGCTACATATCGGTCATAGGACATCACCGCCAGCAGTGCACACTCAGTACACCCAACCAGAAGTAAAACAGCTATCTGTGTTGAGCATCCAGCAAAGGAAATGGTTTTCCTCTTTACCAGGAAGTGGACTAGCACCTGGGGAACTGTAGTAGTAGAAAAACAAAGATCAGCAAAGGACAAGTTTCTAAGGAAAAAGTACATGGGTGTATGGAGCCTGGAATCTATGTGAATGAGCACAACAATAAGCAGATTTCCCAGCACAGTCAGCAGGTAGATGATCAGAAAAAGGAAGAAGAGCAGGACTTGTGTGTGTGGATCCTGTGAAAGGCTTAGGAAGACAAATTCAGTCACATATGTTTGGTTTTCTTCTCCCATGAATATTTAATATTCTTTATAGGTCAGCACCAAGAAAAAAAAAAAAGCACACACATATTGATCAGTTAAAAACTATATGAGTAACAAGTATTTCATCAATCAATATACAAAACTGGGCCATTGACTTCCAACTCTTATCTGCTTCCATATGCTAGAAGAAAGAGTTTTCTTTTTGCTTGGTAGTTCTGACAATTGAAATCCATTTCTGATTTTCTTTGCCCTTGAATCTTTCAGTAGAACTAGAGAGCCAGCAATCATCTTGATATACTATGTGACCAAGCCTTGGCTGGACTACACATAGTTCTGAGAAGATTTTAAGAGCTGCTCACAGTGCCTTTCTCATACATAAATTTGGGAAACAAACATACTCCAGTTGCTTTAAACCAGTTAGATTTTTATGCTGCAAACTGACAACATTTGTGAAGGCAGATTTTTGTCTTTATATTTACAAAGTAATCCTAAACAAGTGCTCTAAAGCCAAGAAAGGGAAGTTAAAGGAAGATATTGTTGTTTGTAATCTCGGCCCTTAAACAAATTCATCTGTCATTTGTTCTCAAGGTGAAGAGGACGCTGAGGTGCATCAGTAAAAATAGCTGCCTCTTTGGTCACTGTACTCTGTGGTGTCCTTTAAATATGCCCTATTCTGTCCTCAACACTCTTTTCTCTCTCTTTGCACAAAGCCTTTTGGCAAGAATAATACTAATTATCATGTGTCGGGCACTCTCTTGGGACTAGTCATTATTGTTTCTTTATCCTTTAATTTTAAATCTCAATTCCATGAGTTAATTATTATTATCCCCCAAATACAGATGATGAAACAAAGACTCAGAAATTTTCAAACTAGTTCATCTAAGCCTTTGTCACCCTTTCTATATCCTGCAATTATGTTCCTTTCTTACTAAAAAAGTGGTTGTAGAGAAGGTTAAGGTTCTTTCCACTCCTTGAAGATAAATCCACAGACTTTCTCCATTTTAAGGGTTTTAGAGCTCATCCACTATGGCAGAGTTATTTATCAGTTCAGTTCAGTCACTCAGTAGTGTCTGACTATTTGTGACCCCATGGACTGCAGCACACCAGGCCTCCCTGTCCATCACCANATTCCATGAGTTAATTATTATTATCCCCCAAATACAGATGATGAAACAAAGACTCAGAAATTTTCAAACTAGTTCATCTAAGCCTTTGTCACCCTTTCTATATCCTGCAATTATGTTCCTTTCTTACTAAAAAAGTGGTTGTAGAGAAGGTTAAGGTTCTTTCCACTCCTTGAAGATAAATCCACAGACTTTCTCCATTTTAAGGGTTTTAGAGCTCATCCACTATGGCAGAGTTATTTATCAGTTCAGTTCAGTCACTCAGTAGTGTCTGACTATTTGTGACCCCATGGACTGCAGCACACCAGGCCTCCCTGTCCATCACCAATTCCCAGAGTTAACTCAAACTAATATTTATAGGCACACAAATAACAGGCATATTTGAACATATTTTAAAGGATTTTGAGGTGTCATGCCTAAAGGACAATAGAGAGAATTCAAGGAAAAATATTGAGAAAACTGACAAAGATTATTTGCAGATCTCTAATTGTACATCTTTAAAAAACACAAAGGGATCCAAAGCAAGCTTAGTAAGATGAGTAAGTGAAAAATAAGTAGAAATTTTAGTAAAAAAAAAGAATTCCTTCACAGTTGCTAAACTTAACAGTGTGCAGTTAAAAAACATTCAAAGATTTATGTGAAGAAAACCATGAAACATTATATTTGAATAAGTGAATAAGCAGATTAATTTTATGCATCAGTTCAGTCAGTTGCTAAGTTGTGTCCGACTTACTTGGAACATAATCTTGTAAAGATGTTAATTTCATCCAAATTCATCCATAAATTCATTGAAATTCCAACAAAATTCACAGAAGATTTTTATAATGGAATTTAACAAACTTATTCTTAATTTCTTCTAGATTCATAATTTTATAGTAGAAAATGAGATGTGGGAAAAAAAGGGAGTAGAGGAAACATACCCAACCAGATATAAAATATATAATAAAAATTTCCTTCCTTACTAATATTGTATATACTGAACTTGCATAAAGCACTTGACTAATAAATATGTTATAGAACAGAAACATTTCCTGTATGTATGAAAACTTTATATTTGACAAATGTGGCATCTGAAGTGTATCACTTCTAAAAGATATAAAACAATTGGATATTCACTTTAGAATATAACATACTTATGTTTATATAAACATATTTATACATACATATAATGTAAGTATCAGTTCAGTTCAGTCGCTCAGTCATGTTCGACTCTTTGCGACCCCATGAATCACAGCACTTCAGGCCTCCCTGTCCATCACCAACTCCCAGAGTTCACCCAGACTCATGTGCATCAAGTCGGTGATGCTATCCAGCCATCTCATCCTCTGTTGTCCCCCTCTCTTCCTGCCCCCAATCCCTCCCAGCATCAGGGTCTTTTCCAATGAGTCAACTCTTTGCATGATGTGGCCCAAGTATTGGAGTTTCAGCCTCAGCATCAGTCCTTCCAATGAACACCCAGGACTGGTCGTATAAGCAATAATTAATCCCAATTGAATTATCTAATTTTTAAAAACACTTTAATTTTCTATGTAATTAGATAATCTGTCTACCTATTTTTTGAGTTATCTATCAGTCTATTAAATCTTTAAGTAGTAAAAACTTTCCTAAACAAGCACACACACACATACAGACAAAGAGAAAGAAATCATAAAGAAAAATGCCCACAAAACTGGCAATTTAAGAATATCAGAATGCCACTCTAAACAAAATTTAAAATAAATAAATCTGAGAAAATATTTGCAAACATTTAAAAAAATTTTTTTAATTATCCTTAATATATAAAGGACTTACAAAATCAATTGTATATAACTGTATAACACAAATACATATATAGGTAAATTTTCAGACTTTGTAGGTGATACAGCATTTTAATCTTTTAAGTCGAGTGTGAATAGGTGTGTGTATCTGTGTATACATGTATATTTGTGGTATATGGTGTTTCCACAGTCATTTCTCCTATANAACTGTATAACACAAATACATATATAGGTAAATTTTCAGACTTTGTAGGTGATACAGCATTTTAATCTTTTAAGTCGAGTGTGAATAGGTGTGTGTATCTGTGTATACATGTATATTTGTGGTATATGGTGTTTCCACAGTCATTTCTCCTATAGTGAGAGTCAACAGCTCATGGGCTGCATGGGCTGCTGCCATTTGTCAGAAGACAGCATAACTCACTAATTGGCAGTTGGGGCTCTGTAGCTAAACTACAGGGTTTAAATCCTAGTTTTTCTGGTTGATATGTGACCAATACCAAATAACTTGGCTTTTCTGTGCCTTGCTTTCCTCATCTGCAAAATGATGAGATTAATAATGCATATCTTATACTGCTTATGTAAACATTAACTAAACACATGAAAAGATGCTCAACATCACTCATTATCAGAGAAATGCAAATCAAGACCACAATGAGGTACNGAACACCTGTCTCTTATACACATCTAGATGTGTATAAGAGACAGACACACAGCCCAAACCTCAGTGAAAGGCAACTGCGGCACCCAGCTAGAAACTCGTCACCACCCGACCGTGGAACACAGCCCAGTACTCTGCAAAGGGTGACCATGGCACACAGCCCGGACCTCGGGGGATGGCGACCACGGTACACAACCCAGACATCGGCGGAGAGCGACCTTGGTACAGAGCCTGGAATTCGTCGCAAGCTGACCGCGGAACACAACCCGGACCTCAGTGCAGGGTGACCGTGGCACACGGCCCGGACCTCGGCGACGGGCAACTGCGGCACACAATCTGGACCTCGGTGCAGGGCGACCACAGCACACAGCCCGGATCTCAGTGGAGGGCAAGATCCAGGCTGTGTGCTGTGGATCTCGGTGTAGGGTGACCGCGGCACACAGGCAGACCTGGCTGCAGAGCAACTGTGGCACACAGCCCATACCTTGGTGCAGGGCGACACTGGCACATGCAAGGACTTCAGCACAGGGTGACTGCGGCACACAGCCAGGATCTCGGTGCAGGGAAACAGTGGCACACAGCACGGACCTCAGCACAGGGTGATACTGGCACACTGCACGGACCTTGGCAGATGGCGACCGCATCACACAGCCCAGACCTTGGTGCAGCGCGACCACGGTACACAGTCCAGAACTTAGTGCAATGCTACCACGGCACACAGCCTGGTCCTTGGCNGGGTGATACTGGCACACTGCACGGACCTTGGCAGATGGCGACCGCATCACACAGCCCAGACCTTGGTGCAGCGCGACCACGGTACACAGTCCAGAACTTAGTGCAATGCTACCACGGCACACAGCCTGGTCCTTGGCGCATGGGGACAGCGGCACACAGCATGGACCTCAGCGCAGGGTGACACTGACACACAGCACGGACCTCAGCAGAAGGTGACCGCATCACACAGCTATGACATTGGCGCAGTGCGACTGCGGTACACAACCCGGACATTGGCACAGGTCTACTGCGGCACACAGCCGGTACCTCAGTGAAGGGCCATGCAGCACACAGCCCAGAAATCTGTGCATGGTGACTGTAGCACAGATCGCAGAACTCGTCGCTAGCCAACCGAGGAACACAGCAAGGACCTCGGAGCAGGGCGACCATGACAAACAGGCCGGTCCTCATTGCAGGGATAATACGGCACACAGGCCAGACCTCGGCGAAGGGCGATCTTGGCACACAGCCTGAAAATCAGTGAAGGGCGACCACGGAACACAGCCCGGAATTTGTCCCTAGCCAACCAGGGAACACAGCCCGGACCTCGGCACACAGCGAACATGGCACAAAGGCCGGACCTCGGTGCAGGGCGACCGTGGAAGACAGGCCAGAACTCAGCCCAGGGTGACAGCGGGAACAGCATGGACCTCGGATCAGGGCGACTGTGGCACACAGTCCGAACCTCAGTGAAGAGTGACTGTGGCAAACATCCCAAAAATCTGTGCAGGACCACCGTGGCACAGAGCATGGAACTTGTCGCTAACCAACCATGGAACACAGCCCGGACCTCCACACTGGGCGACCGCAGCACACCGGCCGGACCTCTGCACAGGGCGAGNGGAGGAGAAGGGGACGACCGAGGATGAGATGGCTGGATGGCATCACGGACTCGATGGACGTGAGTCTGAGTGAACTCCAGGAGTTGGTGATGGACAGGGAGGCCTGGCGTGCTGCAATTCATGGGGTCGCAAAGAGTCGGACATGACTGAGCAACTGAACTGAACTGACGGTTTTTCCAGTAGTCATGTACGGATGTGACAGTTGGACTATAAAGAAAGCTGAGTGACGAAGAAATGATGCTTTTGAACTGTGGTATTGGAGAATACTCTTGAGAGCCCCTTGGACTCCAAAGAAATCTAACCAGTCCTAAAGGAAATCAGTCTTGAATATTCACTGGAAGGACTGATGCTGAAGCTGAAACTCCAATACTTTGGCCACCTGATGGGAAGAACTGACTCATTAGAAAAGACCCTGATTTGGGGAAAGATTGAAGGCAGGAGGAGAAAGTGGTGACAGAAGATGAGACAGTTGGATGGCATCACCGACTCAGTGGACATGATTTTGAGTAAACTCCGGGAGTTGGTGATGGACAGGGAGGCCTGGAGTGCTACAGTCCATGGGGTCACAAAGAGTCAGACACAACTAAGTGACTGAACTGAACAGAGAGTAAAAAACAGAGGACTTTTGCATGTGTTTTAACTTGTTATCAGCTTAAAATAGAACTATTATAAGATATTTTATGTAAGCTTCATGGCAACCAAAAACCTATAATAGATACACAAAGGACAGAAAAATAAATCTAAGCACAGCATACAGAAAAGCATCAAGTCACAAAGGCAGAGATAAAGAGAAGGGGGCAAAAAATGGATTCCAAATAGCTGGAAAATAAACCAAATGGCAACAGTAAGGACAAATGAGCCAAAAATACACAACGAGGAAAGGATAGTCTCTTCAGTAAATGTAAAACTGGATGGCCACATGTAAAAGAATGAAACTGGACCCCCGCCTTACACCATATACAAAAATTAACTCAAAATGACTAAAGTTTAAAATCTGGAACTATACAATTCCCAGGAGAAAAACAGGGGGGCTAAGCTCCTTGACATTAATCTTGGCAGTGATTTTTGGATCTGACACAACAACCTAAGGCAACAAAAACAAAAATAAACAGATGAGACTACATCAAACTAAAAAGCTTCTCCACAGTGAAGTAATATGTAGCATGAAAATGTAACCTACTGAATGACAGGATTAATACCCAAAATATATAAGACACTCAAGCAACTCAATAGAAAAAAATCAATCTGGTTTAAAAAATGGGCAGAGAACTGAATAGACATTTTTTAAAGGAAAACATACAGATGACCAGCAGGTTCATGAGAAGGTACTCTGCATCACTAATCATCAGGGAAATGAAAATCAAAACCACAATGAGATATCACCTCACAATAGAATGGCTATTATCAAAAAGACAAATAAGTTTTAGCAAGAATATGAAGAAAAGGGAAACTGACTGGTGGGCACTGTTAGTGGGCAGGTGAACGTGTATAGCCAGTATAGAAAATAACATGGAGATTCCTCAAAAAATTAAAAATAGCATTATCATATAATCCAGCAATCCCATTTCTGGCTATATATTTGAAGGAAATAAAACAGGATACCTGCAAGATAACTGCACTCTCTTGTTCTTGTAGCGTTATTCACAGCATTCAAGATAGATATGGAAACAACATAAGTGTTAACTCATAAATGAATTAATGAAGAAAGAAGATGTGTTATGTGTATAATTATTCAGCCATGAGAAAGAAGGAAATTCTGCTGTTTGTGACAACATGGATAAAACTTGAGGACATTATGCTAAACCAAACAGAGAAAGATAACATACTATATACAGAATCGGTTTTTTTAAGTCAAATTCATAGACATGGAAAATAGAAAAGTGGTTACCAGGTTTCTGAGGGAAAGGGAGGAAACAGAGATTGGTAAAAGGTTATGAATTTTCAACTATAAGATGATTAAGGTGCAAGCATCTAATGTATAACATAGTGACTATAGTTGATAACACTGAACTGTATAATTGAAATTTGCTAAGAGAGTAGATAGGAAACTCCCTCTTTTTGCCGGTCATAGAAAATACCCTCTTCCAACAACACAAGAGAGAACTCCACACATGGACATCATCAGATGGTCAAAATAAAAAATCAAATTCATAGCCGGAGATGGAAAAGCTCTATACAATCAGCAAAAAAAGCAAGACTGGGAGCTGACTGTGGCTCAGATCATGAATTCATTACTGCCAAATTTAGACTTAAATTGAAGAAAGTAGGGAAAACCACTAGACCATTCAGCATCTTTTCTCAGATGCTTGTTTCTCTCTTCTCATGTTCCATTTTTGATTACTAAGTATTTTTGGAAATCTACTTTATCTTCACAATTGGCTTATTAGTTATATCTGTTTTATTATTTTAGTGGTTTCCCTAAATTTTACAATATACATTTTTATCACAGTCTATCTTCAAATATTATTGTGTCACTTCTGAAATAGTATAAAACTTATAATGGTTTACTTCCAATTACTTCCTGTGGTCTTCCATAGTATTACTGTTATATATTACTTGATATACTACTATGACTTTTGTTCTAGATGATCAATTATCTTTAAAGAAATTTTGAAATAAGAGGTAATTTTTTCCCATTCATTTAATATTTTATTATTTGCACAGATCCAAATTTCAATTCTGTATTACTTGCCTTCCTCCAACAGAATTTTCTTTGACTTTTCTTACAGTGTAAGTCTGCTTACAATCAATTCTCCCAAAATTGGTTTTGCTTGTCTGAAATAAATCTTTATTTTGCTTTCAATCTTGAAGAATGCTTCTATTGAATAAAGAATTCTGATGTGACAGTTTTCTTTCTTTCATCAATTTTTAACATGTCATTGCATTGTCTTCTTTCTTACACAGTTTCTGACAAGACATCTGTGTTTTTGTTCCTCTGGCTACTTTTCAGGATTTTCTCTTTACCACTGCTTTTTAGCAATTTATAATGTGCCTTACTGTGATTTTCCCTGTGTTTATTCTGTTACGGTTCATTGAGTTTCTCGGTTTAGAAGTTTATGGTTTTTATCAAATTTGGAAAATAATAGTATCTATTGAACATTATTGTTTTAAGACTTATCAATAATTCTTATAAGAGCTTAAAATAACACCTTGCATACTCAAGGTACTCAACAATGAAATTACTTTTAGATCTGTGCAAAACACACAGTGAGAAAAAGAAAAAGAAAGATAAAAGTCTGCCCTCCAAGATGTTAAATCTGTATTTCTTCAAAAAGTCCCATCTTTTAAAAAATTTCCCACATTTTTACCAAGTAGAGATTGTTTGATTTTCTCTCCTTCTTTTGCCTCAATTTCCACATTTTCCTCCTTGTCCCTATGCATCAACCTTTCTTTAAATAACCAAGAAGTTATATCCCACTCAAGTCCCTTTCGTAACTTTCTTCTGGGAAGCCCACCACAATTTTCTCTGAAACAGGAGTGAATGAAAGAAACTGCACCCAAATCAGCCCAATTAGGAATATACAAAATGCACATATGCACTTCAAACTTCTATGCTGCTGCTGCTAAGTCACTTCAGTCATGTTCGACTCTGTGTGACCCCACAGACAGCAGCCTACCAGGCTCCCCCATCCCTGGGATTCTCCAGGCAAGAACACTGGAGTGGGTTGCCATTTCCTTCTCCAGTGCATGAAAGTGAAAAGTGAAAGTGAAGTCGCTCAGTCATGTCCAACTCTTAGTGACCCCATGGACTGTAGCCTACCAGGCTCCTCCATCCACGGGTTTTGCCAGCCAAGAGAACTGGAGTGGGGTGCCATCGCCTTCTCCGTTAAACTTCTATAAGCTACCTCAATTCACTGCATGCTCTGTAAGTCATATTAATCCACAACCAATATTACAATTTTTTGTCTGATTTCAGATAACCATCCTTCTACCACTTATTTCACAATGACTCACAAGCTGCCATCCTTACAAAATTCATTTCGACAAGCAAACTTCAAGTCTTTTTCAAGGTAGAGTGTCGGTATAAGAAAGAAGAAAAAAAACTCCATTTTTCCCCCTTATATAAACACTTTAAATATTTCTAGACTCCAATTGTGTGCGAGTTTTTCACACCAAGCAATTCACCAATTCTCTGTGAACACTAACCAGTGTCCTCTGATTCAATTTGACACTATCTACTGGAGTTAATATCAGATCCAGTCCCACAATATTCACCAATCCAGAAGCTCTCCAATGCCAGTACTTTAATGGGACTTTTATGGAGGCTTTGGAGCAAGATCAACCCAGTCCATCCTAAAGGAAATCAATCCTGAATATTCACTGGAGAGACTGATGCTTAAGCTGAAGCTCCAATACTTTGGCCACCTGATGTGAAGAGCTGACTCATTGTAAAAGACCCTGATGCTGGGAAAGATTGAAGGCAGGAGGAGAAGGGGATGACAGAGGATGAGATGGTCGGATGGCATCACCAATTGAATGGACATAAGCTTGAGCAAGCCCCAGGAGATGATGAAGGACAGGGAAGCTGGTGTGCTGCAGTCAATAGGGTCACAAAAGAGTCATACACGACTGAGTGACTGAACAACAATGGAGGCTTTATTACACAGGCATCTTTGATTAATCATTTCCCACTGGTATGTGCATGGTAAATCACTTCAGTCATGTCTCCTCTGTCCATGGGATTCTCCGGGCAAGAAAACTGGAGTGGGTTGCCATGTCCTCCTCCAGGGGATCTTCCTGACCCAGGGATTGAACCTGCATCTCTTACATCTCCTGCATTGGCAGGTGGGTTCTTTACTACAAGCACTATCTGGTAACTGAACTCAATCTCCAGCCCTTCTCCCTTTTGCAGACGTCATGGGGTAGGGCTGAAGGTTCCAGCCCTCTAGTCTGAAAACTGGTTCCTTTAGCAACCAGCCCCCGTCCTGAGGCTATGCAGGAGTCACCAGCCATTCATCATTTCATTAACAAACAAAAGGACTCATTAGTTTGGAGATCCCAGGGCTTTTATAATCTGTATAATAAGGAAAGAGGGAAAGAGATCAAATATTTATCTTATCAAGTCACAGCTATATTTACATATTTCATAACCAAGCAAGAGCTTTTAATCTTCATATAGTGACTCAGTAGTACTGTACTTGCAAAGTCGTTTAAGTCATGTCTGACTTTTTGCGACCCTATGGACTTTAGCCTGCCAGGCTTCTCTGTCCATGAGAACAGGGAAGAATACTGGGTGCCATTACCTCCTCCAGGGGAAATTCCCGACCCAGGGATGGAACTTGGATCTCCTACATATCCTACATTGGCAGGGGGAGTCTTTATCACTAGCACCACGATGGGGCTTCTCTGATGGCTCAACGGGTAAAGAATCCTCCTGCAAAGCAGGAGACACAGGGAAGACATTTATTATCCCTGGGTGGGGAAGATCCCCTAGAGAAGGAAATGGCAACCCATTCCAGTATTCTTGCCTGGAAAATCCCATGGACAGAGGAGCTTGGTGGGCTACAGTCCATGGGGTCAAAAAGAGTCAGACACTGCTGAGCACATAAGAGCACTGTGTACTGGGATGGTCAAAAAGAGTTTATGATGGCTATGGCAGAATGAAGAGTGTAAGGCACAGTGACGAGTATTAAGGTGCCAGAGTCTAGCTCTATGATGGCTAATAATCACTGGAGTAGGCAAACAGCCAGTATCCTCTGAACACTCTGTTGATCTTGACTGTGCTTCCTATTTCTTGGTTCCTACCCATTTTCTGAGTCTGAGCTTCAGCCTTCCTACAGTTCTTATGAGATATCTTATATCTTTACAATAAATCTCTTTTCTATGTAGTTACATAGTGTTTGTTATTTTCAGTCAAGAACTCTAACTTCAAGTCATCTATTTCTATCTTAATTTCTGTCACATTAGAAATTATCTTAATAAATCAATTCTAAAAGGCTTAAAAGTTAAAATATATTCACATGGGTGTCTAGTAAGCATCTCAAATTTCACATCTCCAAAATCTGACTCCTGATATTCCATCTCACCCACCAAATATGCTGCTTTCCTAGACATCCTCATCTCTGAAAATGGGAATGTCATTTCTCCAGATGCTCAGGCAACAACAACAAAAAAAGATTCCTCCTTAATATTCCTATTTTTCTCATTCCTGACACCAGTCTATTACCAAATCTTACTAGCGCTACCTTCAAAATCTAGAATCTAACTGCTTCTCACCACTCTTCCTGCTGCCACATCCTGATCTAAACCGCAGTCATCTCTACCTGGAATATTACCAATGAACTCTGATTTCATCTTTTCCATATTCTTCCTTGCATCCTGTCAGTTCTCAATGTGCAAAATTAATCATTTTAAGTATAAATCAGGTTGTATCATCTCAAAACTCTCCAACAGATTCATCATTCTTTCACAGTAAAAGTCAAAGTCTTTATAATGACCAACAACCTCCTCCATAATCTGTCCTCTTACCATAACCAAGCTCATTTCCTACCACTGTCTCTCAATCAAGAGTGACTGACTCCATCACACAGGATCCCATTATTCCTGGGATAATCTATGCATATTCATACCCCAAAGCCCTGTGCACTTGCTCTTTCCCCTGCAGATAGCTATATGGTGACTCAATCCCTCAACCCCTTCAAGTCTTTACTCAAATGTCCTCCCAAACAAGACTTATTAACTACTGTATTTAATACTAACCCTTCTCCTCTTCCATAAACACACACATCAGTAACGTAAGTGTACTGAGAACAGGGTGTGCATGCACGCTCAGTTGCTCAGTCTCCAACTCTGTGACCCCATAGGCTGTAGCCCACTAGACTCCTCTGTCCATGGAATTTTCCAGGCAAGAATACTGGTGTGGGTTGCCGTTTCCTTCTCCAGGCGATCTTCCCAACCAGGGATTTAACCTATGGTCTCCTTTGTCTCCTGGGTTAGCAGGTGGATTCTCTACCACTGTGCCACCTGGGAAGCCCCCTCTCCTCCTGCATGGCACTCTTCTATCACCTTTTCCTGCCTATTTTTCTCTGTTATGTTTGTGTACTACTGAGACCAGGAATGCCTGTCTTGTTCACTGATATCTTTTAGGTGTCTACATCAGTGTTTGACACATATAGGTGCTCCATAGATATTTGTTCATTTAACAAATACATTAATGAAAATCTTGGGAAAATACATCATAAAAATAATAGTATCAGTAAATACATTTTTAAGTGGTACTTTTATGTTTCTCAAAACAGGGAAGGAAAACAGTATCTGAGAGGTCTTCTACCTAAATACTAGAAACTAAGTCATATTATAACAGAAATCCATATTTTTATTCTGTTAAATTTTCACAGTAAAGAAAATATCATGTTTCCTTCATATTATCAGCAGTAACCTCAAAAAAGAGCAAGACATGTAAACAAGTAAAATTTGCATGTTTTAATAGGTCTAGAGATTTTATATGATGCTACTCTGATCACTGCACCCCAGCAAACTCCAAGAGATTGCCTGACAATGCAGTAGCATAATTAACCTAATGTACTTTTCTGACTTCTTAAATCACATTCTTCGATGCCCTGAGCTCTTGGCACAAAAAACCCTGAGAACAAATGCAAAATCCCAACTGTATTAACTATAAATTATCACAACCACAAAAGGCTGTTTTAAATAAATATTTTTCTCCACACAGTACGTTTCACTTAAGAATCTAACGATTTTGACTTTAAACAAAAAGCAAAAATAAAGAAAAAGTTAATGCAGTTATCTTGCCAAAATTTGAAAGTGGACCATCAACAGTAAATTAGCTTTTCCTTCATGCACCAAATTATATTAGCTTTTATTATACTCCATAAATTTGAGTAAGCATTGGGATTAGAGGAGTGAATGAGATAACCAAATCCCTGCCCTCAAAGAGATTACATTATAGTTGGGAGGCAAATATCAGAAATAAGTAGCACAAATAAATATATGTTGATAAGTACGATAAAGAAAAATTCACTAAAGTTAAAAAAAAAAAAAAGCAATGGGAGGAGAGCTGCTATTTTAGAACAGGGGTTTGGGAAGGGTAATTGGACAGCACTTGAATCAGTGAGACAGTGAGCAAACATTTGCAGGCAGAGGAAATAGCAAGTGCAAATGCCCTAAAGCAGAAAGCTTATTCAAAGAAAAGTTCAAGGCCAACATGATTGGAGGGGAGCAGGCAATGTTGAGAATGTTAATAGAAGAGGTGAAAGAGGTAGACAGGAGTCAAATTATATAAGGCCTTACAGTCATGATAAGGAGTTTAAATTTTGCTTTGAGAGTGACAGAAAACCAATGAAGGGTTTTTAAGTAGTGAGATAAATGATCTTTTGTTTCAAAAGGTCACTGTGGATGCTATGCAGAGAACAGACTGGGCCAAGAATGAAAGCAAAGAGATATCAGTCAGGAAACTACTGCTGTAGACTAAAGAGACTAAGGTGGCTGAGACCACAATGGCATACTGGAGATGGTAGGAATTGGTAGGATTCTAGACTTAATTTGAAAATTTGGCAACAAAACTTGTAGATGGACTACATTAGAATGTGAAAGAAGAGAAAAACCCATGATGACTCCTAGGTTTCTGGGAAAACAACGATGACATTGCCGAGATGGAGACGACGAGGAGAATGTAGTATATATGTATACATATGTATAACTAAGTCACTTTGCTGTACAGCCAAAATTAACATAATGTTGTAAATAAAATCCAATAAAAATAAAAAAGAAAGTTTGAACAATACAATCAACTATCAAAACACTATTTATTCTCACAACAACCCTATGAGGTGGGTACTTTTGCTACCATCCCTATTTTAGAGACAGGGGAATTGAGGCACAGAGCAGTTATCAAATCTGCTCAGAGTCACACAAGTAGTAAGTGGCAGAGGAGCCAGGATATAAATCCAGGCCATCCGGCTCCAGGGTCTATACTATTAACCCTTACTCTAAAATGTTCCTTTTAAGAGGAGACATTTGTGTGCTAATAAGAGTAAGTGAATACAAAGGTAAGTATTAATTACAAATAAAGGAGGAATAATTACAATAGCATATTCTTTGATTCTTGTAACATGGCATGAATCTTCTCTGTTTGCCCTTCTAGGTCATCTTTCTTCCCCTATTCACCCTGCACTGAATCCTGGGAAGCTGACCTTAACAGACTCTTCACTCAGCTTCCTTGTCCTCTGGCTTTCTATTGGGGTCCACTAACAGTAACCAGAAGAAGACTAGGGAAGGGAGGAAAGAAAGGTTGGGATGTCCATTTGTCCAGCTCTCCCCTTGCTGGGTGGTGGTTTGGCAATGGCTATCTTCTTCCTGAAGCCATAGCTCCTCTCAAGCAGCCCTTCTAATAATTATAGTTCTATTTGTGTTATATTAATAGTTCACATGCTTTCCCTGTTCCTTCAAGATTCCCACTGTTCCTAGTCCCCAAGTGCTTCCATCCCTGGTTGATTCCCTTAACTCTTCCCATCTCTTTGTAAACAAATTTGAAATTAAACTTTCTTTGAGAAGGCTTTCTGTTACCTTCAAGACACTAATACTCTATCCAAGAAGAGGATTTAGTCTTAGATAAAAGGAGAGACAGTCTATCCACATTAATAAAACAAAAGGCAAAAAACATAGATACAGAGAGAGGTAGATCAAATACTGAAAAGAGGAGGAAGCTCTCTGATTGTTTTTATTGTCTCAATAAAATAAGAAGAAAGGTCAGCAGCTAAAGTGTACTGTATTTGAAGAAGAAGAAAAAATATGAAATGTTCTCCATGGGAACAAGAAAGTGAACTGTCCAAAGAAACACAGTAGGCTTTTTGGTCATAATTTAAAGTGGAACCGGTTAACAAGGTTATATGTATTTCTCCAGCTACAGTTAGTGGAATGGAGCAGTCATGGAATAGACAGAGGTAAGTTTAAAGAGAGGTTGATTTTTGCCAGCAGATGGACAGACAATAAAGAAATTGAAGATGTACACAAAATGATTAATTATAGCATGTTTATAATTTTTATGTTTAATTATTATTATTGTTTATAATTTTAATTTTTATGCTATTAATTATAGCATGTTTATAAAATCATGTTATTTTAAGCTGGACCTGAAGACTTATGGTTGCTAACAGATCATGAAAATAAAACTGTGGAGTCATTGATTTAGTAGCGCTTATGGGATCAAAACTAAGATCATGGCATCTGGTTCCATCCCTTCATGGCAAGTAGATGGGGAAACAGTGGAAACAATGGCTGACTTTATTTTTCTGGGCTCCAAAATCACTGTAGATGGTGATTGTAGCCATGAAATTAAAAGACGCTTACTCCCTGGAAGGAAAATTATGACCAACCTAGACAGCATATTAAAAAGCAGAGACATTACTTTGCCAACAAAGGTCCATCTAGTCAAGGCTATGGTTTTTCCAATAGTCATGTATGGATGTGAGANCTCCAAAATCACTGTAGATGGTGATTGTAGCCATGAAATTAAAAGACGCTTACTCCCTGGAAGGAAAATTATGACCAACCTAGACAGCATATTAAAAAGCAGAGACATTACTTTGCCAACAAAGGTCCATCTAGTCAAGGCTATGGTTTTTCCAATAGTCATGTATGGATGTGAGAGTTGGACTATAAAGAAAGCTGAGCACCGAAGAATGGATGCTTTTGAACTGTGGTGTTGGAGAAGACTCTTGAGAGTCCCTTGGGCTGCAAGGAGATCCAACCAGTCCATCGTAAAGGAGATCAGTCCTGGGTGTTCATTGGAAGGACTAATGTTGAAGCTGAAACTCCAATACTTTGGCCACCTCATGTGAACAGCTGACTCATTTGAAAAGACCCTGATGCTGGGAAAGACTGAAAGCGGGAGAAGAGGATGACAAAGGATGAGATGGCTGGATGGCATCACCGACTCGATGGACATGAGTTTGAGTGAACTCCAGGAGTTGGTGATGGACAGGGAGGCCTGGCATGCTGTGATTCATGGGGTCGCAAAGAGTCAGACACGTCTGAGCTACTGAACTGAACTGATGGGATCAAAGAATGGTTGGTGTGGGAGATACATAAATGAACTGTATCAATAGAAGGTGATTCGTGATGGTCACAGAGTAGTATGTTTACAACCTGACATTTTTAGAAGACTGTGGTTATTAATTATGTTAAGACGTACAGAGTAAAATTTAAGAATGGATGGTTGAGATACAGTGAAGGAAGAGATTACTACTACAGCAGATATCAAGAATCTGATACAAGGAACTGGACTATCCAAAAACAAAGGCAAAATAATGACAATCATTCAAATTTGAAAATAAATTATTATATAGAAAACTGCTGTCCTATATTCATTCAATATGCAGAGTCATATTCCTCTTCATAATCATATATGTTTATAAAGAAAGTCATTGCATTAGTCCAGCTCTTCCATGTTACAATTATAAACACTCAAACTCAGGAAATGGAAGTATCCTGTACCAAAGTTTGTTTAGTACCTGCAGAGAGCCCTACTAAATATGTTAAATTTTCTATATCTCCAGGGCTTCCATTTCTAGAGAACATATAGTTTAAAAAATTAAGTTTGTATAAGGAAGAAAGCAAGAAAAAAGGGAACATATATTCTGAAAAATTACTAACTGGAGTCCTGCACCTTAAATAAACAGGTTTCACTGATGATATTAAGTACCCCAATTAATGAAATCTAAGTCACATTTGACTGAGTGACAGAAGTCACATTTATATATATATATATATAATTACTGTCCTATTTTGATCAATTGAAGAGCTCTTAAACCCTTCTTCAAAAAACTCCTGCAGTAACTATTTCTAAAGAACAAGGTTTATTTTTGAATAGTTTTTCAAATGGTTTATTTTTAAAACCAAACATGTTTCTGAATGCTTTATTTAATATTCAGTATAATTTGTTTCTGTCAGTTTTAAAATGCTTTAAATTTTTAAGGGATTCATGATTAACTAGATTTGTAAGAACTGGCATGCCCACTGGAGTTTGGTGGTTCCAGGTACATTTGATGACTCAATATGCATGTATATGGTCCTGCAAAGAAAACTCTAATCTTACAGTTTTACGAAAATTCAATATTTTGACAGCAAACTGGAAACTGAATATAAGGTAAAACTTAGAGACTCTAAAACTAGGAACCAGGAAAATTTATGCTTTGTGGTATCTGCAGGTTATTACTGCAATGTTTGGAATTCCTAACATTGTCTAAGAAGTTCTGTAATTTCTGAGCAAGAAATAAGTTGGAAAAGAAATGTTTTCTTAAGCAATTCTTAGGAAAGACTCATGTAAACAAAGGTAGACCAATGTTCCTCACTCTCCACCACTTCCATCTTTTGCCAGGAACCAGAGCTAACAGGATCAAGACAAAGGCTTCTCTCTTTTTGCCTTTTTATACAAAGGCAGAAGGAGAAGAGAGTGACAGAGGATGAGATGGTTGGATGGCATCATCAGTTCAATGGACATGAACTTAGGCAAATTCTGGGAGACGGTGAGGGGCAGGGAGGCCTGGCATGCTGCAGTCCATGGGGTCCCAAAGAGCTGGACACAACTTGGCGACTGAACAACAACAAAAAGATTTCCCTATGAGATGTGCATGCATGCTAAGTCACTTCAGTTGAGTTTGACTCCATGCAACCCTATGGACTGCAACCCACCAGGCTCCTCTATTCATGGGATTCTCCAGACAAGAGTACTGGAGTGGGTTGCCATGCCCTCCTCAGGGGATCTTCCTAACACAGGGACTGAACCCTAATCTCTTATGTCCCTTGCATTGGCAGACAGGTTCTTTTACCATTAACGCCTCCTGGGAAGCCCCTTTCCCTATGAGATACTTGTGAATTCTTTTTTCCATTGTTCCTTTTTGTGGTTAATGCTTTTCAACATTCAATACTGGAAAGTAGTATGAAGTAAGAACCAACACTGAGATCTATGGGTCAGTATTGCAGGATCACATACACAAATTATACCACACCATGGTATAAGTGGCATGGTGGCAAACAAAATGTATAGCTCTTAACTGTGTCTATATTTTATTCAGCTGGTTCAGAAGCCCTCAGTCACTGGCTAAATGGGAAAAGTGGCCACTCAATGCAGTTTAAAGTGTAGTCTGGCTCAACAGTTTAAAAGTCTCAGATAAAACTGTTCATTCATATAGCCTACCCCTCTCCTGCTTCTCCTAAAATAATGACTAGCTATATAAGCATAGACAGCTCTGGGGGGAGACAGTGGTTTTATCTGCCATCATAGTTACGGGGTAGAAATAGGTTGGGTTCACTGGATCAACACACTGTCATTTAGCTCCTCTGGTCCTTGAGCAATGAATGTCGCCGTCCATTTGCTCATTGGGCATACTCCCAAGCGTCTGATGCAGAAGTCTGCTTGGTGGTAACTGGAACCCATTCTTTTGGCTCAGGCAAAGTTCCAGGTGCTGTGTGGCTGACAATACCTGCCCTGGGCTCTACGGGCACTACGCTGCTTCCTGAGGTCATGTTATAATTCCCAGTCGTAGAGACACCAGCTGGAACTTTCCTGTGATGCTCACTTAATGCTAGCAACTGCCTACATAAAGAAAAAAACAAAAACAAAAAACTACTTATTGAAGATTTTTCTCTCCTTTCAAATGAGTCTAACTTCAACAGGAATCTAACAGAGACCTAGGCATGCAGTCACATTCATTCATTCATTCAACAAATATTTATTTTATGGTTATTATGTTCCAGGCACCAAGCTAATATAAAAGATACAGCAATGATTACAACAGAAAGGATGGCTGCTCCTACAGAATTTACATTCTAGTGGAGAAAGCCACACAAAAAAATACATAACAAAATTTCTCATAGTGATACATACATTGACAAAAATAAGACAGGTAATGTGATAGATGTGACTTGGGGGTAGGACAGAGGTGAGAAGTGAAGTGAAAAGGCATTTTCAAAGCACTGCGACCTAAATGATGAGATAAGCAATTTAGGCAAAGATCTAGATAGAAAGTACTCCAAGCAAAAGGGAAGCATGTAAAGTGCTTTGGGGCAGCACTTAGAAGCAGAGAGAAGACAATTTTGGCTGGAATAGAGAGTAGGGAAGAGTGCTAAGAGATAAGAGGTAGGTAGAGGTGATAGGGAGCCTTATAGGTGAGAAGTTCAAATTTCAGTCCAAGGATAACAGAAAAATACTGGAAGGTTTCATTTAACAAATACTATCTAAACATTTTTAAACAAACACAATCCACAATAATACGAATTATATTAGTTGTTCCTTATTTTACTATTTGATCAAAATAACTATTTCAAAGTATTTATCACAGCTGTACTTATTTAATTGTCTGTTTCCCTTAGTAGACCCTGAGTTTCATGACAATAGGGTCTACATCTCTCTTCTTACTGAATCTCCAGAGCCCGAGTGTCTCTTAAATAGGACGTGTTCAAGATAGATTCTGTCAAATGAAGAAATTTAATGATGGACTAGTCCATGGCAGGCAATGCTACACAGTGAATTAGAACCAGTTCCTGTATGCAAGAAGCTCACAGTGAGGGAGGCCAACATGTAATCAACTAATAATAATACAACAGAGTAACTGCTATACCAGAAATACCAACAAATACTATAGGGACGTAAGAGAGAAAGTAACTAATTTTGCTTAGTGGCAGGTAACTAAGAACAAATATTCATTTTCTTGGGATAAATGTTTATACTAAGAAAGAATTCTATACCATGTTCTATTAATTTTATTAGTTCTACGATTCAAGAGAACATATATTCTATTGACAAAATTATTTAATATATTATTACCATGATATTTCCAAACATCTTAAAAAGACTTATTTCTAAAACAACCTTTTAGAATCTTCTCTGTATTTTTGTTATTACGCCTACCAACTCCCTATATATGAAAGTTAAATTCAAAGCTAAAATATTCATAATATTACTAGCTATGGGAAAATCTAGATAGGGTAGCCTATTGTGTTCTGCATTTTCACCAGATTCCATACATCAGTGATAGTGATCACCACCAAATTTTCACTTATTATGTATCTTATCAGAAATCACCAGATGCTTTCAAGCTCCCAACAAACTTTTGGGGTTTCATTACCTTACTGTGTATAGAAGTCAAATATGCTGTCAAAAGAAATTAATTTGGGGCTATTTCTATTATAGCACAAATAAAAACATTCTTCATTTGAAAACAATCAGCCTTATAAGCATCCATGGTACATAAATTTAGTTAAATGGTGCCATCTGGTGACATACATCCTGCAGCAAATATAAAAGGTCCAGAGACAAACTTCTTGGTGGCACCCAACTGAAAGTGTCAAAATTAACTTAAGAAATATTTGATCCTGCTTGACATAAAGAACACAACTAATCACACTCGGTATATAGCGGTTTAACAAAGGGAATTATAAGAACTGTTTGGGCTCCATTTTCTGCTTACCACTCTTGTTTCTCAAGTGTATCTTCAAACTTGTTAAACAAGTCCCCAGAAGAGATTTAAGTCTAATACGATCCTTTAGCCAGCTCTGAGAGAACATTTTTAAAGCATAAATATCAAGAATATCTTGAACGTTGTTTAAGTCACATCTATTTCCTCACTCTCCTTCTGATTTCTATGAATCTGTTTGTCCACCTCAAATGCCACTTCCTAAGATAGCTCACCCTGATTCCACTGCTAAAGTTAAGCCTCTCACCCACAACATTCTCTGCTTCACCACTGTAATATTTTCGCAATGGTAAATATAAACTATTCATGCTATTTCATTTAATGCTTTTCTCTCCAGTTTTATATCTGGCACAGTGTTCAGTGTTTGAATGAACAAATGGATACATGGATGATTAGATAAATGGATGAGGGGAAAATGTCCTTTTCTATCCTCTCTTCTTACCCAAATCCTGTCATTGACAAGATCCAGCTCAAGTTTACATCTTGTAAAAAAAAAATCTTCCCCAGCAACACCAATCTACAATGAATCTGTGCTTCTTTGGACTCCTACAGCACTTTGGTCTAAGCTCCAGAGTTTAAGCCTTGGTTATATCCTATGTAATTCTTGTTAGTATATATGTGAATATTACCTTCCTAACTGACCTTAACATCCTCAAGGGTAGGAATTTGGTTTTTAATACTATCCACCTGCACATGTCCCTGTAAGGAGGTAAATACCTCATAAATACCTTGTTAATTATTATTACTAAATTGTAATAACTGAAATATCTGCATTCTTTCTACTGAAATGGGTATTGTAGACAAATTAAGCAAGAACAGAATAGATCTCAGTATTAAAAAACCTAACATTCACCCTCCTTGCAGTCCAAGGAACTCTCAACAGTCTTCTCCAACACCATAGTTCAAAGCATCAATTATTCAGTGCTCAGCTTTCTTTATAGTCCAACTCTCACACCCATACATGACTACTGGAAAAACCATAGCCTTGACTAGACGGACCTTTGTTGGCAAAGTAATGTCTCTGCTTTTTAATATGCTGTCTAGAAGCTGAAGCTCCAATACTCTGGCCACCTAATCCAATGAACTGACTCATTTGAAAAGATCCTGATGCTGGGAAAGACTGAAGGTGGGAGGAGAAGGGGATGACAGGGGATGAGATGGTTGGATGGCATCACCAACTGGATGGACATGAGTTTGAGTAGGCTCTGGGAGTTGGTGATAGACACAGAAGCCTGGCATACTGCAGTCCATGGGTTGCAAAGAGTCAGACACAATTGAGCAACTTAACTGAGCCTCGCATGTGCCAACAACAGCATCTCAGTGTAGCTTATTTGTTCTCTATTCACAGTCCCATAGGTAGAAACTACCATGAAGTATCCAAAGGGAAAAAATCCACTTCAATGTTTCAGATACACTATTGTATATCCCAGAATGATAATATAATGGCTCATTATATTTGTCACAGATCAAACCAAATTTTTATAAAACTCAAGAATGAAGAAATGCCACCATATTTTCCCAAATTTATTAATGCTGTTCACATACTATATTTCTTTCCTTGAGTGGCCAAATATCTACCTATTTAGAACACAGGTTCTCAAACTTTAGCATGCCTCAGAATAGCCTGGAAGGCTTATTGCAACACTATTTGCTGCACACTGCTTTCAAAGTTTCTAATTCAGTAGGTCTGGAGTGAGGCCCAAGAATTTGCAATGCTGACCAAATTCCCAAGTGAGGTTGATGCTGCTGATCCAAGAACCACACTCTGAGAACCTCTGCTTTGGAGGATTAGAGTCAAGTTGTTCCCAATTTATATAACCATTTCACTATAATCTACAAAACATTATTTCAGTTTCTTATGATCAGGAGGCAAAAATTATTACAAAAATAAATTAAAACCAGAATAACCATGATGTTTGTAAATAGATATTACTTTGAAATAAATAACAAACCAAAAAGTTTGTTCAGATTTTCCATAGGCTGTTACAGGAAAATCCAATTTTTTTGGCCAACCCAACATGTTAGAATTACTATAGTGAGAAAATATGCAATTTTTTTTTACTCAAACTAAAATCTGATAAAACTCTCATGCAGATCAATTTCATAATACTAATCACTATTATATCTAAATGACTCACTAATCACATACCTAATATCTCTTTTCTCCACTTGATTTCTCTCACCCATAAGGGCAAGGACTTTTCTCTCCTCTACAGTTTACTGACGTGATGAACACAAGTTTGAGAAGGCTCCAGGAGTTGGTAATGGACAGGGAAGCCTTCACTCCATGGGGTCACAGAGTCGGACACTACTGAGTGACTGAACTGATAGTTTAGTGTTATATCCCTATTGTCAAGCATAACGTGTAACATTTAACAGGTATTTTTAAAATAATTGTTGAAAAGATAAAATTTATTGATGACCTATTATTATTAAAGGCACACAAACTGAGGGTACAAATGTTAAATAGATATAACCTCAACTCTCAAGCTATCACATTCTATTGAGGAAGCAGTAATATACTCAATTTGTCATAAGGCAACATAACAAGTGCTTTATAGTAATATGAACAAAGTGCTATGAGACACAACAAAAGGGCTGGTTAAAGCTGCTAACAGGTAGGGACATGGTAGAAGGCTTCAACAGGTAGGGACAGGTAGAAGGAGATGATAAATCCCAATATGTAGTATATCTACTGTGTCACCCCTATTGCTAAGAATTCCATATGGTCTATACTTACGTTTATGAAAATAAAAAATATTTTACTCTAACACAAAATCTGACATTCAGCCACCATAAAGCAAGATAAGTTGTTTTCTAAGATGTTGCTATGCTACCAGAGCAGAGTTTTCAGGAAACAATCACTTTACTTGCCCATTCTCTTCTAAGGCTTCCCCCCAGGTTCCCCCTCAAACATTGAAGTGAAGTAAGAGAAACAAAATTAGATTAAACAATGCTAACAAGATTTTCAAAGGGGTTGAAAGGTACTAAATATACATACATGTTCTGTCCATACTGGTACATAAAAGTAATAAATAAATAAGGCTATTTTCAATAAGGTATCAAAGCAAAGCAATTTCATGGTACATAACTCAAAAATGAACTAACCGATTACATGATTTAAATGGTCTTTACAGATAATTATGGTGCTAACACAGATCGTTAAATTTTCAAAGTAGATCTGGCAGAGAAGTACAAAAAGAAAAACATTCCATCTTGCCCCTAAAAAAAGGGTAAATAACCTAATAGAGTCCCTTGAAAGTCTGACTGCTTCAGCTGTCCTAAATGAAGAGACTTAAGTTGTAAAATATCGTGGAATTCACTTATATTCAAATTCTGAAATGTGCTAATAGTGCAATCATCATAAAACTATAACCATCCACTGGAGAAAACATTTTCCTTAGTATTTCCACAAGATGTCACCCTAAGCCTAACATCGAAGTGTTCAGCTTTGCTATTTTAGGCATTTTTCTTTTTGTGTATTAATGCACATTAATTACTAACTTTTTAAAAATTAAGGTATTTTTGTTTATACTTTCAGTTATTCATAAATGGAAAATCAAAACAGAATACAGGGAATAAAGAAGCAAGAAGGAAGAAAATTAATCAAACAGTTCATCATTCACACTGTTTATCACAAGAGAAATGCATTTTACCCTTAGGTTTTATTTTCTTTTACTTTATTTTGAAAGTGTTCCATAATTAGCATATATTATGCTTATAATCCGGAGAAGGCAATGGCACCCCACTCCAGTACTCTTGCCTGGAAAATCCCATGGACAGAGGAGCCTGGTAGGCTGCAATCCATGGGGTCGCTAAGAGTCGGGCACGACTGAGCGACTTCACTTTCACTTTTCATTTTCATGCATTGGAGAAGGAAATGGCTACCCACTCCAGTATTCTTGGCCTGGAGAATCCCAGAGACGGGGAGCCTGGTGGGCTCTATGGGGTTGCACAGAGTCGGACATGACTGAAGCGACTTAGCAGTAGCAGCATGCTTATAATCAGGCTTCCCCAGTGGCCTAGGCAGTAAAGAATCTGCCTACAATGCGGTAAACCTGGGTTCAATCCCTGGGTTGGAAAGATCCCCTGGAGGAGGGCATGGCAACCCACTCCAGAGTTCTCACCTGGAGAATTCCCACAGACACAAGAGCCTGGCAGGCTACAGTCCCTGGGATCGCAAAGCCTCAAACACGACTGAGTGACTAAGCACAACATACATATAATCAGATAAAGTTATATTTTTTAAATGTTTAAAAAAAAAACCTTTGCTATCACTCCCCATCCTATTATCACAGAACCCATTTATAAAATGCTTTTATGCACTACAATAATGATCAAAGCTATGGAGACAGAATTCTGTGCTCAAAGATTATACCATCTAAGATAGACTAGTGTTTGCATTTTCTTTTTTCACAAAAGAAGGATATTATTTATTTTTAAAGTGATGTTTTTCATTTACTGAGAGAAGGCCTGGTTTCCAAGTCACCTGTAAATGATTCTGCAGCACATTCTGCAATAACAGTGTTTTACCCTACTATACATTTGTATTGGATTTTCTGCACTATGATTGCCTCCTATTTTCTTCAGTTGAGATTCATGCAGGCATTATTTCAACATACCATGTGATTATCAGAATAATGGGTTAAAGCCACTATTTTCCATTATGTGCAGCAAAAAAGAAGGGGAAGGGAAGTAGATTGAAACAGAAAGCAAAATACCCAGTATAAACAATGCCCTGTTTATCAATGGTTCCCTGCTTATCCTTTTATAAGGATACAATCTCCTTCAGGATACACAGGGCTACATAGTTTTTCCTTTTGGGTCCTTAAAAAAAAAATGCACACTGAGACCAATAAAATTCAATAGAAAATTATGTTGCATTATATAGCATCGCTCCATTCTTTGCAATCTGGTTTATCCCAAAATGACTTAAAAGACCAGCCAAAACAAATCTATCCATTCAAAGCTGGGCATCAGGATTACTTACATAACAGCTTTTTACAGATTACTGTGACCTCTCATTTTATTAGAGAAATTCCAACTACTCTATAGGCTTTCTGCCAAGATATTTATCACTCACTTAAAACAACAGCAAAATACAGCTCTGTCATTTGTCTTTTTATTCCTCATGTAATGATGCTGCACTGCCAAATGAATACATTATTCTAGTAGAATTATCTAAAGCATTCAACAATATTCTTTCTAAATAAAGTTCTCAAAAACTCAATCAAAAGACGTAGCCCAATCTTATCTAAGCACATCATACAAATCTATTTAGAGGTATGGCCATTCAGTTAATGATCTTAATAAAACTATTAATTTTTAACTGAGAAATCTGTTGCCTAAAAATGGTTCTCTAAAATACTATTCTCTAATGACAGGGTTTATTAAAATTTCATTAAGAGTCCATTTAGAGTTGTTTTTATTTAATACCAACTAAGATGATTATAGTTATGTGGGTCATTAATTCTTACTAGCCATAAAAGAATATTTCAAAGAAATTAACCCACAGACAAAATAATCCTATAGAGCTTTTACTATTTTTATTCAATAGATTGATTTTCAATTTTTCCAAAAGGAATGGTTTCTTAAATATAAACCACAGAGTTGTAGTTTTGTCAATAAGTACAAACATTCATTATAATAAAAACACAAAATATTTTCAAGACTAATTCTCATAAATTCATGTTTTTACTTTTTATATCAGTAACCATCAAACCTGGAAAAAGTAGTAATAATGTCTAGTGGACTCAATTATTTCTTTAAAATATACTGTTTAAATTTAGCAGAATCTATAATTGAGTCCTTTTTAAAATTGTTGGTTGTTTTTGTTAGGAGGAGGTATTTGTATCTTTACTAGTTTAATTCTAAAAAAAGAATTTAAAATTATCTGCATAAATGCAAAAATGTATGTATAAAGATATACATAAATAAACCATAAATTCAAGAATAAACAGAAGGTTAAACATTATGTAGCTCAATTCATGAAACACGAAATTTTCATCAATAAATTTTTCAGTGTGAACCATTAGATTTTTTGAGAGAAGCAGAAAGATGAAAAATAGTGTTTTATCTGAAGAAGGTAAGGCTAGAACTATAATCCTAACTGAATAGAATGTGACCCATCACTATTCGTGTCAGGCAAGTCCTTCTCCAGAAAGAGGCAACTTCCTTCTCTAGCACATTTTTCCTCAATTTTTGAAATAAACTACTCCAGATTTTTCCTGTGTTTACTTGTCTTCCTATACAAGACATTCTTTCAATACTTTTATTTTTATTCACATACACTTTTATTTCCATCTTATAGAGGTTCTTTTTTAAGATAAGCTGATATAAGAAAATGAAAAAAAATTTTCTTCTACCTGATATCAAGAAAAATATTTCAGTTTCAAATTTGGTTAACATTAGGTTCTCTAACAACATTATTCAAACTATTAAGCCCAATTCTAATTGTGAAGATGATGAATAATTGTTAATACCTACCAAGCAAAGCTTGGAATAAGCTGCTCTTAAAGATACCCATCACCTTTTTAACAGCATTTTTCAACTGCTGTTCCTCTGGTTTCCTTAATTTTTTGCAGTATTCTTCCAGTAATGACAAAGCTCGGTCAGTATCTGAAAAACATGATTTTAAAATTCTATCTTATGGTCTTAGAAAAACAGTAAGCTAATATTAAACTACTGTCTAGTGATATTTCTAATTTCATAACACAGAATAATAACTAATCAGGAATTCCATAAACTACTTTTAAAATTGATAATTACAATGAACTCAATTCTAAGAACACACTTTTATTTCTATTGTCTTCCAAAAGAATTTGCAACTATGAAACAAGGCAAAAGTCCATATGGAATGCCAACCAGTTGATATTCACACAGTAGATAAAAGACTCTGTCAGGAAAACTATCTTAAAACTTGTGACCTCCTACAAGATAATGTCCAGATTCCTTAATGTAACTTTTGAGACCACCATCCCATGAGCTGTTTACAAGCTATATTTTCAGTCTTTATTTCCCACTATATACTATTTCACCCCCTTCACACATATATACACAGTGCCAAAGTCATAGTGGATTACTCACTTCCACTCTCCACTCCACCCACCCCCCACACACACATACGCACACACACACACACACACACTTTCTATACCTCTGCATTTTTCTTTGCTCCTCCTGCTCTCTGTATTGGAATATCCTCCCCCATACCACTCTCTCCTCCTTGAATTAGTGTGCTACATTGGAAAGAGTTTATTGTTAGCTAGGTCTGGATCTGAAACCTATTTGCTAGCTGTGTGACCCCCGTCAATAAGTTACTTAACCTCTTTGAGCTTCTGTTTCCTTACAGGCAGCAGGATTAAATTACAAAATGCTTAGTACAATATCTAGTGCATAGAAAGTAATCAAGAAGTCAACTGAAAACTTATCTTCCCTTCATTTGGACCTAACTCAAATGTTCTCTGGAGAAGGAAGTAGCAACCCACTCCAGTATTCCTGCCTGGAGGACACCATGGACAGGGGAGCCTGGTGGAATACAATCCATGGGGTCACAAAGAGTCAGACACAACTGAACAACCAACATACACACAAACGCTCTCTATTCCATAAAACCATCTCTGACAGTTAAAAGTAATCACTGTCACTCTTCTTCCAAATCATTTTGCCTACACAAATACTATAGGCATTCTTAATATGCACTGTTATACTATGGTTTCTTGAATCACCCACACGACAAAGTATTAGTTGTCTACACAACAAAATATCCCTGAAAAAGTCACCAAAGTGGCAGTGCCTTTGTGTATAGTAGGTGACAACTTTGAGGGGAAGTGAGAAGACTCAATTTAGTTATTCCAAAATTAAGTTCTGTTTGAAGAATGTCAAGTCACATGAAAATATAAAATACAACACTTCCTCAGACCTGAAATGCATTATGAGGAAGGGCAAGAGTCATCTTCACCAACGAACAATTGCTTTCATCATCGACTCGTATTTTATAAAATTATGTTTAGAAAGCTTCTGAAGAAAGTGGCAACATAGTTCAGACCATAATCTTAAATACTACATTGATAATTTTCATCTTTATATGATTTATGTATTTTTATATTTGTTCTGTTTGAGGAGTTCCTGTCTGAGGAACTAATAGCATACAAACTTTTCATAGAGAAGACACATTATGAAGTCTCTTATCAGTATCATTTTGGATAAAAGCTGACTGGAATTATCATTGTTGTTCAGTCACTCAGTTGTGTCCAATTCTTTGCGATCCCATGGGTTGCAGCACGCCAGGCTTGGTTTTCCACAATTTCATCCTTTGCTCAGATTCTGTCATGAGTAAGAGTTTTACCTTCAGTCAGTGTCACTTCCTTCAAAAGTCTCTTTAGGAATTCCTGGCATTTCTCCACCTGACCAGAGCTCTTCTCATGTTATCATGTATTTTATAATTATATAAGGAATCTTCATCAAAACTTCCCTGCTTTGAGATTTGTTCTTTTTCTCCCAGCTTTACTAAGGTCAGATTGACAAATAAAAACTGTATATAGTTAAGGTGTACAACAGAAAGTTTTGATATATGTATATATTGTGAAATGATTACCACAATCATTACCACAGACAACCGTCTTTGAATTTTAATAGCCTTTCCCCCTTCAAATCGACCACTTTCCCAGACTAAATATCAATTATAACAATTCATATTTTTCTACTGAACGTTCCAATTCTCTACCCTCACAGCCATCCTCAGCTGATGATCATGTTTTCCATTTTGTAGAAAATCAGAAGAGAAATTACACAAGCTCCTAATCTAATATCCACTAGGTTATCTGTAGCTGCACCCCTATACTCTGTCTTCCCCGTCTTTATGGATAAAATATTTGTTTCTCTCTAATGCCAACTGCTCTACTTAAGCACCTTTAAGCCTATTTTCTTTTGCCTACACTGCTTCATCATCAGCTGTTTTCCTCTCCAATCCCTCCCTTCAGTGTACAAATAAAACTGTAAGAGCAGTGATTTTTAAAAACTTTCCTTTACCCTTAATTCCTCTCCAACTAACTACTGTCCCCAGTTTTCTGTTCCCTTCCATAGCAAAACTCCTTGAAATGCTGTCTACACTTTCTTTGCTTTCATTCTTTCTTATTGTTGCTGTTGCTCAGTTGCTAAGTCATGTCCGACTCTTTGCAACCCCATGGACTGCAGCACACCATGACAGCATTCCCATAACCACATCTACAGATATAAGTCACTAGGTAAAGGGACTTTAACTAATTCCTTAAACACATATTTATTGAGTGACTACCCAGGGAAGACACTATTAAAAGCATCTAAATGGCCTCTAAACCAACAGAATTTATTATGTCTCTCATCTCCGTTCAACAAAATCTGACACATAAAACAAAAAGGCAGAATATAACAAAAATGGTCAAATATGGTCAAGTCTATCTTAGACAACTTAGGTTTTTGCATGCCAGCATCTAATGATGGAATTGTGGTTGCCTTTTCAAGTTTCTTTTTGACATCAATGATCACCATCTGGTGTTAATTCCATTTCTGATTAAATTCTTGTTTCTGATTAACAAAAGCTTGAATGTGAAAATAATAGAAAACTATATAACCATACAAAGATGATAAATAAAGAAAACAAAAGATAACAAGGATCTTGTTGTATAAGTCAAAGATCCCTAACCAGATGTTGAATAAAGTGGAAAGCTGAGAATTACCCAAGTAAATTGGGACTAATACCTTGACTGCTGTTCAAATTAAACCACGTATAAATGGAGATATTTTTTCACCTGAATTGCCAATATAATGATCTCAATTATCTTATTTTCTCTGTTAAAGGAAATCTATATTCATATAACTCCAGAGTCTTCTGAAAGGACAAAACTAAACTTGGAATACCTGAAGGCAGATACGGAAAGAAATAACAGGGAAATCATTTTTTAAAATAAAAATTTCAGATGAAATATACAATCCAAAATGAATATAGTGAATGTTATACAATTGGAATTATAGGTAATCACGTGTCTGTTAATTAGGGTTCAACTCTTTTGTCTTTGGTTTAAGAACAGCATTGCCAAAAAGTTATAATTTGGGACAGGTGATTTAATTTGAAATAGCAATATTGCTAACATGAATTTTTAGATAGGAAAAAGATCACATAAAATTATTTGCCACAACTAAGAAGAATTATAGAACAGGTTATGGTATTGTTCATAAAACTAAGATCTAAATATAATAGAGGAAATGGTAAACTATACACACAAATCAGATGTCCATCAGCAGATGAATGGATAAGAAAGCTGTGGTACATATACACAATGGAGTATTACTCAGCCATTAAAAATAATACATTTGAATCAATTCTAATGAGATGGATGAAACTGGAGCCTATTATACAGAGTGAAGTAAGCCATAAAGAAAAACACCAATACAGTATACTGACACATATATATGGAATTTAGAAAGATAGTAATGATGACCCTGTATATGAGACAACAAAAGAGACACAGACATATAGAACGGACTTTTGGCCTCTGAGGGAGAGGGAGAGGGTGGGATGATTTGGGAGAATGGCATTGAAGCATGTATACTATCATGTAAGAAACGAGGCGCCGGCCTATGTTCAATGCAAGATGCAGGATGCTTGGGGCTGGTGCATGAGGATGATCTAGAGAGACGTTGTGGGGTGGGAAGTGGGAGGGGGATTCAGGATTGGGAGCTCGTGTACACCTGTGGTGGATTCATGTCGATGTATAGCCAAAGCCAACAGATTATTGTAAAATAAAGTATAAAAAATTAAAAATTAAAAAAATATATACATATATAACCTAGATGACTGGAAAAAAAAAATTCCTTTAAATATAATCCAACTGCAACGCAGGAGACCTGGGTTGGAAAGATTCCCTAGAGAAGGGAAAGGCTGCCCACTCCAGTATTCTGGCCTGGATAATTCCACAGACTGTATAGTCTATTGGTTTGCAAAGAGCTGGACATGAGTGAGAGTCTTTCAAATTCAGTTTAGAAACAACTTTCCCATGCATTATCTGATTCCCACCACTGAGAAGTTATATTGCCTTTTATACATGAAACTGGGGCTTTCCTGGTGGCTCAGATGGTAAAGAATCTGCCTCCCATGCAGGAGACCTAGGTTCGATCCCTGGGTCAGGAAGATCCCCTGGAGAAGGGCATGGCAACCCATTCCAGTATTCTTGCCTGGAGAACTCCATGGACAGAGGAGTCTGGCAGGCTATAATTTATGGGGTCATAAAGATTCAGACACAACTGAAGGATAAACACACACACAGGCATGAAACTGAAATTTGTAAGTGACTTGCCCAAGATCACAGAACTACTGAGTAACAGATTTGGAATCTAATCCTAAAGCTTTTCATTCTGAGTGTTCTCTCCATAGTTCCACCCTTAATCCTCCAGAAACAACTGAGCATATCTCTATGGGGAGAAAAAAAAAAAACTTGACCAATCAGACATAATTTTATCACTGAATTTTAGAATCTAGGGTTATTTTATTAATATAAAATTATATTTATAACATAAATTTAAGTGGTCTTACCTTTAAAATCTAATAGAGATACTAAGTTCTTTCGTTCATTAATCAAATATTTATCTTATGATGCTCTAGACTTTGGTCGCTCAACACTAAAAAAGATAAATATTCTACCCTCTCAGGAATGTCTTCTGTCTGAAGGTAACGATAATTAAGTAGAAAATTTAAACAAAGTAAAAGATTAAAATAGAGTATGGTCATGCTATGATGAGGTACCAGGTGCCAAGAGAAAAGAGAAGTAAATTGATACCATACAAATCATACGGTTTGGCCTTTTCCTGAAGAATGAATAAGAAGCCATGGAAAATTTTTTAATAAAGATGAGCACGACCATTTTTAAAGTTTTATAAAGATCATTTTAATTACAGTATGCTATGTATCAATTGAAACAAGAAAGAATGATGACAGTTTCCCCCCCTCATGCCATCTGAAGTGAATATACACAACATTGAACAGTTTTTGATCATTACTTATATGCCATTATAAACATCAAATTAGAAAAAAAAAAATTTTGTGGCCAAGCTATATAGCATACAGGATTTTAGTTCCCTGACCAGGGACTGAACCTGTGTCCCATGCACTGCAAGCTTAAGAGTCTTAACCACTGAACCATCAGGGAAGTCCCTCAAATAAAAGTGTGTGTGTGCACGCGCACACACACACACTCTTCTTTGGGGAAATATATATGCTTAATTCTTACTGTTAACATTATCATTTTTGTTATTTTGTAAATTAAGGGTCTGTTGCTGTTTTTGGTAGCTAGGTCATGTCCAACTCTTTGCAACCCCATGGACTATAGCCCCAGGCTCCTCTGTCCATGGAGTTTCCCAGGCAAGAATATTGGGAGTGGGTTGCCATTTCTTTCTCCAAGGGAGCTTCCCAATCCATGGATAGAATTTGAGTCTTCTGCATTGGCAGGCAAATTCTTTACCACTGAGCCACCAGGGAAGACCCACATAAAAAATACTCATATGAAAATAATAAAATGATGAATATTCCTGTGAAAACACTAAAATGATGTATGCCAAAGAAAAGTTATCCTGATACTAGGCCTTTGAAAAGATGCTTTAATATTAAGATATAAAGTCCAAGGTGATAAAAACAAAGGTATCATTTTATTACTAATAAAATTAGCTACCATTTGTTGAGTAATGCTAAGTATTCTGCATGGATCACCTTATTTAATCTTCCCAAGTACCCCAAGAAATACACATTCCTCAAACGAGGAAACAAAGGTGATACAACCAGTAAGTGCTGGAACCAGGACATAAACCATGGTCCATCTGGCACCAAAGCCCATACTTTTAAGTATTATGCCATACTGAAACTCAACTTACTGCAAATGGATCACAGTATTTCTTTTTTCTGTAATTGTCCTTTTTTCTGTAATTTTCTGTAATTATACTTTACTCCTCCCCCTAAATTTTTTTAAATATACTTCAACAAGTATCTGTTGATAAGACTCTCCCCTACTGACACAAAAAGGTATTAAACTAAAATGGTGAATTTATGTTGCCACCTTACAGGCAAGTCATTCTTTCAGCTTTTCTATAGAATTATTGAAGAGAAAATGAGAAAAGTTTAAAATAGTAACAAATAGAAAAGACAGAAAACTGTATCTTCAGCAGAATACTAAAAAATACCTTGTTTCAGTTGTAACAAACTAGGGGGAAAAAAAGATGAAAAAAATAGAAAAAACATGGCCAGACGTAATGCAGATCAAAAGATTGCAATCATTTTGTAAATATTGAATGGTTTAAGTTACTTTAGCAACATTGATAGAGAAGAAATAACTCATAAGAACATCATCCTAGTCTATCAAAAAGTAGAAAGCATATTGTGGCACTTCTTTTCTGTAACCAGAAATGTACCTGCCACATCTGGGCAGGCTTACTCCAGGAGCTGACCAGGAGCTGACTCAGAAAACTGATGGAAAGAGATTCTGACTCTGAACACAGCTTTCCTTTTGCTTGGAACAAAAAGAAAAGGTATTCTGCGAAGCATCTGTCAGTCAGTTCCATCGTTCTCTCATGTCCAACACTTTGAGATCCTATGAATCACAGCACGCCAGGCCTCCCTGTCCATAACCAACTCCCAGAGTTCACCCAAACTCATGTCCATCGAGTAGGTGATGCCATCGGCCATTTCATCCTTGGTCGTCCCCTTCTCCTCTTGCCCCCAATCCTTCCCAGCATCAGTCTTTTCCAATGAGTCAACACTTCACATGAGGTGGCCAAAGTATTCGAATTTCAGCTTCAGCATGACCTTCCAATGAACACCCAGGACTGACCTCCTATAGGATGGACTGGTTGGATCTCCTTGCAGTCCAAGGGACTCTCAAGAGTCTTCTCCAACACCACAGTTCAAAAGCATCCATTCTTTGGCGCTCAGCTTTCTTCACAGTCCAGCTCTCATATCCATACATGACCACTGGAAAAATCATAACCTTCACTAGACAGACCTTTGTTGGCAAAGTAATGTCTCTGTTTTTGAATATGCTCTCTAGCTGGGTCATAACTTTCCATCCAAGGAGCAAGTGTCTTTTAATTTCATGGCTGCAATCACCATCTGCAGTGATTTTGGAGCCCCCCAAAAATAAAATCTGACACTGTTTCCACTGTTTCCATATCTATTTCCCATGAAGTGATGGGAACAGATGCCATGATCTTCGTTTTCTGAATGTTGAGCTTTAAGCCAACTTTTTCACTCTCCTCTTTCACTTTCATCAAGAGGATTTTTAGCTCCTCTTCACTTTCTGCCAGAAGGGTAGTGTCATCTGCATATCTGAGGTGATTGATATTTCTCCCAGCTATCTTGATTCCAGCTTGTGCTTCTTCCAGCCCAGCGTTTCTCATGATGTACTCTACACAGAAGTTAAATAAGCAGGGTGACAATATACAGCCTTGACCTACTCCCTTTCCTATTTGGAACCAGTCTGCTGTTCCATGTCCAGTTCTAACTGTTGCTTCCTGACCTGCATACAGGTTTCTCAAGAGGCAGGTCAGGTGGTCTGGTATTCCCATCTCTTTCAGAATTTTCCACAGTTTATTGTGATCCACACAGTCAAAGGCTTTGGCATAGTCAATAAAGCAAAAGTAGATGTTTCTCTGGAACTCTCTTGCTTTTTCCATGATCCAGCAGATGTTGGCAATTTGATCTCTGGTCCGTCTGCCTTTTTGAAAACCAGGTTAAACATCTAGAAGTTCAAGGTTCATGTATTGCTAAAGCCTGGCTTGGAGAATTTTGAGCATTACTTTACTAGCGCGTGAGATGAGTGCAGTTGTGCAGTAGTTTGAGCATTCTTTGGCATTGCCTTTCTTTGGGATTGGAATGAAAACTGACCTTTTCCAGTCCTGTGGCCACTGCTGAGTTTTCCAAATTTGCTGGCATATTGAGTGCAGCACTTTCACAGCATCATCTTTTAGGATTTGAAATAGCTAAACTGGAATTCCATCACCTCCACTAGCTTTGTTCATAGTGATGCTTTCTAAAGGTCCACTTGACTTCACATTCAAGGATGTCTGGCTCTAGGTGAGTGATCACATCACCGTGATTATGTGGGTCATGAAGATCTTTTTTGTACAGTTGTTCTGTGTATTCTTGCCACCTCTTCTGCTTCTGTTAGGTCCACACCATTTCTGTTTTTTATAGAGCCCATCTTTGCATGAAATGTACCCTTGGTATCTCTAATTTTCTTGAAGAGATCTCTAGTCTTTCCCATTCTGTTCTTTTCCTCTATTTCTTTGCATTGATCGCTGAGGAAGGCTTTCTTGTCTCTCCTTGCTATTCTTTGGAACTCTGCATTCAGATGCTTATATCCTTCCTTTTCTCCTTTACTTTTCACTTCTCTTCTTTTCACAGCTATTTTTAAGGCTTACCCAGACAGCCATTTTGCTTTTGGGCATTTCTTTTCCATGAGGATGGTTTTGATCCCTGTCTCCTGTACAATGTCATGAACCTCCATCCATAGTTCATCAGGCACTCTGTCTTTCAGATCTAGTCCCTTAAATCTATTTCTCACTTCAACTGTACAATCATAAGGAATTTGATTTAGGTCATACCTGAATGATCTAGTGGTTTTTCCCTACTTTCTTCAATTTAAGTCTGTATTTGGTAATAAGGAGTTCATGACCTGAGCCACAGCCAGCTTCTGGTCTCGTTTTTGTTGACAGTATAGAGCTTCTCCATCTTTGGCTGCAAAGAATATAATCAATCTGATTTTGGTGTTGACCATCTGGTGATGTCCATGTGTAGTCTTCTTTTGTGTTGTTGGAAGAGGGTGTTTGCTATGACCAGTGCGTTCTCTTGGCAAAACTCTCTTAGCCTTTGCCCTGCTTCATCCCATATTCCAAGGCCAAATTTGCCTGTTACTCCAGGTGTTTCTTGACTTCCTACTTTTGCATTCCAGTCCCCTACAATGAAAAGGACATCTTTTTGGGGTGTTAGTTCTAAAAAGTCTTGTAGGTCTTCATTGAATCATTCAACTTCAGCTTTTTCAGAGTTACTGGTTGGGGCATGGGCTTGGATTACCATGATATTGAATGGTTTGCCTTGGAAACGAACAGAGGAGTAACCCCACATCCGAGGTCAGGGGCGGTGGAGAGGAGCAACCCCATGTCCAAGGAGCAGCAGCTACGTGGGCGCAGGAGAGCCGAGAGGAGCTACTCCATGTTCAAGGTCAGGACAGGTGACTCATCCAAGGTAAAGAGCAGCAGCTGCACTTTGCTGGAGCAGCTGTGAAGAGTTACCCCTCATCCAAGGTAAGAGAAACCCAAGAAAGACGGTAGGTGTTGCAAGAGGGCATCAGAGGGCAGACATACTGAAACCATAATCACAGAAAACTAGCTAATCTGATCACATGGACCACAGCCTTGTCTAACTCAATGAAACTAAGCCATGTCCGTGGGGAGCCACTCAAGATGGACGGATCATGGTGGAGAGATCTGACAGAATGTGGTCCACTGGAGAAGGGAATGGCAAACCACTTCAGTATTCTTGCCTTGAGAACCCCATGAATAGTATGGAAAGGCAAAATGATAGGATACTGAAAGAGGAACTCCCCAGGTCAGTAGGTGCCCAATATGCTACAGGGGATCAGTGGAGAAATAACTCCAAAAAGAATCAAGGGATGGAGCCAAAGCAAAAACAATACCCAATTGTGGATGTGACTGGTGATAGAAGCAAGGTCTGATGCTGTAAAGAGCAATGTTGCATAGGAACCTGGAATGTCAGCTCCATGAATCAAGGCAAATTGGAAGTGGTCATACAGGAGATGGCAAGAGAGAACATTGACATTCTAAGAATCAGCGAACTAAAATGGACTGGAATGGGTGAATTATGGGCAGGAATCCCTTAGAAGAAATGGAATAGCCATCATGGTCAACAAAAAAGTCCAAAATGCAGTACTTGGATGCAATCTCAAAAAAGCACTTGTAGCACTTTCCTATTCTCAAAACAATTTTCACATAGCTAGGTATCTTTGACTGTCTCAAGAATCCTAAGCGTTGAGTATTACTCTGTGTGTGTTCAGTTGCTCAATTGTGTCTGACTTTGCAACCCCATGAACTGCAGCTCCCCAGACTCCTCTGTCCATGGAACTTTCCAGGCAAGAACACTGGAGTGAGCTGCCATTTCCTTTTTCAGGGGATCTTCTCGACCCAGGGATCAAACCCATGTTGCTTGCATCTCTGTACTGAGAGGCAGAGTCTTCACCACTGCACCATCTGGCAAGCCCCTTGGGTATTATTTGTGGCAGTTATAACTTCAGATGAGAAGTTTGAAGCTCAACCTGTTGATTTTTAGATAACATATCCAGCTGATGGAAAAGGTAGGATTCCATCCCAGGGCTCTCCTCCACTCCCAGAGCTCTCCTCCACTCCCAGAGCTCTCCTCCTCTGCACCACGACACCATTCAGTGGATCTAAGAACACCATATTCACACAGTGCAAAAAACAATGGATAAGCTTCCGGTCCTAATTCTATCACTAACTTTATTTTATAAAAGTAAAGTTCATATACATTATCTTATTTGATGAGGAAAAGAAACAACATATTACTAATGTTGTTTCAGAAAAGGAAACTGAGGTTCAGAAAGATTATATGATTTTCACAAGGTCACCTGGTGGCACTGTCATAAGAAGGCATGTGAAGAACCACATATGGGAGATTGGCACTTTGAGATCTTAATTTTTTCTCTCTCTACATGTCCCCATTTCCTTTCTTTTCCTTCAAGCTGGTAACTGATTTTGTATTGTATTGCCTCAGGAGAGGTATGTACTAGGACAGAAAACCAAAGGAATTTTATAGTTATTCCTGTTTTGCTTTCCAAAAGCCTAAACTCTCTGAATAAAAGAGTTTGTTTCAAAGATCAAAGAGAGATTCTCAGGTACATGCAGAGAGAGAAACATCTTCCAGCCCCTCCCCAGTCTAGGAAAAGATTTTTTCAGCTGAAAAGTAAGAGAAGTTTTTGGAACCCAAGGCCGCAGGTATCTAGGCTCTTTCCTGGCAGCATTGCCTGAGAGGCAGAAAGACCCCAGAGAGGAAAAGCAACACTATGCAGCTAGGCAAACAGAAACACAGAAATTCTCTGGGGGCTGGGAATATTAAATCCATGTCTTGGAAGTAGCAATTGTTGCTAGACAAGAAAGAACTATCTAGACAAAACAACTCATGACTCAAGAGGTAAACTGTTACACTCAGATGATCAATGACCAGAGGGGACCTCATGCCAGATGGAGCCGTACCATAACCTCAGGAAAGACAAAAAACCTCAAAAAGGATTGGAGTGATTCCACCCATAACTTAGGAATTAAGAGTCAGAAACAAAGCTGAACTGTGGAAATGAAGATATTTCTTACACACCTAAATCGACAGAATGAGAGTCCTGATCAATGATTATCTAATCTTTTCCCTTCTTTTGGAAGCCAGGTCTTCTAAGCCAGGTCTAGGTTTCTCCCACATCACTGCAACTGATGATGATGGAGGACATGGTTCAAAGAAATGAACATGAAAAGCAACACTGAAACTGCCTCTTTCCCTCTCTGTCCCCTAATAAATTTTAAGCATCATAAATGCAAAACATACACCGAGCACAGTGCCTGTGCCTATTAACAGGCACTCAATAAATCTCCGTTGAATGGATAAATGATTGAATAATTAAATGGAAGGAAAGCTATTTCCTTAAATATGTACACAAGTTTACCTTCTAAAATAAATTTTTAGTTTATTATCTATGTGGTATTTTAAATAGAACAGGACTTAACAGGCTTATTTCAGGTCTCACCACACATTCAGTGATAAAGATGTCACAGCTCTCCAAAATCACAGATACCCTACAGACCCCTCAGAGACCCCTCAGAGCCTTGCACTAACAGACTTAGGGCCTTAATGGCTGGTAAGATGTGCCATCAGGAGAAACAGGATACACAGTCTTACTCATAATCTTTGGAAGTTTTAACTTAATAATTTATTTTCACAGGATTTTCTACTCTATAATACATCATTTCCACTTGAATCTTCAATCCTAAAACAAATGAGGTCAGGAGAAATGTTTCATAATGGAGGTGACTGGGCCATAATTCTTGAAATAGCTTTGAAAAACTAAAAACTAAACCTATGCAAAAAGCTTACTACCTGGAATTCAGAATGACTGAGGTAAAACTCATGATCCGTTGCTGACAAAGCAACCTACATTGAGGATACAGAGCCCTCGTGCCTTGACTGCTACAAATTCCTGAGCAGGAATTATAGCTGGGGGACACGTCCTCTTGCCCCAGTTTAAAAAAAAAAAAAAGATTTTATGCACCTCAGCATTATACTAAAAACATATCTGTTTTGTAGCCACTTGTGTGGCTACATGGTAAATATTAAGAAATAAGAGAATATAATGAGTATATAATTAAGAAAGAGGAAAGAACACTCTTACAGTTTACGGAATGTATTGTTTTAGAAGAGTGAGGAATTAATTGTTTGGCAAAGGCATAAATGAATGAAATATCTGAATTCAATTTTTTAAAAGTCCAATATTTTGTGTACATCTTCTCATTGACTAGACTTTTCTATCCAAAGATGTAACCAATCAAAGACCTAAAAGAAAGATCAAATATCCTATCATGAATGGAGCACTTGGATAGTTTCCCAAAAACCTAACAGTTCAAACAGTGTATGGTATCAATTTATTAGCATATCATTTGCAACTTTCCCTATACGTAAGAACTACAAAATAAATTCAATTAACAATAATTTTAGCACCATGCCTACTGTTTGCTTCATACAAAGAATATTCTTCTATTTTTCTCTCCAGAATGGTCTCTTATCATTCCAAGATGCCTCCTGGATTGATAATTATTTTCCAACATCAAGAGTCTGTGGGTTCATGACTTTTAATAACTCTCTCAACCAAGGTCAAGATGATCCTTTTGAAGGATTTCAAATTTAAGAAAATCTTTAGGACATTATCTTATTTTAATTTACAGAAATTACAAAAGTCTGAAAACTGCCTTTTCCAATCCCTCTCTGGGAAGATTTGGGGCTTAACTCTTGAATTCTACTAGCTTGGAAAAAGAAAAAACATCAAGTTTTTCTGAAATGGAAAAAGCATCTGGATATAACCCTGGTATGGCAAACACAAAAATTCAAACAAAAACTTGGTGAAGTATAAATAAAAGAGATAAAATAGCTACTCAGAGCCAAAAAATTTAGTTACATATTTTCCCCTTTTTAGAGAATCTGATGAAATTATTTTAATAATTGAAGAAAAGCTAGAGACGGAAAAAGAGTGTGCCCAGATTATTATCGTTGTTTAGTTGCTAAGTCATGTCCAACTTTTTTGCAACCCCATGGACTGTAGCCCACCAGGCTCCTCTGTCCATGGGCTTTCCCAGGTAAGAATACTGGAGTGGGCTGCCATTTCCTTCCTTCTCCAAGGGATCTTTCTGACCCAGGGATCGAACCCCCGTCTCTGGCACTGGCAGGCAGATTTTTTACCACTGAACTACCAGGTAAGTCCATACCCAGATAATGAAAGGCAAATATAAAATAGTGAGATCCTACAAAAAAGAAGTTAAGCCACAAAGTGCAGAAAACAAGTAAGAAAATTTTAACTGAGGAAACAATAAACTTAAGAGTTGTAAGTTCCCTTCCCAGAAGGAGGGGAAAGAAGAAAAACAGAAATGACACTTTTATGAAGTATACAGTCAACCAACAGGAAAGAGTGTAAGCCCAAGAAAACAACAATCTCAATTTCAAGAATGGTACATGGCAGTATCATGTCTTGTGTAATCATTCCAATTACACAACACTCTTCAACTTCCTTTATAAAAAGAACAATGTCTAAACAATGAATTATGAAAACGATCATGTTTAAGTTTCACTAGATAGCATACATACTCCATTACATCACTAAGAACAGTTGCAAAAGACGTTGTCAAAGGAAATAAAATGTCATGTATATTAATAACATCAGATAGACTTCTATACCAATTTAAAAGAAGCACAGAATAGCACAATATTTTAAAAACAGAGAAATGAAATAAGCATCGGTCTTAAAATATTAAAAGCACTGATTTTTTTTTCTCACATGTTTAATGACAATAAAGAGAACAAAAAAATTGATGAAAAAATGTACTGCAATGTACTAAAAAATTCTATTGAAATATATGTTATCATTAAAAAAGCAGCGTTCTGAAAAAAGCACAGGGGATAACACAGCTATCATTAACTTTTTTATTTCTTACATCAATCTAACATGAAATCAGATCAATTCATAAGTCTTGCTGAAATAGTCCTTTACTATACATCATGATCTTGCATCGTATCAGAGAATGCTGATACAACTTATCTTGGATCAGCCCTGAATTTTCAGAATTTAAAATAGGTCAAAGATATCAAAAAGGCTTAGCTGGGAGCAAATCAAATTACTACTATAGAAAAAAGAATTGTGAATGAAAAGCAACTGTTGGGAGAAAAATCTTTCTGAAGAAGAAATGACATGTTCTGTTGATAAAACTGAAATCTATAAAAATGTGAAACAAGTGAGTGGAAGATGTAGTTAAGTAATGTCATAAACTAGCAGTGAATATAGGGGTTGAGATACAGTAGCTTTGGCTTATCTAAGTCAAGAATAGCAGCTAGAAATGTACTTAGGGGCTTCCCTGGTGGCCCAGGAGTTAAGAATGCTTCTACTGCAGGGGCATGGGTCCAATCCCTGGTCAGGGAACAGCAAAAAAAAAAAGAAAAGAAAAATGTACTTAGTGAGATGTCACATCCATTCCCACTTTCCACCATGGTTCACGTTACCAATCAGAGAAACCTCTCTACTTTCACAATAACATATAAAATATTTCACAAGTGAGAAATCTGTCTTATGAAATTTTCTTATTGTAGTAAGAATATATTCAACAATATATAACATATGGTTCTATGAGGATAGTTATTGCTTAAAATTACATGAAGCGAACTCTTCCATCCAATCTACATGCAACAACAATGAAGAAAGAAAAAAAGGTTTAAGATGACAGAATACTGTGCTCCCTACAGAATAAATCTAGGTTATATTTTCAAGTATTTGTTTTACATATGTTATAGAACAGTACAGACAGTAAGCTTAGCTAATTAAAAACATAATGTACATGTCATAACTTGTTTGGTTAGTGGTCTGTAATATTTTAAAATATATATCTTAGTACTAACAGTTTTAAGAGAAGAGAAAGGGAGGGAAGAAGAGAGAAGGAGGAAGGAAATAAATTATTTCTCCTAAAGTACAGTTTTCAATAATGTATCAGCAATTTTTATAACTTCTTTTAAAGGTAGGAGCTTTTAACAAACTCAGTCTGCTGGGTTTAGAAACCTTAAGTTCACCCTGATTAGTTAAGTTTTACCTAGAACATAGTGCCCTTCATCTCTCTTCCCAGATACCTTTTCACCCCCTCATTNAAAATTGATGAAAAAATGTACTGCAATGTACTAAAAAATTCTATTGAAATATATGTTATCATTAAAAAAGCAGCGTTCTGAAAAAAGCACAGGGGATAACACAGCTATCATTAACTTTTTTATTTCTTACATCAATCTAACATGAAATCAGATCAATTCATAAGTCTTGCTGAAATAGTCCTTTACTATACATCATGATCTTGCATCGTATCAGAGAATGCTGATACAACTTATCTTGGATCAGCCCTGAATTTTCAGAATTTAAAATAGGTCAAAGATATCAAAAAGGCTTAGCTGGGAGCAAATCAAATTACTACTATAGAAAAAAGAATTGTGAATGAAAAGCAACTGTTGGGAGAAAAATCTTTCTGAAGAAGAAATGACATGTTCTGTTGATAAAACTGAAATCTATAAAAATGTGAAACAAGTGAGTGGAAGATGTAGTTAAGTAATGTCATAAACTAGCAGTGAATATAGGGGTTGAGATACAGTAGCTTTGGCTTATCTAAGTCAAGAATAGCAGCTAGAAATGTACTTAGGGGCTTCCCTGGTGGCCCAGGAGTTAAGAATGCTTCTACTGCAGGGGCATGGGTCCAATCCCTGGTCAGGGAACAGCAAAAAAAAAAAGAAAAGAAAAATGTACTTAGTGAGATGTCACATCCATTCCCACTTTCCACCATGGTTCACGTTACCAATCAGAGAAACCTCTCTACTTTCACAATAACATATAAAATATTTCACAAGTGAGAAATCTGTCTTATGAAATTTTCTTATTGTAGTAAGAATATATTCAACAATATATAACATATGGTTCTATGAGGATAGTTATTGCTTAAAATTACATGAAGCGAACTCTTCCATCCAATCTACATGCAACAACAATGAAGAAAGAAAAAAAGGTTTAAGATGACAGAATACTGTGCTCCCTACAGAATAAATCTAGGTTATATTTTCAAGTATTTGTTTTACATATGTTATAGAACAGTACAGACAGTAAGCTTAGCTAATTAAAAACATAATGTACATGTCATAACTTGTTTGGTTAGTGGTCTGTAATATTTTAAAATATATATCTTAGTACTAACAGTTTTAAGAGAAGAGAAAGGGAGGGAAGAAGAGAGAAGGAGGAAGGAAATAAATTATTTCTCCTAAAGTACAGTTTTCAATAATGTATCAGCAATTTTTATAACTTCTTTTAAAGGTAGGAGCTTTTAACAAACTCAGTCTGCTGGGTTTAGAAACCTTAAGTTCACCCTGATTAGTTAAGTTTTACCTAGAACATAGTGCCCTTCATCTCTCTTCCCAGATACCTTTTCACCCCCTCATTCTCCACACACATGCACACACGCACGCACACACCACACACACACACACACACACACACAGTGTTTAATTCAATTACTAGTTTAAAACAAATCCAAAAGGAACACTAACTACAGCACAATAAATGGTAGAAAGAATAAAAATACCCTGCATGCCAAATAAGTCAAAGAGACATACCATTTATTGGCTACATTCCCCAAACCATCCTTGTTCCAAATAAACCAATGATGTCAGGTCTGGGCAAAAGTAGCTCCAAAACTTCATGGAGAGTTTACTTCTCTCAGTAATTATGGAGGAGAGCAGGAGGAGGAAACAAGCCCAGTCTTAAAATCCCAGTGTACTAGATGTCTAGGTGTTTCACAGGTATTAGATATCATTGCCCATCTCCAGAGACACCAGTTGGATAAAGAATCTGATTGTAAGTTTCCTCAATGCATCTTCCAAATCCACAGGTATGATTAAACATCATACAGAGCTAGGTTGTACCTTAACCTTCTTCCTAAGCTTTAGTTTTAGACTACAGGAACTCCCATAACCAGTCAACATTTGGATCTACACTACTCTACTACAGTGGAGTTCAAAAGTGTTGATACAAATTTTAGTTTTGCAATTGTGTACACTGCAAGCAACTTTGTCAGGTTTTAATAATTTATATATTATCAATATGGTACAAAGTTTCATTGTACATATATACACAAACACACATATGTATATATATATATATATATATACACACATATTTATATATAAACTCTTAAAAAAAACTATTTTATAGTCGATTTGGTCTTCTATACCATGTCAAAAAAAAAAAAAAACCTAGGTTCACAAGGATCCTTAGAAATAAGGTTCACCTGGGGTAGATCTAGGCTAAAGAGAATCCCAAGGTGTATATACGATACTTCAGAAACTCATCAGATCTTGATCAAGTGAGGGAGGAGTCCAGTGTTAACCTTATTTGGGGAATTTGTCAGTAATGTTATTGGATAATGCATACACAGCAGTTACCAAAGTTGTGATTAACCACAAAAGGGAAGACTTACACCAGAGTAAATCCAAACATAAAATCTATTCTAAATCAAAAGATAATCTACAATTGTGTACACTGCAAGCAACTTTGTTATCTTTTACAACTATGTAATTCACTTGATAAATATTTATGCCATAAAGAAGAGCTGCACTGTGCAGGTTTCTTTTTTAAAGACCATGTAAAAGTCACCTTTAACAAGCTAAGAAAACAAGCGAAAGTCCCAAACCTATGGTATCGAATTTACACTGATTACAAAATGGTGATTTAGACCACCTGATTTGGAAACCACAAATATCTATAATTAAATAGGACAGCTCTACTTCACTTTCTTTTAGCAAAACAGTGTTACTGAATGATGCACCACAAAAAAGACATTATTATAAGAACTACACCCCAAGCAAAACTTTACTCTCAAATGAATATAATTTAAACTGCAAATACCAGAACCAAGAAAAAGGACAAACATATACAGGAAACCTCATAGCCCACCTTTCTTCTTGACTGGCATTCTTGGGTCTTTCCAATGCCACAGGATTCAAGAGCTCTTTTCAGGTCTCAACTTGATCCAGCTGGATGGAGGCCAAGGGCCAGGTAACTGTTGCAAACCTCTTGGTTGTTTGAAATCCAGGCTGTCTTCTCTTTCAAATAAAGAAAAAATTTTGTATTTTTTTCCACAAACTTTGACAGTGCCCAAGGAGTTTAAAGAAAAATAGCTTTTGAGTTTTTCAATGCTTCTAAAATAGTTATTCTGTTTAAAAAGAAAATTATTGTAAGCACAGAAAACATTATTAAAACTCCTCTTTAGGCAGCAATATCTCTGGAGTTCAATGACTAACTCAATTAAGGCACAAAACAAATTTACACAGCTATCTCATTACTCAACATATGATCAAAGATGAACCGGTTGATGATAAAGACCCTCAAATTCTTTAGAGAAAAATTTAAAACCCTCACCTCTCCAAAATACTTTTTAAAACCTCTTTAATGGTCTCTAAAAAAGGTGGGGAGAGTTTGGACAGTTTTCTGGGGGCAGAACCCAGGCTGAAAGGACCTTTTCTATTTACTGGACCCGAAGTTCCAGATCTCACCCCCTCAGTGAGACAGGATCCAGCTTGCTGTCACTTTAATTTTATTTTTTCTTCTGTGCTCTACAAGCCCCTCAGGCTTGATCCTTAATGCCCCTCTGATTCTGATCCTCCCATGTATTAACCGAGAGGACTGAAAAGAAGGAAAGCAATCCCTTGGCATGGAGACATTAAAGTGACAGTGCTACTCAATGGGCACTTGATGCAGGATGAGTTGGCGAAGATTTCTTCACACTGGAGTCAGTCAAATCATGCCATCTCTTCGCATCCAGGCAGCTCCCTATCCGGCGATGAAAAACACTGAGACTGCTCGAGACAAGTCAGACCTTCCCTCAAAGGTGTTTTCTGAGACGCTGTAGGAGTATTAGGCATGTGAGCATAAGCTGGGCAAACGGTTCGCGGTTTCCTAAATGGGAAAGAGTTCGGCTGCGTGGCTTCCACATCCACCCTTTTTCTCTGTCTCTCTCTCCAAACTATCCACCTTCCTTTCGCAGAAAAGACCAGAAATCCCTCTGCTACCGACGGCCACCCCTCTGCCCACACCCCGTTATAGAGATGAGCACAGAAACGTCCCGCACCCCTCCGCGCGATGAAGTGTTTCCTCAGGCAGGAGAAAACAGCAGCGCTAGAAATTATATAACTCGCGGTTCTGGCTTCTCTAAGACGCGGAGACGGGAGGGTCGGGGGTTGCTGGTCTGGGAGACACTGCCGGGCACTGAACGTGCACAAAAGGGGGCCAGGCCTTCGCGCAGCGCCCCCCTCACCCCCACCTCGAAACATCAGCTGGCAAGGGGGGTCTTCTAGGGGAGTGGAGGGGCAAATTTCTCTCCGGCCCCTTCCCAAGCGAGGTGAACGGATAGCATGTGAGGGGACTAAAGACTGAAGAGGAGACGCTGACGGCTGTGAGGGGAGGAGGCTACTCCGGGCTGCTTTGGCGGCCGGTTGGGGGCTCTAGGGAGGAAGTGCCCGAGAAGCTGCAGCCTTAACACACGGGCTGGGCCAGAGGGGCGAGAACCCTGAAGAAGTGAAGGGGGCGGGCAGCTCGGCCACAGCTAACGGAGGTGTCCTGAGGAGAAACACGCGCAACCACATTCGTGCGCGACGACCGACCCACGTTTCCCTCGGGCGGCGAGAACGAGGGAGCCAGGCTCACAAATAGCAGAAGCCGGGGATGAGGGCCTGGCGAGGGGCTGACCCACGGGCGTCCGGCCCTCCTCAAGGCCAATGAGCGCCTCCAGACACCGCGCCCAATCACAGCCAGGACGGAGGGCGCGGCTTTTGACTGGGCCGTGTCTGCGGGCGCTAGGCGTGAGCCCGCGACCCTTTCGGACCCGAGAGCCCTTGCGTCCCCGAGAGCCCTTGCGTCCCCGCCCACCGCCAGTCACGTGAGTCGCCAAGATGGCGGCGCTCGGGCGTGAGGCTGGAGACGACGTGCGGGTTGCCGGTGTGGTACCGGTGGGAGCTGCGGAAGTGCCTAAGGTAGGCGGAGGTCCAGGGTGCTGAAGCCCGCAATTTCTGCGACCTCAAGTGCTGGCACACTCTTCTGAAATGATGCACATAAAAGGGATCTGAACGTCTAAACAGGACAGTTCCCAGCTCCATGCAAGGCACGTTTAAATCCTCAGTTGCTGTGAAGAGAGGTGGGGAGAAAGTAGGAGACCTAAACTTTAGTCCCGAATGAGGGAGCCTGTTTTCTCTTGCCTCGGAGCCTTTGTACTTTAAACCCCCTGCCATTCTTTCCTGACTTCTGCCCTGGTTGTGAGTTCTGAGGAAAAGACTACATTTTGCTTAACTGGGGGACTTTCAAATACCGGGTGAATGTTTGAGTAAATGATGAATGATTGATGAATAAAAATTCTCAAAGTCAAGTGAAATAATACACATAAAAGCACTACAAAACCATAAGATACTTTGAAACTTATAACTTGCACGATGCAGTATTACTGGTGTAATTGAATCGTGGTGACCAGTTGAGTGGCCTTGAACTGGTTACTTTTTAGATGAAATGTACGTTATAGCAAAATCTGTACGTTTCAGTACTTGTAAAAAATTCTGTCAGGAAGTTATCAGTATATTTCTCTGCTTTAATAACAGTGCCTTAGGAAAACTGGGTATGCAGTAAACATTTGCTGTCCTGTTTCAGTATTTCAGGATCATAATTCTAGATGTTTGTGTTTACTATATACTGAGGTGTAGACGAGATAGGAAGTTGGTACACGGCATTGCCTGAAAGTTTTCTTTATGAGTAATTCGGGACTTCAGTGAATTGGATGACAGGGAAACAAAAAGTTTTCCCAAGTTTCTGGTTAATTATGTTACTGACATCTGCCTTCATGTACATTAGATGGATTGGATATAGAATCTCCTTTCTATATTGCTATCTTGTCTCTTCCATTTGCCATTTAGATATCAGAGAAGCAAAAGATTAAATCTAGTTTGTGAGAAATTGGAATTTAATAAAATATTTTACTTTTTTTTTCCTGTCTTCCCAGGCAATTTAAAGAAAAAGAACTGGCTTGATTATAGTTCTTCACTGATAGGGAAAGAAACTGGTCCATTATTACTCTTTGTTTAATACCATACAAATATTGAAGAGAGCCCATACCTTCACAACGTTGATTGTTGTCATTCAGTGGTCAAATCATGTCGGGCTCTTTGCAACCCCATAAACTGCAGCACACACCAGGCCTCCCTGTCCCTCACCATCTCCCAGTTTACCCAAGTTCATGTCCATTGAATCAGTGATGCCATCCAACCATATCATCCAGTTGCCCTCAGGATGTTGATATAACATTTGAATCAACCCTTCATTAGTTAGGTCAGGGTTGATACATATCACTATTCAGGAAGTGAATATTACAGTGATGTTCAACATGTGTCCGTTTGACTACCAGCATCAGAATCACTGGTGCAGATTTCTAGACTTTACTCCTGCTGAACCCAGATATTTCAATAGAGAGCTCAAGAAACAGCATGTCAAGTACACTCTCATGTGATTCTTGTGCATACGAAAGTTTTAAAATCTTACTAAGTCTCTTCTATGTCCTGTATGTTTAATCCACTCTGATTCTCTTGTCCAGGACTCCTGAAATTTGAGACTTATGAGTTTGCCCTTGACCACAAATGTTGTTAACATAGGAGTTCATATAAATTGTGAAGGACATAGATTTTTTTAAATCTATTTACTAGCTAATCTGGAATCCCATAATGCCAGTATGCCAAATTATGTAACAAATACTATTAAGACTTTTCACAAAAATCTGAGAGTCTTACCCAGAGTGAAATATTTAGAAAGGATCCTTTCTGAAAGCCTAGATTTTTTTTTAACCACTGGTTTCTGTTAAGATGGCTTCCCTGATAGCTTAGTTGGTAAAGAATCTGCCTACAGTGCAGAGGACCCCGGTTCAATTTGTGGCTTGGGAACGTCTGCTGGAGAAGGGATAGGCTACCCACTCTGGTATTCTTGTGCTTCCCTGGTGGCTCAGACAGTAAAGAATCAACCTTCAATGTGAGAGACCTGGGTTTGATCCCTGGGTTGGAAGATCCCCTGGAAGAGGCATGGCAACACACTCCCATGTTCTTGCCTGGAGAATTCCATGGCCTGTATAGTTCATGGGGTCGCAGAGAGTCAGACATGACTGAGCCAGACGACTGAGGAACTTTCACCTTCTGTTAAGATGCTACTGGCCATACCTCATGGTCCCTCGATATTAGCAACTGTCTATCTATGCATCACACTTGGGAGATAGGAACTTTCCAACCTTGGAGTCCAGTGCCTTAGGACCAGGCCCCCTGTTATTACCATATAGCGGTTTCCAGCAGAGGCCCTACTTCCACCCCAGGTGCTCCTCACAAGCTAGATATATAACTTATATAATCCAAGGTAGCCATCCACTGCCTCTTCCTAGTCTGGAAGGTGTCCCTCCTTCTGACATTCTCGCTGGTTTCCAAAGAAATTCCTGCTTCTACCTCTCCAGCAAACCCAGCATAATCTCCAAAACTCGGGTTTTCATGAGACAGAGGATAAAAATGGTTGTTCAGCTCTGAAAAAGCTACAGTGTGGAGAACTACAACAGGCCTGGCTACCTTCAGGGAAAACTGTAAGGAAAACAAAAGTCCTAAGGCAAGTCAACCTCTGAACCTTGTTTGTCTCATCCATAAAAGTAGAGATGACCATTTTCCTACCAATTTCTCAAAATTATTACATGAATAAAAAAACCACTGTCCACTAAACAATGAACAAATCATTAAAAAGGATGTGAAAGCAGATGACAGTACTTGATACTTTACTAGAGTCTAAATGTTTTTGAATCTGAATCTGTAGAATTTATAAGATTTAATATTAACATCATTAGCTATTATGGTTCTGAATTTTGTGTTTTCCAGGACATCAAGTTACCAACATACACACATGGTCAGTCCAGGCCTTCTCTAGGAGATGCAAAACTCAGAAAACCAGTAGTCATCGAAATCATAGAAAAAAAAATTGAATGCCTTAGAAAAGAAAAGTAAGAGACACCCCCAGACTGAAAGTCAATAACTTTATTTGTAGATCTTCTGTATTGCCATGGTTTCTAGGTATCTAAGATCCTATTAACTGTACTGAGTTGGTTATGAATAAAGCTTTTTTCAAAAAAAAAGAACTGGAGGGAAACATGAGCAGATGAAAACAGACGTTTGTTAGAATACTGAGACTGGGTAACTTCTTTTGTCTCTTGAAATTCCTTTGTTTCTAAAATTGTTGAAATGTTATCTGTGCAATAAGCATATTTTAATTAAAGGTAATCAAGAGAACACCATTTTGAGGACTACTTACATTAATTGATTATCGATTATAGTCTCACATTACTATTCTGACTTTTAGATTAATAGAGCTCAAGAATAAAATCAATGGATGTTAATCTGAATTGTTCAACATTTCTGGATTTAGCTATGAGTCAGAATAACCAAAACTAGATCTTTCAAATTTCTTTGAAGTTTTGGAAATACTTTAAATGTATCTGGACTACTTAAGAAATAGTTATTTTCTAGAAGACCTAACCAAATGTCAACAACTTTTTTCAGATGACCTTAAGCAAATTAATTCTTACAGTAGAAAAAGCAGTATTCTTGGATTTAGCTAGCTCATAAAATTTGGCTACAATGGAAGTACTGATACTTATTTTTGGCCAAAATTTATTTCTCTTTAAAAGAGCTCCATCTTAGAACCACACTATTCTCAGAAAGAGAATTATATTATCCTCTTATTAGAATACAATTTCCATGAGGAGTGGAATTTTTTTTCTTTTCCCCGCTTTATTCACTGCTCCATCCTTAACACAAAGAAAATACCTTTCACAGAGTAAATGCTTAAGAAAAATGTGATGTTGCATAAATATGTTAATAACGAATGACTACACAGGAAAGGATATATCTGTTAGAAAAGTATTATGTTGAACTTAACTGTCACTCTGTTTTTCCAATTAGGATTTTAAATATATATGGAACACTGACTTTTGGAACAACAGCTGCTTTCTCTGGAATGTTGACAAACTTCATTTTCAGACATCGCTTCAAGGTCACACATGATGTTTTGAAGACATATGTATCATTGACTGCACTTCCATTTTTGTCTACCATAGTTTCTTATAAGCTTCTTGTAACAGATGCTTTGTGTTCAGGTAATTTTAAATTCATTAGCATATCATGTGTTTATATCTAAGTAAAATTACTCATTAACACATACTATTGCTACTGCTGATAATAATCCCTTGCATGTGTATATTTCTTTACCAGTAACAAAAGTACCTTCACATATATTGTCCTGTTTAAATGCCATAAGAATCTTCCTAATCAGACAAGGAAAATAGTATTGTGGCTTTTTTTTTAACAGGTAAGATACTAAGCCGAGACATGTTCAGGTACACTAAGCAGCAACATAATATACTAGAAAAAAAGCAGGCTTTGGTATACTACATATTTCACTTAAGTTTTGTGACACTGGGCAAGTCATTTAAGAGACTTACTTGTTTTAAGAGACTCAGCTGTTTTATATCTATGAATTAGGACTAATAGTACTTACCTCAGGATTGTTTTAAAAATTAAGATAATGTATGCTGAATGCCTGGCATAGTATCTGGTATATTATGGACATCTAATGTTACTTCCTGAAGAACTTTAGGAACTTCCTGAGTTACTTCCCGTACTTTAAGTTTCACAGCTAGTAATTAATGGAACCCGTGATCTCTGTTCATCAGGTACCTGCTTAACTACCTCATCTCCAGGGAAATCTCTGATTCCCTCAGGTTAAGTTTCTCCATACATTCTCTATTCATTTTACCTTCAAAGCATGTGCACGTTTAAGATATTTGTTTAAATATTTGTCTAATGTATTTCCTTCTTAGTAGACTTGACCTAAAGATCAGTGGTTGGGTCTCTTGTGTTACACTGCATCCCTAGCACATGACTGACATACAGATAATATAAATGTACTAATCTGGAATCCAGATATCTGGTCTGCTAGTTTAATATTCTTCATTGTGAAATTGCTTTTGCACCAGCTGTATAAGAGGTAAACTTACCCTTATATAAAGTGTAATAAAAACATTTAAATTTTTTGATGCATTCAGTATATTGTGCCATCACTGAATTTCTAGCATTCTTTCAACTATTTCGCTGTGTTGAGGACAATGCAAGTAAGTACAGTATAAGAACCCAAGACTCTTAATAGCCAAATTTACTTTTGTTTTCCAGGTAACATAAGCCAGGAAAATTGTGTTCTTAGAAGCTCCCTGATCGGCATAGCATGTGGTGTTTTATATCCCACTGCTTTGGCTTTTTCTAAAAATGGGCGTCTAGCATTCAAGTGAGTCCGTCTCCTTGTTCCTTCTCTTCCTTCTCCTCCTCCCTTCCCTACCTCCTTACTTCCAGGTTTTTTTTTTTAAGTTAATAAATTCTCCTTATTCTTTAGCTGCCAATGACACATTTTAATTAAAATATCATGGTTTCATATTTCAAATAGCTAATTTTAACCCTTTTTGCTTTCTACATGAAAGATCTAGAACAGAAATGATCAGTTTAGGAAAAATCAACAAATGTTCCGTAGAATTTACATCCAGACAAAGTCCTTAACTCTTGCTCCTTTTTAGGTATCATACTGTTCCCCTGCCACCAAAAGGAAGGGTTTTACTTTATTGGCTGCTGCTTTGTCATACAGAGATAAAAGCAATGGTGATCCCTCTCATCCTTCAGACAACCTTTGGAATATTTCATGGTCTGCAGCACTATGCAATATTTGAAAGTACACTTGAGAAAACTGTACATGAAGATTAACTGAAGAATGAATGGACACTAAATCAGCTGAATGAGCTTTTTTATAAGGACTCAGGCATTGCCGAAAGAGTTAAAAAATAGTTCTGGATAGACAGTTTGTCTCTTTTCCTTTTACCTGGTATACAGCAGGTGCTCAATAAATAGTAAATAAATGTAGGTTTTGTCTCTGTTTCTTTATTATATGTGGAAATAGGCTTGAGGCCCCAAGGTCTAATCTATACATATATATATATTCATTTATTCGTAAACATTTATGGAGCACCTGCTAGGTCTCAGGCATTGTGCTACTTTTAATAAGAAATGGTCCTTACCCAGAAGAAACTCACAATTAGAAATGTGAACACACAGCATGAGTGGGTTTGAGAGGTATACCTGTAATTGTGTGAGCATATTGAGGATGTAGCTGTTAAATACTTGTGCAGAAGGGAAAGCTATGGGGGAAAATGACATTGTCCTAAATTTTCAAGGGAAAGTTGAAAGTTCACAAGAAATCAATATAGAAATAACGTAACAGCCCATTCCTCTAAACTCTAATTCAGTATACTTAGTAGCTCTTAATCATTAACAAATTATCTTCACTATGCTATTTAAAGAACATTTATTGGGACTTCCCTGGTGGTCTAGGGACTTTTAAGACTCCAAGCTCCTAGTGCAGACAACCTTTGGAATATTTCATGGTCTGGGTTTGATCCCTGGTCAGGGCACTCTTGCCTGGAAAATCCCATGGACGGAGAAGCCTGGTGGGCTGCAGTCCATGAGGTCGCTAAGAGTCAGAAACGACTGAGCGCCTTCACTTTCACTTTTCACTTTCATGCATTGGAGAAGGAAATGGCAACCCACTCCAGTGTTCTTGCCTAGAGAATCCCAGGGACGGACATGACTGAAGTGACAGCAGCAGCAGCAGGGAACTAGATCCCACATGCTGGAACTGAAAGTTCACATGCCATAACTAAAGATCCTGCTTGCCCTAATGAAGATTAAAGATCCTATGTGCAGCAACTAAGCCCCAGCATAGCCAAATAAATATTTTTGAAAGAAAGAACATTTATTGAGTACCTATTTTCTATTAATTAATACAGGTACCAAGGGTACAAAGATTCAGTCCTTGCCCTCAAGAAGATCAAACAAGGAGGTCACAGCAGGCTGCTTTAAGTCTACTACAGCACTCCTGAGCTACACATTTAATTAAGGAAACTTAGTACCAGAAATGAACACTGATTCATAGCTTATTCTCTGTCTTAATCATGTTCATCTTGAGATTTAAGGATTTGGTCATCTGAGGCCCCAAGCAATCTAGAGCAGAAATGGAAATCTTAACAAGGGCTTTACAGCATCAAATATAACGATCTGAAACACATAAACTCCTGCTAATTTAAAAAAAAAAAAAAAAAAAACATGGCCAGTAAGCCATTCAGCTTCTATTCTCAGAATAACTCATACTAGAAACTGAGGAAAAGGCAGGTGAAAGGAGGGAGAGAGGGAACCAAGTCAAGTGGATAACTACATCAATGGTATTAATATTAACTCNAAAAAAAAAAAAAAAAAAAAACATGGCCAGTAAGCCATTCAGCTTCTATTCTCAGAATAACTCATACTAGAAACTGAGGAAAAGGCAGGTGAAAGGAGGGAGAGAGGGAACCAAGTCAAGTGGATAACTACATCAATGGTATTAATATTAACTCAAAAATTATTAAGCAACAAGTACATGAAAACCTCATTGTGAGACATTCAAATGATCCAGAAGAATAAAAAGACATGAAAGTCCCCCTTCACACCCACTCCATCCTATTTCTACTCCGTTCTCCAGAGGTAACTACTAAGTTAGCACGGCTCTTTCGTTAATAGTCTTCTTTTGTAATTTACATATTTTTAAATAAATGATATTATCCATACATAGAAATTAATTTTCACTGTATATCTTAGACAGCTCTCCAACTCATTTCATCTAAGTCTAATGTGCTTTTTAGTGACTAAAAAACATTCTTAGTGATTCCAATATTCACATAGGTGACCCTTCTTTCAACACCTTGGTCTCTCTATCATACCACTTATTCCCATAGTCATACTCTGGACCTGTGCCATCCAATATATAATAGTCATTAGTCGTTTTTGGCTACTGAGCATTTGAAATGTGACTAGTCTAAATTGAGATACATTGTAAGTGTAAAATACATTAAGTTTTAAAGATTTACTATGTAAAAGAATATAAGATATCTCAGTCTTGATTGCATGCTGAAATGTTACTCTTTTGGATACACTGGGTTAAATAAATAAAATACATTAAAATTGATTTTATCTGCTGCTTTTTTTAATCTGGCTACTAGGAAATTTTCAGTTACATACACATGTGCATGCTAGATCACTTCAGTCGTGTCTGACTCTTTGCGACTCCATGGACTGGAGCCCACCAAGCTCCTTTGTCCATGGCATTCTCCAGGCAAGAATACTAGAGTGGGTTGCCATGCCTTCCTTCAGGGGATCTTCCCAACCCAGGGATCAAAGCCACGTCTCTTAGGTCTCCTGCACTGGCAGACAGGGTCTTTACCACTAGCACCACCTGGGAAGTCCTACATGACGTGGCATGTATTTTTATCAAATTATGTTTCTCTAGACCTTATCACTATCAATAAACTCAAACACTTCACATTCTCAGTTATAAACCTCCGTATCACTACTTCCTGTCCTTCCCATCTTTTGCTTCTCACACCACATTACTCCAGCTTTACCAGAATCTATAATCCATCAATCCCACTACCTTTCCACTGTCTCTCGCCCCTCTCACATCCTGACTGTCCCTCTCCAGTTTTAGCTACATCAATCTTTTTAAAGTTTCCCAATCTTGAGGAAAAAAGAAAAACATAAAAATGAATCTAGCTGAATTTGATTATGAAATAAAGGTACTGGCCTCTTCTTTTGTGAGTTTTCTGTTCATGCCTTTGACCCATTTGATTTGTAAATCAAATAAATTCTCTGTAAATTCTGAGTATTTTGTTTCTTCAGATGCCGAGATAGTCAACTGGGAAATAGCGAGATTGGCTTACATGTTCACTTCCCTTGCCAACTGAAAACAGAAGAGATTTGTCCCTTACTCCATGACTTCAGTTTACCTTTTATACAATAGAAAAGGTAGGGAAGTATGTCAGTATTTTCCTTTGGCTTTGGGAAGCAGTACTTGTCAAAGTCTCTGTAACAGGCCATAAAGAGGAATTAGGGAAATCTTGATCTGAGCCTGAGCCCAAAGGTAAAACTAGGTGAACCACAGTGAAGAGAGGCAGCAAGTCTCTAGAAGCAAGATAGTTCAGAGGTGTGATATACAGCCTGGAGCTCCCTTCTCAAAGTTCAGATCCTGGTTTTACTATACACCAATGGGATGAATTTGAATAAGCTATTTTACCTCTCTGCACTGCAGTTTCCTCATCTGTAAAATGAGAAATAAAGACTACTTACCTCATAGTGTTGTCAGGACTAAATGAGTTAATACATGTAAATCAAAATTGTGGCCAACTCACAGGATATTACTACCATTACCACACACCAACTAATACAGTCCTTTCCCTAGCCTGTAGTTCTCAGTTTACCATTTTTCTAGAAAATATTAGAAAGAAGCACAGCAAAGAAAATTTATAACTTCCATTTGAATACATATTCATTTATTTGGCTAATATTAAGACATAGTGTATGAAAAACATTGTATACCACATGTTGGGCAATTTACCTAAACTTTCTGACTGCTTTGGAGTAAGGTTATAAATATAGAACCACACCATACCTGGCCTATAGAAGGTGCTCAATAAATGTCTTTACATTTGTCTGTTTTCCCTGTTATTTTCCCTGAGTCATATAACAATGACTAAGATATGGTCCCAACTATAAGTTCTTACCTTCTCTCTTGGATTTTTCCCCTCCATTTCCTCCAACTGCCTTATTAGCCATGCGATTATCCTGTTTTGTGTTTACTGTATCACACTGTATTGGTTGCAGTGTATTGTATAATATTGATTTTCTTCCTGCTTTTGAACAATTATATTGGCATGTATAAACTATTGAGCATTTTAGTTTCCAAGCTTAAGCAGTAATGTAATAATAAGGAAATTATATTCTACAGATGTGGCTGAATTTCACAGAACCTGATCACTTACTTTTCTAGGCCTCATTAAAAAAAAAAATTGTTCCAAATATACATAATGCATATTCCTCTACTTTCAACATCTTATCCTCTTCAAAGTCATACTATCATTAATAAGTATGAATAATTGAATCTTGGTAGCCCTGAATACCACCAGCTTCACTAAAGTAACAAGGCCCCCTAAAAGCCTCCCCAAGATTAGACATAGCAGAAGAGCAGTGAACTTAAAAGATATAACAATAGCAACTTCAAAATAAAACTGAAAAAAACTAGCATAGTATTAGTAAGTAGACTTATGTATCTATAATTGAAGACAAAGAAGTGATAAAAAAAAAAGTTTGAAATAGTAATGGTCAAAACTTTCCAAATTTGATAAAATCTAAAACCAGATTCAATGACTTCCAGATCAAAATGGTGACACAACAGGGCCCTAAACTCATCTCCCACCATAAACACACTGAATCTATAGCTACACATGAGCAAATTTCTCTGAAAGAAATCCAGTGGCCAACAAACACATGAAAAGATGTTCAATATCACTATTACCGAAATGCAAATCAAAACTACAATAAGGTATCACCTCACACCAGTCTGAACGGTCATTATCAAAGAATCTACAAACAATAAATGCTGTAGAGGGTGTGAAGAAAAAACCCTCTTACACTGTTAGTGGGAATGTAAATTGGTACACCCACTATGGAGAACAGTATTGAGGTTTCTCAAAAAACTAAAATTAGAACTAGCATGTGAGCCAGCAATCCCACTCGGGGCATATACCCAGAGAAAACGTTATTCAAAAAGATACATGCACCCCAATATGCATTGCAGTACAATTTACAGTAGCCAGGACATGGAAGCAACCAAAATGTCCATCAACAGAGGAATGGATAAAGAAGATGCTGTACATAGATACAATGGAATATTACTCAGTGATAAAAAGAAACTGTGCGATTTGCAGAGAACCTGGATAGACCTAGAGACTGTCATACACAGTGAAGTAAGTTAGAGAAAAACAAATATCATTTATTAATGCTTATATGAGGAATCTAGAAACATGGTAGAAATGAACTTATCTGCCAAGCAGAAATAGAGACAAAGATGTAGAGGACAAACGTATGGATACCAAGGTGGACAGAGCGCGTAGGATGAATTGGGAGATTGGGATTGACATATATACACTACTATGTTTAAATAGATAACTAATGAGAACCTGCTCTACAACACAGAGAACTCTACTCAATGCTCTGTAGTAACCTAAATGGGAAGGAAATCTAAAAAAGAAGGGATATATATATATGTATAACTGATTGACAAGCAGAAACTAACACAACATTGCAAAGCAACTACAGCCAATAAAAATTAATTTTAAAAAAGAAATCTAGAAAACTAGCTGAGCAACTCCTACGTATCAGGCAAACAAGAAAATGTACGCAACAAAATATGTAGAAAAAGCTGAAAAACAGTATTTCCATAAGCCCCACCACCAACTGAATGACACTCTATCAGGAGAAACTTGAAAATCCCAGTTTATTCCTGAGGAAAGAAGGAATAGTGTCCCAACATTTGAATTTCATCTGAAAGGACTTGTAAAATGACTAAATTTGTTTAATTTTCCTACTATTCATCTGTAAAAATGAGAGTAATATTTATATCATGAGGATACTGTAAGGATTAATTAAACAACCTAAATGTCCATTCACAGATGAATGGGTAAACAAGATGTGGTACATATATATAATGGAATACTACTCAGCCATAAGAAAGAATGAAATAATGCCACTGCAGCAACATGGATGGACCTAGAGATCATCACACTAAGTGAAGTGAGTCAGACAGAGACAAATATATGGTGTCACTTATACGCTGAATTTAAAATATGCCACAAATGAACTTACCTATGAAACACCCTCACAGACAGACAATAAACTTGTGGGTGCCAAGGATCTGGGGTCTGGGGAGGGATAAATTGAGAGTTTGGGATTAGCAGATGCAAACTATTAAATACAGAATGGATAAACATGGTCCTACAGAAGGGCACAGGAAACTATATTCAATATCCTGTGATAAATCATAATGGAAAAGAATATGAAAAAGAATTTAGAAGGCAAAGTGGCTGTCTGAGGAGGCTTTACTAATAGCTGAGAAAAGAAGAGAAGCAACAGAATGTGGAGTTCCAAAGAAAATCAAGGAGAGATAAGAAAGCCTTCTTAAGTGAACAATGCAAAGAAATATAGGAAAACAAGAGAATGGGAAAGACTAGAGATATCTTCCAAAAAATTGGCGATATCAAGGGAACATTTCAGGCAAGGATGGGCACGATAAAGGACAGAAGTGGCAAGGACCTAACAGAAAGTAGAATAGATTAAGAGGTGGCATGAATACACAGAAGAACTACACAAAAAAGGTTTTAATGACCTGGATAACCTCAACAGTGTGATCACTCACCTAGAGGCAGACTTCCTGGAGTGTGAAGTGAACTGCCTTAGGAATCATTACTACCGAAAAGCTACTGGAAGTGATGGAATTCCAGCAAAGCTATTTCATATCCTAAAAGATGATGTTGTTAAAGTGCTATATTCAATATGCCAGCAAATTTGGAAAACTTAGCAGTGACCACAGGACTGGAAAAGATCAGTTTTCACTCCAATCCCAAAGAAGCAAAATATCAAAGAATGTTCAAACTACCATGCAGTTGCACTCATTTCACATGGTAGTGAGGTAATGCTCAAAATCCTTCAAGTTAGGCTTCAACAGTATGTGAACCGAGAGCTTCTAGATGTACAAACTGCCTTAGAAAAGGCAGAGGAACAAGAGATCAAACATCCAACATTCATTGGATCACAGGGAAAGAAAGGGAATTCCAGAAAAACATCTACTTCTGCTTCATTGACTATGCTAAAGACTTTGACTGTGTGGATCTCAACAAACTGGGGAAAATTCTTAGAGATGACAATACCAGACCACCTTCCTGTCTCCTAAGAAACCTGTATACAGGTCAAGAAGCAACAGTTAGAACTGGACATGGAACAACAGACTGATTCAAAATTGGGAAAAGAGTACATCAAGGCTGTATATTGTTACCCTGCTTATTTAACTTTGGGCTGGAAGAATCACAAGCTGGAATCAAGATTGCTGGGAGAAATATCAACAACCTCAGATATGCAGATGATACCACTCTCATGGCAGAAAGTGAAGAGGAACTAAAGAGGATGAAGGTGAAACAGTAGAGTGAAAAAGTTTACTTAAACTCAACATCCAAAAAACTAAGATCACAGCATCTGGTCCTAACTTTTCATGGCAGAGAGATGGGGGAAAAGTGGAAATGGTGACAGGGTTTATTTTTTGGGACTCCAAAATCACTGCAGATGGTGACTGCAGCCATGAAATTAAAAGATGCTTGCTCCCTGGAAGGAAAGCTATGACAAATCTAAACAGTGTATTAAAAAGCAGAGACATCACTTTGCTGACAAAGGTTCTCAATGGTCAAAGCTATGATTTTTCAAGTAGTCATGTACACATGTGAGAGTTGGACCATAAAGAAGGCTGAGCACTGAAGAATTGATGCTTTTGAATTATGGTGCTGGATAAGACTCTAGAGAGTCCCTTGGACTGCAAAAAGATCAAACCAGTCAATTCTAAAGGAAATCAACCCTAAGTATTCATTGGAAGGACTGATGCTAAAGCTAAAGGTCCAACACTTTCGCCATCTGATGCAAAGGGCTGATTCACTAGAAAAGACCCTGATCCTGGGCAAGATTGAAGACAGGAGGAGAAGAGGGTGAAAGAGAATAAGGTGGTTGGATGGCATCACTGACTCAATGGACATAAGTTTGAGCAAACCCTGTGAGAAAGTGAAAGACAGGGAAGCCTGGCATGCTGCAGTCCATGGGGTCGCAAAGAGTCAGACATGACTTAGCAACTATACAACAACATATATACAAATCAACTATACGTGAATAAAATGAGCTTTTAAAAAAAGATCCTGCACCCCAGGTGCACACCAAGCTGACTGTCTCAAAGTTGGCAGGAAAATTCACTACACTTTCTCTTGCCAGAACCCTTACTGCCCACACAGCATGGTACCATTAGGAGGAAAACCTCAATTTGCACACTCTTCCTGGTGAGGGAAACAAGTAGAATATATGTCCATCACTCAGACTTTTAAGGGCCTAAGGGACCATTCTCCATCTCATTTGAATCCAAGTACCAAGAGAAATGAAGGGGCCAGATTAGAGATATCTAAGAACTCAACCATCAGTGTGCACCAGTCTCCATTACCAGACAGACTAGGTAGGGATCCAAAGCTGCAGCTTACTACAGCACCAAAGAGGCCACAGTATGAAAGAGACACCCTCTAGCAGGAGCTTTCAAGAAGAATTAGCAAACCTCTTAAAGCACAGAGAGTATGTATCCCCAGAAAATATTTGAGTGGCGTCCAGAATCACTAGCCAGGCTAAGTGGAAAAAGTTCTCCCTACATAGTTGCAGAATGAAAAAATCCAGGAGTGATGCCTGATTTTTCAAATGCTAAAGTCCCAACAAAAAGTAACAAGCCATACAAAGAAACAAGAAAAGAGGCACATTTAAAGGAACAAATTAAATCTCCAGAAATTAATCCTAATGAAACAAAGAAATGTATTAATTACCAAAAACATTAAAATTGTGACAAGGATATTCAATGAATTAAAAGAGAACATGGACACCTAACTGAAATCAGGGAATTATACAATGAACAAAATGAGAAAATCAACAAAGGAAGGAAACTATGAAGAAGAACCAAACAGAAATTCTAGAACTTAAGAATGCTGTAAATATCGAGATTGAAAAATTCACTAAAGGGACTCAAAAGCAAAGGCAATAAATCAGAAGAAATAATCAGTGGAAGACATAACTTCCAAAAGTTTTTTTTTTTGGCGGGGGGCGGGGGAACGTATAGCTCAGGGGTAGAGCATTTGACTGCAAAAGTTGGTTGGTTTTTTCTTTGTTTTTTTGTTTGTTTGTTTGTTTTGCAGAGGAGACATGAAAAAAAATGAATGATGAAAAATGAAGACAGCCTAAAACACTCTGGGGTCATTATCAAATGGAACCATATATGCATCATGTGAATCCTAGCAGGAGAAGAAAGAAAGAAGAAATAATGGTCAAAATCTTACCAAATCTGAGGAGAGAAGTGGACATACATATTCAAGATATTCAAGAAACTCCAGGTAGGAAAAATCTAAAGGGATTTGCAATGAGAGATGTTGCTGAAAGAGAAAATCAAGAAGATATGACCACTGGTTGACCAGAGCGCTGGATCAGGGCAAAACGGCTTCTCTTCCACTCTCTGTCCTTAGAATGCTCATTCTGCCCTTGAAAACTGTAGGAACCGTTTACAAGGACACAGCCTTGAGATAGCAGTGTTGTTGAGACCATCCAGATAGCATATGTATGACTGAACCCAGTTAAGGCCACTCTGTAAACTTAGAGATTCTGACAGGTGGTGTGGAGATTACTCACCTTGCAGCTGTCCAAGATAAGCCCTGTATGTAAATTCCCTTAATAACACTGCCACCCACCAAGATGAAGTGATCTGCTTCATTTATCAGTCTCTCCTTGCCCTCCTTGTGTGGAGGCCAGTTTGCAAATCTACAGACATAATCAAATTGATAATCAAATTTTGATAATCAAATTGTCAAAAGTCACAGGCAAAGGATCTTAAAAACAGCCAGGGACAAGCAACTTGTTATGTACAAAGGAGCTACTAGTAGATTCTAAGCAGATTTCTCAGTGAAAACTCTGTAGGCTGGAAAGGATTAAGATGATATATTTAAAGTACTGAAAGAAAAAAATGCCAACCGAGAATAGTATAACTTGGAAAACTGTTCTTCAAAAAACAAAGAAGAAATAATTTCCTACAAAAACCAAAGTTGACGGCGTTCCTTACCACTAGACCTGCCCTACAAAATGCTGAAGGCAATCCTTCCAGTTAAAGCAAAAGGACTATAAGCAACAACACAAAACCAATCAAAAGTATAAAACTCCCTGGTAAAGGTAAGTATTCTGTAGTGTGATAATGTATATGTGTAAATCACTTTACAATCTAATATAGAATTTAAGATACAAAAGCATAAAAATTGTTGTAAATTTGTTAATGGCATGTAATATAAAAGAAGTAACTGTATCATCAATAACATATATAAGCATACCTCATTTTATTGCTTTATTGTGCTTTGTAGATACTTTGTTTTGTACAAATTGAAGATTTGTAGCAACCCAGTCAGACACCATTTTTCCAACAGTATTTACTCTCTTCATGTCTTTTTGTCACAGTTTAGTAATTCTTGCAATATTTCAAACCCTTCACCTGAAAAAGATTATGATTCACTGAAGACTCAGATGATGGTTAGCATTTTTCAGCAATAAGGTATTTTTAAGACATGTACATTGTTTTTAAAGACATAATACTATCACACACTTAATAGACTATATACAGTGTAAATATAACTTTAATGTGCACTGGTAAACCAAACAATTTGTATGATTTGCTTTACTGTGATATTTGCTTTATTAAGGTGGTCTGGAACAAAAATCACAATCTCCAAGGTGTGCCTGTAATGAGAAAGGCAGAGATATAGAGGAGGAGAGATTTTACAGGAAACTGAAGCATCAGTTTAAAATAGATTGTTATAATTTTAAGATGTTTCATGTCACAAAGAAAATACTTTATAATTTATACAAAGGAAAATGAGAAGAGAATCAAAATATTAAAACATTCTCAAGACAGATAACATGTTAAACTACAAAACAAGCTTTTACACAATTAAGAAGACTGAAATTATACAGAGTATCTCCTCTGGCTACAATGAAATGAAACTAGAAATAAATAGTAGAGGAAAAATAGGAAAACCACAAATATATGGAAATTAAACACCATACTCTTTTCTCAAGATTATTCAATATATATATGTACATTACTCAAATATATTCTGTCAATATATATTACACTAAATTAAAGTCTGTTTCATCAATAGGTATAACTAAAATCACTCAAATTTCAATCCAAATACATTCACTTTGTTTAGTATAAACCTTTTACTGTACTTGAACCAATTCACGTCACTGTTGGTATAGGCAAAGCACCATGGACCTTCCTGCATGTCCTTGCTGAGTATATCCAACTGCAAGACTTACCTCTCCTCTGACGCTCCACCCTTTGTATGGCGAGTTACATACAAGTCACATTCACCACAGCTGACAAAAACAGTCTTTATTTTCTTCCCTCTTTGTACACAGAAACTCCTATGTATTATGTTTTAAGGTAAAAGACAAAGTTTTAATCATGTATTTACATTTTGGTTTCTTTTTTCAATACAACAAAATTGACAGTTATCAAAATTGACAGTTAGTATTATCATACTAAGTAAAGTCAGAAACAGAAAGACAAATATCATATGATAACACTTCTATGTGGAATCCAAAAATATGATCCAAAGAACTTATTTATAAAACAGAAACAGACTCACAGCCATAAAAACTTATGGTTACCAAAGAGGGAAGAAGGGGAGGAATAAATGAGGAATTTGGGATTAACAGATACACACTACTGTATATAAGACAGACAGACAATGAGGAGCTATGGCAGAGCACAAGGAGCCATATTCAATATCTTGTAATACACCATAGTAGAAAAGTATCTGAAAAAGAGCATGTATGTATTTATTATATATGTATAACTGAATCACTTCACTGTACACCTGAAACATCGTAAACTAAATTTCAGCTAAAAAACATTTTTTTAAAAGACATAATTGACATACAACATCATATTAGTTTCAGGTACACAACATAATGATTTAATACATGTATATATTTCAAAATGATTACTTCAATAAGTCGAGATAATCTCCATCACCACGTATATGTATAATTCTTTTTCTAGGAATGGGAACTTTTAAGGTTTACGTTCTTACCAACATCACTTCCAGGTATATAGCTCAATAGACTTCAGAGCAAGATGTTGAAGAGATATTTAGACACCAATATCCATGACAACATTATTCACAACATCCATCAAAAGAAGAATGGATAAAGAAATTGTGGTGTAGTGACTTCCCTGGTGGCCCATTACTCTGTGCTCCCAATGTAGGGGGTCCAGGGCGATCTCTGTACAGGGACATATTGCCGTCATTCAGTCACTAAGTCATGTCCAACTCTTTGCAACCTCACGGATTGCAGCAAGCCAGGCTTCCCTGTCCTTCACTGTTTCCCAGAGTTTGCTCAAATTCACGTACATTGAGTCAGTGATGCTATGATCCCACATAACTAAGCCCATGAGTAGCAACTAGGAAAGCCTACACACCACAACAAAGAAACTACATGCAGCAACGAAGACCCAACATGATCAAAATAAATAATTTTAAAAAGATATTGTGATATATGTATACACACACACATATATTCATAAACTACAATATTGAAAGTGAAGTTAAAGTGTTAGTAGCTCAGTTGTGTTGACTCTTTGTGATCTCATGGACTGTAGCCTGCCAGGCTCCTCTGTCCATGGGATTTCCCAGGAAAGAATACTGGAGTGGGGTGTCATTTCCTTCTCCAGGGGATCTTCCCAACCCAGGGATCGAACCTAGGCCTTTCACATTGCAGACAGATTCTTTACTGTCTGAGCCACCAGGGAAGCCCCAAATTGCAATATTATTCACTCTTAAAAAACAATGGAAANGTTGCTCAGTCGTGTCTGACTCTTTGCGACCCCATGAATCGTAGCACGCCAGGCCTCCCTGTCCATCACCAACTCCCGGAGCTCACTCAGACTCGCGTCGATCGAGTCAGTGATGCCATCCAGCCATCTCATCCTCTGTCGTCCCCTTCTCCTCCTACCCCCAATCCCTCCCAGCATCAGGATCTTTTCCATTGAGTCAACTCTTCCCATGAGGTGGCCAAAGTATTGGGAGTTTCAGCCTCAGCACCAGTCCTTCCAATGAACACCCAGGACTTGTCTCCTTTAGGGTGGACTGGTTGGATCTCCTTGCAGTCCAAGGGACTCTCAAGAGTCTTCTCCAACACCACAGTTCAAAAGCATCAATTCTTCAGCACTCAGCTTTCTTCACAGTCCAACTCTCACATCCAGACATGAACACTGGAAAAACCACAGCCTTGACTAGACACTAATCAAAAGAAAGTTATTGGAGGGACCTAACTGGAAGTCCAGTGATTAGATTCCATGCTTCCAACACAGGGGGCACAGGGTTCAATTTGTGGTCATGGAACTAAGAACTTGCATGCCACGTGGTATGAACAAAAAAACAAGAAAGAGAAGTTATTGGAGTAGCTATGTTAATATTAAATAAAGTGCAAAGCAAACCATACTACCAATTATTAAGAAGGTTATTTCAAATGATACAGAGATAAATGTTTATTCATATAATAATGAAGCTTCAAAAAAACATGAAGTAAGAGCTGATAGAAATGAAAGGAGAAACAGAACAATTCCTATAATAGAGATTTCAATAACCTTCTCTCAATAATTGATAGAACAAGTTGGTTGAAATTCAGAAAGAATAAAGAATTCTTCATTATCAATCAACGTATGGTATTGATGTTTTTGAAAATTTGGCACAGCAGCAGCATATACATTCTTTTTAATCACATATGAAACATTTACACAGATGGACCAGAATCTGGGCTATAAATACCAATAAATTTAAAAGGATCAAGTCATACAAAGTATATTCTCTGACCACAATGGAATAGAATTAGAAATCAATAACAGAAAGGTATTCAAAAAATTTAACTATTAGGAAAGTAATACACTTCCAAGAAATTCACAGGTCAAAGAAAATAGCAGAGAGAATTTAGAAAGTGTTTGGAACTAAACTAAAAGAGTGAACAGTGTTTCAAAACCTGTTATTGTTGTTGTTTAGTCACTAAGCTGTCTCCAACTCTTCTGGGGCCCCCTGCACTGTAACCTGCCAGGCCCCTCTGTCCACGGGATTTCCCAGGCAATAATACTGGAGTGAGTTCCCAATTCCTTCTCCAAGGGATCTTCCCAATTCTAGGATCAAACCCATGTCTCCTGCATTAGCAGGCAGATTCTTTACCACTGAGCCACCAGGGAATTAAAGCAGTATTTGGAGCAAAATTCAAAGCACTAAACTCATATATGGAGTAGAAAAAGATTTCACACCAATGATCTCAGCTTCCTCCTCAAGAAATCACCAAAAAAAGGACCAATTTAAACCTCAGGTAGGAATAAGAAAGGAAAAAATATAGAACAGAGAATAATACAATCAAATTGAAAACAGAAAACAGCAAACCAAACAAATCAATTAAATATGAAACTAGTTGAGAAGATTTAAAAAATTACAAACAACTTTACAATGACCAATAATAAGAAAGAAATGTGGCCCCACTACAAATTTTAGAGAAAAATAAAAGAAAAACTATGAACAATTTAAGACAATAAATAAATCTAATTAATTTGACATTTCATCCTGTCTTGAAAGAACAGTTTTTCAATAAAATCTCAATGTACAAAATTGCTTTTATTACTCTAGAATGGCTTGCTTCAGATATTGTACAGCACACACACTTATTAACTTCAAATTAGCTTCAAACCATTGAAAATGACATTGGAATAAGAGTATAGAGTGTTGGGGGAAAATGCGCTCACATGTGCGCGCACACATACACACACACACAATCTGGTTTTCCCAAACTTTCTCGTTTACCTCAGAAACTTTCCAGCTGGGATGCACACCCACTTTTCACCTCCATATATGAGGGCCTGTTTTTATTTTCTGGTTCACCGACAAGCGACAGTTTGACAGTAGATAAAGCCCTCTCCAGATGTTCAAGCTGGTTTTAGAAAAGGCAGAAGAACCAGAGATCAAATTGCCAACATCCACTGGATCAAAGAAAAAGCAAGAGAGTTCCAGAAAAACATCTGTTTCTGCTTTATTGACTATGCCAAAGCCTTTGATTGTGTGGATCACAATAAACTGTGGAAAATTCTGAAAGACATGGGAATACCACACCACCTGACCTGCCTCTTGAGAAACCTGTATGCAGGTCAGGAAGCAACAGTTAGAACTGGACATGGAACAACAGACTGGTTCCAAATAGGAAAGGGAGTACGTCAAGGCTGTATATTGTCACCCTGCTTATTTAACTTCTATGCAGAGTGCATCATGAGAAACACTGGGCTGGAAGAAACACAAGCTGGAAT
>SJYV01021365.1:66011-174302 GCA_006410875.1 Neotragus pygmaeus | reverse complement strand
TTCTGAGGTTTGGTTCAAGACTTTCGTCCTCAATTGTCCTTACTGATGGAGCCACAAGACTCTTTCGCTCTCTAGTTTTTCTTTCATCTCATTCACCTAATCCTCCTTTCATAAGCGATACAGAGAAAACAAGCTCCTGCTGCACTTCAGGCGCTCAGAATATGGTGGCATGATCAACCAAACCGCACCAGGAGCTCAAGTCCAAGGGAGAACGGAAAATCGATGGAACAAAGAAATCTCAGGTAATTTTAGGCTTCGTTTTAACCGACGACCTGTCTCGTATGCTGAGGGCTGTGCAACTTCATACATACATACATACATATATATATATATATGTATATCCCTCGTGTCAGTACACGACGTGTAAACTATTGGCCAGGAAAATTTAAGTAACGTACCCAATAAAAGTTTCAAGGAATGGGACGGGTTTCAAGTCACTCAGTTTTCACATGGAAATCTCACAATTTCCGCAGTCCGTACCTGAGAAGCGGAGACAAGTTGTGACCGGTACCTTTCGCGTTACCCAAACCTCTGGTCTCTGAGGCGCAGCGCCGCCCACTTGCGGGAAAGCCGAGCACAGCCTCGGCCCCGGAAACCCAATCCGCCGCCCGGCGCCCGCCTCGGGCCGGTCACGTGGCGCCCAAAATGGCCGCGCCCGGGCGACTCGAGCGGAGCGTGGCGTGAGCCCTCGCGGGGCCAGGGGAGACCCGCGGAGGCCGCGGCTGCACGGAGGAGCGCGTAAGGTACCGGCGCTCGGGAAGTGGGGCGCCGGCGGGGACTGAGAGATGCCCAGCGGGTGACGCGCTGTTCTGCCGTAGCGTGGTAATGAGATCCCAGGACTGAGTCACAAGGAGAGGAGGGAGGTCGGTTCCATCGGTCCGACCATCCCTGCACTTTCCACCCTAGAAGATCTTATATTTAAATTAAGCATCTGGCGGCTGGGGCGGGGGAGGGGAAGAGGTTGGAAACCCATGCTTGAACTTAATCCCAGGTTTACTGCCAATTTACCCGGTGACCTTGGCCTAATTTTCATCGACCCCACTTTCCTCATTGTCTGTCTCGTGAGCTATCTTAGATAACTAATGCAAAAGCCTTTCGAAATGTTTGTAACATTTAAACGTGGCATTCATTATCTTAGGTGTGGATATATTATTAATAACCAGGATACATACAGTGACCTATTGCGGACCAAATTAAGGGTGACTTTTAATAGCCACACTTTAGAAATGGCTAGTTCACAGCAGGAACTTCAGCAGTATTCAGAGCATAGAACAGGAAACTAGTGATAGCATTGCTATTGCTATTGCTAAGTCAGTTCAGTCGTGTCCGACTCTGTGCGACCCCATAGACGGCAGCCTACCAGGCTCCCCGGTCCCCGGGATTCTCCAGGCAAGAACACCGGAATGGGTTGCTATTTCCTTCTCCAACGCATGAAAGCGAAAGGTAAACGTGAAGTCGCTCTGTCATGTCCGACTTAGCGACCCCATGGACCGCAGCCTACCAGGCTTCTCCATCCATGGGATTTTACATGCAAGAGTACTGGAGTGGGGTGCCATTGGTGGGACTTTTGGGGAAAACATTTCATATACACCGTACACCTTCTATATACTGAATTTGATTGTTTTTATATCTCTTTCCACAACCCCGCCAACGTAAAACTATTCAGCGTTCCTGTAGATCAGAGATCCTATCGTGTTATTGTAACCAAGGCCCTCAAAAAGTTTGAGTCCAGGAAACCTAGACATAAATTTCCAAGCCTGCACTGTACTTAGGATAACTTGAACTTTGTTGTTTAGTTGCTACATTGTGTAGCCTGCCAGGCTCCTCTCTTCAGGGGATTCCCAGGAAAGAATATTTGAGTGGGTTGCCACTTCCTCCTCCAGGGGATCTTCTCCACCTAGGGATCAAACCCACATCTCCTGCCTGAGCAGGTGGGTTCTTTACCACTGAGCCATCAGCGAAGCCCTAACAAAGGCTATGAAATTCAATGCACTCAACATTTCCCAAGGCATCTAATGGCTACCCAGTAAAATTTGTTAGTGTTATGAATTAATCTTCTAGCAAATGAATAGTGAACCAAGAAAATTACTTAATAATGTATTACATTCTTTCTGAACTTTTGCTTTTCTTAACTCTGCTGCCCTGAAATAGGAGCTAAATCTAATGAACTAAATCTTCAAGCTAAAATAATCATTCACCCTTTCCCTTACTCTCTTGCTCACTTCAACTAGTGCCTAAGTCAACAGACTACCTGCCTGTGGACCAGAGGAAGGTTATCATTTGTTTCTTTGCAGCCAGCCAGAATGAGTTTTATATTTTTAAATTTTTTAAATCATTTTGTTTTTCTAAGTATGCAACAAAGACCATTATGTGACCCACAAAGCCTAAAATATACTATCTGGCCCTTTAGAGAAGGTTGCTGACCTCTGCTCTAGGGTAGAGGTGAAATTGCTAGTGTCTTGATTACAGTGGTTAAGCATATTCTCATATTTATTGGCTGTTTGGCTTTCCTCTCTGTTACAATTTCAACTTCAGGATTCCCTGGTGATTCAGCAGTAAAGAATCCTCCTGGGAGGCAGGAACCATGGGAGACACAGGGTCAGCCCCTGGGTAGGGAAGATCCGTGGGAGGAGGAAATAGCAACCCACTCCAGTATTCTTGCCTGGAGAATCCCTTGGACAGAAGAGCCTGGTGGGCTACAGGACATAGGGTTGCAAAGAGAAGTGCCTATTAACACCTTTTGCCATTTTTTCTATTGGGTTGGTTGCCTTTTTATCGATTTCTAGTACTTTACATATTCTGAGTACCAACAACTACTCCGTTGTCAGTTACATTGCAAACATTTTCTCTACCACCGGCTTATCTTTATGGTATCTATGAATGAGTTCATTTTAACTGGTTAATACTAGTCTAAAATTAACTTTATGTATTTCATGGTTAGTGCTTTCTGCAGATTTACAATATTTTTAAGGGTCACAAAAATGTTGTGTTTTCTGAAAGTTTCATGTGTTGTCCACGTTCTAGTTTCTGTTTCATATAGAATTTTGGCGGTTTGGAGGGCAGAGGTGTTTATACTAATCAGTTTCATAATCAAATTGATGATTATGAAATTAAGCTATGGCTAATTTTTTTTAAACTAAATATTTATGGTATTCAGAAGGCTTTTATAAGCCCTTTTGCTGTTTTTCTATAGATAACACATTATTGAAAAATGACAATTTAATTTAAGGCTCAAGATGGAAAATCATGAACCAGATGGTACTGTCATCAAGGAGAACTTAAATGATATCATAGCCAGAAAAATTAACCAACTCCCAGAAGCAGAAAGGTAAGATCCCTTCTTATACTTAAAAAAATTGTATCCGGTGGATTTTCATCATTGATTCATTTCAGTTTAGTTTGACTATAAATAACATACACTATCAGAAAGAAACTGAGATTTTTCTTGCATTGATGCCAAAGGCAAGGCCCAGAGAGATTAGCCATTTTACTTGAAGTCAAGGCTAAAATTCGTTTCTTTGGACATCTAATAGTTGTTTTTCCATTTGGCTTAGAGACAAATGTATGTATTTATGGACTAATAACAAAATTTTAGATTTTAAAACTATCTTCTCAGTTCATTACCACTCTTACCACACTCAATTCATTGTATTTACCAGTCTGAGAGTGCCGTGTAACACTCATAACTAGACAGATTTCAGAGAAATAGAATCATGGCTAAAAGATCATTGAGATATTATTAATTTATATAGGAAACATGCTGATCTTTGAAGACAACACTGAATGAATTGCAGTCCCTACAAAATGTTCTTAGATCTCCTTCGGAGGCAGCCACTCTAACATTCCATTTAAACTGAAAATCAGAGGAATGGCATATACATATGCACAGGCAACAGGACAGCAGAGTCTGTCATATTTGAGGAACCAGTGTTACGTAAAGTATAAGGGAAGTGGGCATAAGGTTGAAGAAACAGTTTTGAGCAGGGAATGACCCAGCTAACATTTCCAAAGAACATTCCAGTTGTTTTCTGGAAAACAGATTTCAGGTAGGAGAGAAAAGTAAGACAAGTAGGAAAACTGGCATAGTAATCCCAGGGAGTGGTGGTGGCAGTTTGAAGTGAAAAAGGATGGATTTGAAATACATTTTGGAAGTATAATCTTACTATCTTGTACAAATTCCAATCTTGCTGACACCAGCTAAACAAGGGAGAACCTAAACCCAAGGGCAGAAATAAGAACTTAGTGAGATTTTTTAAGCTGTATAGCCAACTCTCCTACCCCCCCACCCCCACCATACACACATAGTTTTCCAGAGGTAAACAGAAAACCTTTTTAAGCAAATAAAAGATATGTACCCATGTTTCCAGGCCAGTAAGGAAGGGAAAGCCACAAAGACTAACACAAAGAAGGGTAAATGTGACAGCCCTGAAGAGAACGAAATGGGTGTGCTATTGGGACTTTCACCAAATTAGATTAAGCAATGGGGAAGTGAGCCAGAACTGCAAAGCAAGCTTTAGTTTAGAAGTAAACTGTGTTCAGGCCCTGGCACCTAAACAGGGAGGATGGCAGCACCTCCATCTCTTTGTTCCCTCTTTTTCCTGTTTCTATTTTATGTATCCTACTTCTGTTTGAATCCTTCTTTCTTATATTATCAGTTGTTGTTTATTAGTCAATAATGTCCAACTCTTTCCAATCCCATAGACTGTAGCCCTCCAGGGTCCTCTGTCCATGGGATTTCCCAGGCNTGATCCCTCTTTTTCCTGTTTCTATTTTATGTATCCTACTTCTGTTTGAATCCTTCTTTCTTATATTATCAGTTGTTGTTTATTAGTCGATAATGTCCAACTCTTTCCAATCCCATAGACTGTAGCCCTCCAGGGTCCTCTGTCCATGGGATTTCCCAGGCATGGGTTTATTTGAAAAGTTCTTAAGTGTATTAGGCTTGAATATCAAACACTTCACTTTCTAATCTACAAAATAACTTCATGTAACAAATTTCATTGCCACGTTATTTCTGATCTTATATTTCATTTGTTCATGTATTTAGTTATTTTTTATATTTCCAAAAAAATCCTGAGTTCACATTTCTAATTTGTATTAGAAACTTTTTGGGAACAGTGACCAGCTATGGCGCTGCTAGATAACAATTTTCTATTGAATTATTAACTAAACGACGTGACTTTAAGCCACAGGAAATTAAAATCTGGTTGGGAGACAGCACTTTGCTATTCATATTCCAGTTATACTCCTTATTTAGGGACTTATGTAATTTTTAATATTTAACATTAATATGGAGAAGGCAATGGCACCCCACTCCAGTACTCTTGCCTGGAAAATCCTATGGACTGAGGAGCCTGGTGGGCTGCAGTCTATGGGGTCGCTAAGAGTCAGACACGACTGAGCAACTTCAATTTCACTTTCCACTTTCATGCACTGGAGAAGGAAATGGCAACCCATTCCAACGTTCTTTCCTGGAGAATCCCAGGGACAGGGGAGCCTGGTGGGCTGCCGTCTATGGGGTCGTACAGATTTGGACACGACTGAAGCAACTTAGCAGCAGCAAGATTAATATATAAGCATATTATAATGTATATAATAGTTATGTATGTGGGCAAGTTATTTATCTTAGTATTTGTTCCCATGACTAAAAATGAAGATAATAGGTATTTGACAGTATTATTATGAATATGACAGTATTTTAGAGGAAATGCTTAAGTTTCCTACTCCCTTAACTCCCACAAAAATATACAGGTCTTTTCCTATTCATCTGTTTTATGTCGTTACTGTTCGGTAGTTCTCCAGGCCCTCATCACAAATAGTCTTATGTAAACTGTAAACTGCCTCCTTTGTACTGCCATTACTGTTTTAGTACACTTCTGTTAGATTTCAAGTTTATGTATCTTTCAGTCTCCAGTAATAAACTGTGAAAACACTGAAGGTAAATAATGTTTGTACCTTCATAGCCAAGTGTGCTATATGCAGTAAGGTGCTCAGTGATGAAATGCCAAGTACCATTATGATTACAAAGTGACCAGTAAGAGAAGTAATATCTTATACAATGTAGAAAGCCCAATTAGGAATTCCTAGAAAAGCTGTCTTAAGATTGTTAATTAACCATAGTAGTGAGAGAGGGTATTGTATGGTTAGTCTGGCTAATTAAGAGTAATAAGAAAATTGAGAGACTGAAATGCCTGTGTTATAGGTGGCAAGGCAGGTGGTAAGAGTTAAAACAGTAGTTAAAACTCTCAAGAGTCTGGAGTATTTCAATATTCAGCAGTTTTAGGGTTATTTTTTCCCCTGAAACTAAAGAATGGATAGAATTTGCACTTTTAAAACTTATACATACCATGCTTAAAAACCAGTTTTACCATTTACTATCCCAAAACATCATTTTTATTTCAGTGAGTTCTTGTGAAGTGCCTAGCATTGAGGATCCTTTAAATGTTAGTACTGTTCCACCCCCTAACCCTGATGTTAATGCTTCAAGATTAATAGGAAACATCAATTCCACCTTATTGAATGCCTTCTGTGTGTCAGGTGCTGTTGAAACCAAGATACTTGTATCTTTGTAGCCAGTCTTCAAGTTGTTTACAGGCTAGTTGGGAAGGCTAACATGTAAATCTATAATAAGACAGTACTGCTTTATAATGTGTTGTGCTACAGAAGTTAAGTACTGGGCACTGTAGGAGCCTAGAAAGGCATCTAAGTCAGACTCTTCAGAAGCTCTTGCCTGCTATATAGGGGTCCCAGGGCAGGAGGAATTCCCATACCAATACCTTTTACAAAATTACAAAACAAAATTGTACCACTGCATCCTTAATGTGTTGGCCAAATTCAGAACCTTTTAGAATAAAAATCTCTATGTAAAACAGATTTTAGGTTTGTTTTACAGAGCTGTAAGATATAAATATGATCCTAAAATTCTGATTAAGTTCTGTAACATATGCCAGAATTGTTCTTGGAGAGCTTACATACACGATAAGAGCAAAAAGTTACTGTTTTTTCTCACCCATTCAGGAATCTGCTTGAAAATGGATCAACATATGTTGGACTTAATGCTGCTCTCTGTGGCCTAATAGCAAATAGTCTTTTTCGACGCATCTTACATGTGACACAGGCTCGTATAGCTGCTGGCTTACCAATGGCAGTGATCCCATTTTTGACAGCAAATGTATCTTACAAAGGTTTTGTAAGTTTACCTTTGAATACAGGTAAGTTCTATTTCACCAGTAAGTTCACTCTGGTATACAGTTTGCACCTCATGTCAATCCTTAAAGTAGCTATATGATTTAAGGTAGTCACAGCGTACATGTCAGACTCGGATGGGTAAGACTGAACCTTGCTAGCCTCTGTAACGCAGCAATTAATTCATATTAGCATGGTCTACAAAACAAGTAAAATAGATACATACACAGTAATGCTAAATACTTTCCTTTATCTAACTTATCTTTCCCACAGTGCTTAGTAAGAAATACTTGGAAACTTTTTAAAAAATGTTGACTGCCTTAACATTATAGGAGTTTCTTAAAGGGAAAAAAAAATTTTGTGGGAACAAGACTTTATGTAGTAAATCAAAAAGCACCAAATGTGTATATATGTACAGTAGTTATCAAATACACGGAGACTTGATTTCCCTTTGGACAGTTCACAATAGTTGCTGAGTACTCCAAGTACAGCTAAATCATGAAAGGATTTATGATTTCAAAAAAAAATTACACAAGTGGTGGTAGGGAAGGAGGCAGTCCATTTAAATTCTCTTAAATGCTGCTTCAAATTTGTTTAAATTATCGGATGAATATTTTGTTTGAATCCCTAAGATCACTGTGGAAAGAATTTTGATATGCAGGGAAACAATGAAGTGAACAGGGAATTTTGATATGCAGGGAAACAATGAAGTGAAGAATGATTAGCACCATGTACTAATTTGAAAATGAATGATTTTATAAAAATGAATGATTTTATAAAAATAAAACCAGACTATAGAATGTAAAAAATGTAAAAAATGTAAAAAAAGATGAATTGTTAAAAACAGATTTCCCATGGGTTTAAAAAAGTTTCTTAAAGACAAAAATACTAGCCCAGGTTTGCTAATACAAATGAAGAAAACTAGAGGCAGTGCAAACTATTATCTTCAAATAGAAAACAAATTAGGGAATTTTCCCTAAAAAGGTTTTATCAGTTACTCGTTTTAATTATCCATATGTATACCTTTTAACATGCCTTGTAGAAATGCATTTGCTGTATTGAAAATTGCCTATCTGTGATACATATAAATAAGGGGACCTTGAGTTCTTTAAGTGTTTGCTTGAATATCTATTTGCAGAACTAATTTGTTTCCTAGGTAATCTGCATTGTGAAACGTGTACCATAACACGAGGCGGATTGGTTGGTCTTGTTTTCGGTGGCCTGTACCCTGTTGTTTTGGCTATCCCTGTGAATGGTGGCCTAGCAGCTAGGTAGGATTATTTTCCATGATTATCAAAAAACTTAAGTACACTCTATTTTTTAGATAATGTTACCTGTTTGATTTGAAAGCATTAATGAGACTTGTTTTTTCCAAGTAATCGAAGAATATTTTTCAAGAATTTGAAAACACTTCTGGAAATTTATCTCACTAACCTCTTGGGTGTGAGGTTCAGGTTCGAAACAGAAAGCTGCAAACAGTACTACTGTGACTATGCATAATGTTAAGAGTTTGTGAACTTCTTCTAAAAGAAAATTCCACCAGAAAATGTGTAGCTATAAGCCAAAATAACTCAGTTATTCTCTGATAAACTCTTGTACCAAACAACCTATGAGCTTCCAGAGGTAAAATGGGAGGGGAAAAAAAGGACAAAACAAAAGGCTAGCTGGACTAACAGACATTGAAGAGAATGCGATTACCTTAATCTTTACCCTAAGCTAGTTTTAAGACTTCTGGAATATATGTTGTACATAAATTTATCACTTAATACAACTATCTTTTCTAGTGAACTGTCTCAATGTTTCCTTACAGGTATAATTCAGCCCTGCTACCGGAGAAAGGAAACATCTTAAATTACTGGATTAGGATTTCTAAGCCTGTCTTTAGAAAGATGTTATTTCCCATTTTGCTCCAGACTGGGTTTGCTGCATACCTCGGATCTAGACAATATAAACTACTTATAAAGGCTCTTCAGTTACCAGAACCTGGCCTAGAAATTGAGTGATTGTTAAGCAAATCTGTACACAAAAATAAAACTATAAAAATAACCTACATCCAATTATGAATAAACAGAGACTTGAACATAAGGTACAATTCTGGGATCTACAGTATTCAACACTGTCCACTTAGGTAAAAACCTAACTTCCTCGCCTTCCCAATACTTTCTCCCACATTCACTTGCTCTACTCCTTTATATTAAGTACTTTGGTTTGTAACACAGGAAAAAACCATACAGTTTTCATTAAAAACCTCATAAAAGAATCCAAACAGGAATGAAAATGAGGGGTAGGAGGTGGAGAGGTATCAACACACAACAAAAATGGTATTCACTTTCTTAATTCACTGTTTTCCATAGGTATGGTATTATTCATAGACTCTTTGAACATATTTAAAAACATTCCTGGGACTTCTCCAGCAGTCTACTGGATAAGATGCCACACTTCAAACCCTGGTCAGCTAAAAAAAATCATTCCTCACAGTGATCAATTCCAACATTCTTGCCAGATTATTCAGGCTTAGCTCAAGCTGTCCTAATGATAGGCTTCCCTGGTAGTTCAATGTTAAAAGCACCTGACATCAAACCCTGAAAGAGAAGCTATGTTCTTCCTATTGTTTCTAGTTTTGTTTTTTGAAGTATCAGTCTATTCCTGACTTCCTAAGATAGATTACTTAAATTTTTGAAATCACCAGTTATTTTCCCTTCCTAAAACTTTTCATCTCAGTTCTTGAAACCATTCTGACAGCATCTAAATCAGCAATGAGTTTCCCTGGTGGCTCAGCAGTAAAGAATCTACCTGCCAATGCAGGTGTGGGTTTGATCCCTGGGTCAGGAAGATCCCCTGAAGGAGGAAATGACAAGCCACTCCACTACTGTCTGGGAAATTCCATGGACAGTGTAGCATGGTGGGCTATAGACCATGGGATTGCAGAAGAGTCGGACATGACTTAGCAACTGACGACAGATCACCACTGGCCAACAAAACTATGATGAGGAAATATCTTTATACTGTATATGACTGATAACATGTTAGCACTAGCCATATGTGGCTACTGAGCACCCAAAATGTGACTAGTACACCTGAATAACTGAATTTTTTATTTTGTTTAGCCATACCTAGCTAGTATCCTCGACATTGGACAATGAAGATCTATATCAACACTTGCTTATGAAACAAGCTAGTCATATTAAATACTGTGTCACCCTAGAATATTATTCACAAGCATCTTAACTATTCCTTTTCAAATACAGTGATACATCTGTTAGTCTTATGCTATTTAAAATTATATAAAAACATTTAGCTTGTCACCTAAAAAAAGCAGCTTTGAGTGGGGTAGACTTTCAGCATCCCGTAAAGAAGAGCAGTACAGCCAAAGATTTAAAATTCAATTTATAAAATACAAGGGAATTCCCTGGCAGTCCAGTAGTTAAGGGAGCTTCCCCGGTAGCTCAGCAGTAAAGACTCCACCTGCAACGCAAGAGCTGCAGGTTCAATCCCTGGATCAGGAAGATCCCCTGAAGAAGGACACAGCAACCTACTCCAGTATTCCTGCCTGGAGAATCCCATGGACGGAGGAGCCTGGGGGGCTATAATCAATGGGGTCACAGAGTTGAACATGACTCAAGTGACTTAGCATGCACAAACACCAGTGCTTTGACTGCTGAAGGTGTAGGTTTATTAATCCAGGGACCAGCAAGCTGTGTGACAGGGCTAAATAAAACCAAGTCAAAAACCTAATAACAGATTATGTTAAAAAAAAATCCCCTATCAAACTACATTTGGTAAGAAATGATCCCAACTATGAGGCAAAAGAATATATTTTACTATGGTATTCTCCGGGTTACAGAATTTGGCTGATTTTTCATCTTGATTCCTTTCTGGATATTCCCAGTTTTCTGTAATGAATATGCTTTTACAACAACAGGGGGGTGGGGGGAATATATATATATATGGCTAAAATGCAAACAAACCCTTTATTTTATAAGCTAAAATATCTAGATAAAGCTCTGACCCAAAGTTATATATTTTATATGCATTCTCACTTTTATTGAAAGCATGGTTCTACTCATCACAATAGAAAACCCCAATAAAATTCCTGACTTCAAAAATAAGAAACCAAAATTACTGAATCAGACTTAAAAACAGCATGGTGTAATCAACTTAGATAGTTCAAAACCCACTGATTTAACTATTGATAATTCAGTACAAACTGTTTCCTTACTTAAACATTTCCACAGTACTTTCTCCCTAGCATACCACCATCTGTAAACATACAATTTACAATGGTTTCTGCAACCAAAAATGATTTTCTTTCTTACACTTGTCCTCTACCATATTTTTCTTAAATCATCTTCTCAATTAATATAAACGGGCAACATAGGCCAAAGAACCTGTTATTTTAAGCCTGTTGCTACAAATTTCCTTTACCAAAATTTTGATCAGGGGCAAATTAGCAAGAACGTTCTATGATCTGCATTACAATTTAAAGAAACAGTCATTTTTAGCTAAGACCTAAAGAACACTGCCTCAGAGAGGAAAATAGTTTATTTCATCAGTTCTGTCCCAATTTTAAAAAACCTATTTAAACTTTTCTTTGTTCTGTGTAGTTATTTGGTTTTAAAAAAGAAGGCTCATGTTATACTGTACTTAAGGTATTAATTTGTAAACCCCAGACTGTAGTACATTAGATGCCAAAAGGGTCCAGGAACTATAGATACAGAACTTAATGGCACATCCTAAAGGATGCTCAGCCACCAATAAAATTCAAATCTGTATATATTAACAGCTACACAGATATTCAAAACACCAAGTGGCTAGATTTTTAAATCAGATAACTGAAAATTGAGCAAAAGATTTTCAACAAATTTTGGGTCAACAAACTACAAAAAAACTGGGAATTCTCAGGCAGTCCTGTGGTCAAGACTCCATGCTGTCACTGCTGAGGTCCTGAGGTTGGATCCCTGATTGAGGATCTAAGATCCCACAAGGCTGCAGCACAGCAAAAAAAAAAAAAAAGTATATATATAAATTATTAGAAAAATTTTAATAAAGCACAGTGATCTGCTTTTTAAAAAGTGGGGAAAATGGCCAAAAAATCTTGAACGTACAAATTGGAGAACGATTAAAAAAAAAAATAGGAATAAAAACACTATTATCAGTAACCAAAGCAATGAAAAGGGCAACTTTCTGTCAGCCTTTTTAAAAACTACATAGTTTTCCTTACATGTTTTGTTGCTAATGATAAAGTAATTTACTTTTGGAATAAAATTTAAAGTATCTCCAGTTTCATTTTTCTGCACTTTAAAACTGAATGTTAATAACCACTTGCTGTCTAGGTTAGAGCTCTGAGCTCAGTCTGTTATAAGACAACAGGGAGTAACAAGCAGATTATTGAGGTATTCAAGTTCAAGTATGTACAAAATACTGTGCTAGCTAAGCAAACACTTTACAAGTATCTAATAGAGGATATGCCCTTTTTAATTCCTGGCTTAGATGGTAATCACCTGGTTTCTCAATAAAAAACAGCACAGTAAAATATAAAAACATAACCATTTGGGAAGGTCTCAAGAACTTTTGTGTCAATAGCCAGGGAGGAAAACCAAACACCTGAAAATATTTTACAACCTATTCAACTTTAAATAGTCATCACATTACTTAGCTTAAAACTGTGACTAGACTAATGAAAAAGTATGCGGAACTGGATAATTACGTATTTTAAAACATTCACTCATTATCAGTGAATTATCCACTCTGTTCTATCAAAGCAGCACTTATGGTCACCAAATAGTGTTGATGCCTACCTGATTTTGGTTACAACTCAACCAGCTGTACTGTTCAATATGTAGGAGCATCCATCAATCACCTAAGTATAACTGAGAATGTTCTTTGCTGCGTGGCCTCAGACTCTGAATAAACTTGAAACTCAGTGAATTTAATCAATCTTGTGTATCACCATACAATAATCAAACTGAATAATTATGATGACAAATCATTTTGGAGAGAGAAGAAATAAGAGCCTATCTCATACTCCCTCCCACTTCTACCATCTGCACACCTCTGAAATGAATAAGATAAAATGACCCAGTCTAGACCAGGTGAAACAATGTATTAACATAATCCAACAAAAATGAAATAAAACAATCAGAGTTTTGAGTGTTTTTTCACACTTGTAATGAATTGGAAAAATGTTTCAAATAAGTAAAACAACCATATTCTGTTTTAAAAAAAAAAACCACTCCCATCATCCAGAATGCTAAAAAGCCTTTCATACTAGAGAAATTTTAATACAAAACAGTAGAAACTAGTATACCATTCATCAGAAACCTCAAAATAATTTTAATTCATCCTCAGAGGAAGCTCAATAAGCCAAAACCTCAGAATCCACATATCTTGGCATTACCCTGAATTGCAATTACCCACACATTTAATCATAATAAAATTTTCAAAGATATACAGACAAATCAATGCATCTATTTAAAAGACTACTCTTTATAGTTAAAGACTTTACATTTACGCTTATATTCTACTCAGCAAGGTCTGTCTATACTTCAGATTAGCTCTCATGTTCCAGGAAATAAATACAAACTCATGATTCGGCCTTTTGATCACTGATGGCCAGTTTATGTAATTCTGCACTAAATGTAATTCCATAAAATGTGCTCTTGATTACGAAAAGAATCTAATATTCCTTGATGAAATACTATCAATCTCTTCTCCAATGGTTACAATTTTTAAACGGTATGCAAAGAACTGAGTATCACTCCCATGAAAGACAAAAAATGTATAATTTTGTTCCAAAATTAACTTAGTCTCATGTATTCCTATTAAGTCTTTCAAGGATTCCAGACAATCTTTTCATATCTCCATTTCTGGAAAGTGAAATCTGGAAAGTGAAATCAGTATAGAAGTAATTTGGGAACTTGAAAATGGCATTCATTTTTTTCAGCAGATGCCAAATTTTTGACCGACATGGCTCCCACAATTACTTTGTTACCATCAGTCCAGTCAGTTAACAGGTTGTAGGAAAAGATTCGTTTTTGCAGACACTGCTAAGCTGTTTAAAGAGAAGAGAGAGAGATTAATTTAGTGATTATTAAATGAACAAATATTTAAAATATTTTGAACACTTTTTGTTGGATTATATCAGATGTGTGACTACATTTTAACAAACGTGGACTCTTTAGTTAGGTTTGGTCAAGGAAGTGCAGAAACATTAAGTTAATATGATAGAAATAGTAGGTCAATATGATGTGTTGGTTCAATTAATGTATGAATTCCTGCCACAATCAGAAGACAACTATAAAAAGATACATCTTTAGTTCTTTCTGTATCATTGTGCCATAGAGGCACAATTAGGAAAAGAAAAAAAAGACTCCCCAAATACTAAACTTCTTTCATCCATTACAGTAAATAGAGCCAAACCTGAAAATTTCTAAACAATCCATATTATATTCCAGAAATCTCCTTTATCCAGCTACTAATCATTCAGAACACAATTTTCTAAAAATAGTAAGACAACAGTTTCATATTAATCATAACTTTTTTAATTAACAAGTAGTGAATAGGACACTTAAAGATATTGTTTACTACATACTGAAATAAACATATCTGTTGTAAATTCAGAAACCCAAACATTTACAGTAAAATGTGTTTACACATAAATATGACCAAATTTATTTAAAGTCCCTGTTAGATAGGTCTTAAATACATGCAATACCATGTAAAAACAAGACTATGACGCTGATGCAAAAAATGACAAAATCACTGTAAGTCACCAAAATTTGAAAAAAAGAGAATGAAATGGAAACTAAGAAAGACAGTTAAAACATAAGGAATCTAACAAAGCAGCTTTTAAAATAGTTGATACTAATCTCCATTTTCAAAAGTTCTTAATCAAGTATTTCCAAAAACTGCCATTTATAAAATGACATTCTAAAAATCTATACTTGGAATTTCAAAGCATCCCAACTCAGAAAGCTTTGACTGTTTCTCCCCAGCCCCCAAACTTCAAATAATGCAGGAAAATCATTGACGTTAGGAAGAAAATATTCCAAAGGAATGGTATAATTTTTAGAAAAACGCACTTACTGCTTCCAGAACCTAAGACCCACAGCATTAACAACAATCATTTTTCATCCATTGTTTTCCAATGTCATGTTAGAGATGAATAAATTCTTTGAGCCCATAACTGAAAGATCAACAAACCTGATTTTATTATGACACCATATTTTTGTCATTGGTACTGCACAAAATTATATACAAAGATATATATATATATACAAAATGTTCAAGTATTAATTAAATTTCAATTCAAGGCTTCTGTTTCAAAAAGCTACATTTAACATATTCCATAAAGATAGCACAAATTAGTCATTTCAAATAATTTTTCCAACTACTTTTGGTTTATATATATTATATATTATTCAGTAGGCACTAAAAATCCATGCAGCTGCATTGTGAGGGGCTTGCTCCTGCACTTAGGTATAAGCAGGTTCATCACTCCAGGTTGTGAGTTTGGCTACTATCCATATTCATGCTCAAGTGCAGTAGATGATTTTACAAAATATGCTGAAATGCACTGGAAACCAGAGACCAAGTTAGGTCTCAGAGTGTATTATCTAGCAACAAAACATTTACAGTTGTGCAAGAACAAGATTCCATTTTCATAACCAAGTAACAACAAAATAAAACATTTTATGTGTAAGATAACTTACATCTTTGGACTGCTGGAAAATACTTTTTAATTATGAACATTTTAAAATAAAAGCAGAAGCCCTGATATTACCTCTTTTTCCTCATTTCTTATACTACCTTTTAAAATAAAGCAGGAAATGTGGCCAGCAGCTGGTCCCGTCTCTTCTGCCCCAACAGCTGTATCCACTTTAGCACAAAGAAAAACAAGGATGCTAAATACGTATATACTTTATCAAACAGTGATGTTTCACAAAGAATTTCTTCATGTCTCTTACATTGAAGGACATCATGGCTCAATCTATATACAATCGGACGACAGAGTACTTCAAAGGAAGACTATGTCTCAACTTTGGAAAAGTGTCAATCGTGTCATTAAGTAGCCAGAATCACTCAATTTTAAAACTCATTTTTAAATAGGACAAATACCTTTGAAATATGGAGAGCAAGATTCTTTGTGAAGCCTCACTTTACACGTTTTCATTCACATTTCATAATCTTCAATATCTAATCATACATAAATTTAACCTAAAAATTTAATACAACAAAAATAAAGGTGTTCAACAATTTAGTCATACTCAGTGATAGGGTAATCACTGTGCTGGTCCTCAAAGAAACATTTCATTAACCATTCTTATTCCTCCTTCAAGTAACTAACACAGGAGTCTAGTATGCATGTTAATTTCCAACTTCTCTAATGTTGAGATATAAAAATCTATTAATCTGAATAGACTGTATGTCTAGATCTATTAAAACTGAAAGGCATTGTTATATTTAAGAGATTTCTGTCATCTCCAGCAAAGTAACTATCACATTTGTGCATGCCCCAAGTACTTATTGTCAACCTCTGAAAAGTTGCTCTAAAATTGGAATTCCAATTTGCCACTTGTACAACTCGGAAGTTCCATTCAACTTCACCTGTGTCACTGTCTCCAAACTGTATCTCTATTAGCAGCTTTCAGTGTACAGTTGGAACCGGTGTCATCCAAGGCCATGTCCACACTGGGGACAGAAGAGCTAGGTACACGCAAGTCTGAACAAGGGGACACATTAACAGCTATTTCAACCAGAAGAAGCATCTTGAGTACATTATTGACCAGCACAAGTCTGTTTCCAGGGTGGACAGGGCCCAAATTAGATTCCCCTCCCAACTTCCGAAAAAGAAAACAATAAACAAACAAAAAAAAAATCACACACACGCACAAATTGAGATGTTGCCCATTAAAGTAGACTAAGCAGCAGAGCATGAGCGTTACGTGAAGAGATGGGTCCTTACCAGGTGGTGAGGCGGGAACGACTGTTCTGTAACCCCTACAACGGAGCCTGGCAGGAAGGAAATCACCTAAAAAAGAAACTGTCAGAGAGATTTAATAGTCACATGTTATCATTAGGAGTTGGTTACAGTGTCACATTCATGCTTTTAGCTAAACACTTAAAGATTCAATATTACTTTTTTTTTCCTCCTCTGAAATGTGTCCAGTGACGATGTCCCACTAAGGTGTTTTACATGATGTAAGGGAGTTGAAAGGGGATAAACGCGGATAAAGAGCGGATTACTTGACCCTACATTTTAAGAGAAGACGACGCCTTCCGGGCGCACGCCGAGCAGAACTCCACCGACACCTTATCCTTGTCCACATGCAGACACACTCCTCCGGCCGAGTCGTCCTGGTCTTCCAGCGAGTCCGGCTGCTGCTTTCCCACGGGCAGAGCGTAGTCGTGGTCCCCGGCGGGCGAGTCCCTGAAGAGCGAGGTGGTCAGCCGCAGTCCCACGCCGCTCAGCCGGCTCAGCAGGCGAGCCAGTCCGGTCTCGTTGGCTAAGACGGCCCGAAGGTAGCGACTCTCCTCCTGCAGTGCCTGCACGCGCTTGCCCAGCTCCCGGTTCTCGGCCCGCAGCTCCTGGTTCTCGGCGGCCAGCCCCCGCACCCGGCTCTCCAGCCCCATCACGTATTCCTTCTTCTTCAGCCGGTTGAGGCGGGCAGCCGCCGCCGCCGCCTTCCGGGGACTCTTTGTCGCCGCCTGGTTGCTGTCGTTGCCGCCGCCGCTGCCGCCGCCGCCGCCGCCGCCTCCCGGGGACTTTCTCCGCCTCTTTTCGCCGCCGCCACTGTCACTGCCGCTGCTGCAAGCTCCGATGCCGTTTAACAGCCTCTGCAGCAGGTCCGAAAAGCGCTGCATCTCGGCAGCCGCGGCCTCGTCGTCGTCGTCGCCTCTCCACAGGCCACCGCTGTCCGAGCCTCCGCCGGACGAGGAGAGGGGCCCCGGCGAGCTGAGCCCGGGCTCCAGGTGCCAGTCGGGCTGCCGGGGGTCCAGCAGGTCCGCCAGTTCCAGGCCGGACAGAAAGTCCATGTCCTCCGTCTCCTCCCCGGGGACGCTGGCCATCGCCTCCTCCTCCATCTCCTCAGGCGAGGGCGCGCGCGCGGCCACGCCGCCGCGGCCCCCCCTCCCGGCCTCCGACTCGCCCTCGTCGCCGCGCGGCTGTCTGCGGCCGGGAGATCCGGCCGCCGCCGTCCCCTCGTTCTCCGCCGCCCCGGTCAGGTCCGGGGGCAGCGAGCAGGTCGCGACCGGCGCCGGGCTCTCGCTACGCGTCGGGGAGTCGCTGCCCGAAGCCGCCAGCAGTTTAGTCAGGCTATGCCTCATGGGGCCCGGCGGCGGGCCCACGTAGGCCCCGGGCCCTCAAATCGGGCCTCGCGGGTCCCAGGGACCCAGAGCGGGTAGCCGGGGAGCAGGCCAGAACGAAAGAAAGGGGAAGGTCCGCTTCGCCTCCAGCCCCCTCTTGGCTGGTCGACCCCCCGCGCCGGGGCGGGGGGCAGGGAAGGGAGATGGAAGCGGCGAGGCCCAAAGATGACTCGACCGCGCCACCCAGACAACGGCCTGGCCGGAAGTCAGTAGATCTCGTTCCAGCCCCTCCCACCGCATTTCGCGCTCCACTGGGCTCTAGTATCGCGAGATTTCTGCAGACCAGGCGTAATTCCAGATCTACAGTGATGTCATAGTAACAGTGGCAAAAATAACAACAAACCAGGGATTTATTGGAACGGTGGTCTACCCTCTCGGCCCTCGCTTCTCTATCCTCTGTATTCTAGCTTCCACCTGCAGTGAAGCAACTCTCGCTCAGAACTGATCGATACCACATTTATGAATAATCAAAGTTATCCTGGAATTTAAGACTGCTGATCAAATCCTTTTTGAAATTGCCCCGCTCCCTTACGCTATAGTACCGATGGTTTCATTCAAACACTTAAATAGTACTAGAAGAAAAAAGAGGTAAATAAGTCATTCATATGTAATTTTTCCAAATTGTTTAAAAATATTACAAATATACAGAATATGTGAAAGAGTATTCTAATTCAAAATACAAACCAATACCCAGACTCAACAATTAACAGTTTGCCACATACACTTTATCTATATATAAATGTTTGTAAAACTTTTTGCTGAATTATCCCAAAGTTTGAGAATAGACACATCACCTCAACATGCTTCCGTGTGCATCTTTAAAAATAACATTCTCTTTCATAATCATAATACTATTATCAGGTCTGGAGAAAATTAACAATCTTGTTAACATTACCTATCACTCATATCATATTCAAAATTCGTTCAGCTTTCTTCAAAAATAATCTTTTATAGCAGATATGTTCTTTTGAGCCAGGATCCAATCACAAACCGCTTGCATTTGTTATGTTCCCCCGCCCCCCCATTTGTCAAACTAGAACATCCCCTTTCACTTTTCACATTGGCCTTTTGAAAAAAACAAGGTCAGTTGTCTTGAAAAATGCACCACAATCTGGATTTGTCTGTTTCCTCATGGTGTTGTTTATATTGTTCCTTAAAACCCACAACGATTTCAGGTTTGAAGCAGTTCACAAATACACTAGAAAACAGTGAAATAACTCACATTTTTACAAAGCAAGGTCAGTGAAAATACAGATGAAAAAGATAAGGAGTTCTAAAACGAAGAAAGTTTTGTTTCAGAATCGGATGGACATAAAATCTTACAGTTACTCAAGTTGAGCTAACAGTAGACTAAACTTCTTGGTGACCCAAACAAACTTTCCTTTATTTGCTTATAAGTATACAAGAATTCCTTAACTGCTTTTCCTGTTCTCACATCTTAAAGAAACTTTTCAATGGGATACTGAATAAAGTAGCAGATAACCTCACCAATAGCTTCCTTTATTTGGCTGTTTCTTAGAAGGATTGAAGGCAAGTTCCAGGAAATTTGGACACTGATAGGTCCCAAACACAGGGTAGGCTTTGATAATTATTTGTTGAATGAATGAAGAAGGTTTCAAACTTTTAACGGAAGGCATTGCATTAAAACTCAACTGAAAGAAAATGATTCTGCAAGGGACACAAATAAACATGACCTGTGGTATCTAGACATGAGTTTTACCAAGCTCCAGGAGTTGGTGATGGACAGGGTTGCCTGGCGTGCAGCAGTCCATGGGGTCACAAAGAGGCAGACACAATTAAGCGACTGAACTGACTGACTGATGGTATCTAGAAGAAAAATGAGCGCCCTCCAGGTAACTCCTTAACCTTCCCACTAGGAAAAGAAAGAAAGAGAAAAATGAAGCTGCTCAGTCGTGTCTGACTCTTTGCGTCCCCATAAACTGTATCCTATCAGGCTTCTTTGTCCATGGGATTTTCCAGGCAAGAATACTGGAGTGGGTGGCCATTTCCTTCTCCAAGGGGATCTTCCCAACTCAGGGATCGAACACAGGTCTCTCCCATTGCAGGCAGATACTTTACCCTCTAAGCCACCAGAGAAACCCCATTAGGAAAGGTTTTGCAAAAGTAGAACAGCAAACAGTTCGAGATGATACATTTTCTGGCATACTTTGATTTAACAGGTGTTTCGTATGGCTGGTCATCCAATCGAACTGTATTTTCTCCTAAGGCAAAATCAAGGTCATGGATTGATTTATCATTTTTTCCCTAAATTACAAGATTTTGGTTTAAATATGCATGGTTTAAGAGCCTTTACACTGAATTAAGAGAAAAGTAAAAAACTGAGAGAGGGGAGTTTTTACAAGTGTAGCCTCAGAAGACAAAAAAGCAGCTGAAGCAGAAACGACCTTCCCTCCTTTCCATCATTCCTCTCCTCTCATTCTCTCCTTCTTCACAGTTGGGGTTTTTTTTTTCTTTTCTGGTTATAATTATCACTATAAAAGATTCAGACAGTGCAGAAATATACAAATAAGTAGAATATTACCCATAATCTAACTACCCCAAAATGACTTATTAAAATTTTGATGTGCAATATAAAGAGTTTTTCTATATATGGACATATGATATAAATTGTCTTATTTCTCTGAACGCTAATGTTTTGATGTGAATATTTCATTGACATATTTTATACTACCAAATATATATTTGCATGCTTATTTTCGTTGACTGTCTAGAATTCCATTTCAGGAACTCTCCAACTTTCAATCAACTTCACTGATAGCACTTAGGTTGTATTCGATTTTTCACTGTTATATACCACATTAAAATGTTGCACAAATATCTTTGTTCACTTATCCTATGATTTCATTAGAACAAATTATTGGAGGTAGAATATCTGTCTACAATTTTTATACATAGACTCTTATTACCTATGGAAAGGTATCTGTCACCAGTGGTGTTTGACAGTATTTAATTCCTATGCACTCAACAAAGTGGATTTGTTCTTTCTAAAATGTGCTAAAAATAAAAAAGGGCATCTTTTTGTGTGAATGTGCATTTCTCTAATTATTAGCTTGAATGTTTTTCAAATGACCAACTGATTTCCAATGTGAATAGTCTTTTTACTGCCTAAGTCCATTTTCTTTGAAGTGAGAGATTTTTGTCAAGAAAGATATTTGTCTTTTTCCTTCTTAATTTATATAAACCCCTTGCATTATAAGAAAAATATACCTTTGTCTCATATATGTTCCAGTTTTTCCTCTCAGTTCAGTCACTCAGTCGTGTCCGACTCTTTGCGACCCCATGAACTGTAGCACTCCAGGCCTCCCTATCCATCACCAACTCCCAGATTTCACCCAAACTCACATCCATTGAGTCAGTGATGCCATCCAGCCATCTCATCCTCTGTCGTCCCCTTCTNATCTTAGTTTTCTGAATGTTGAGCTTTAAGCCAACTTTTTCACTCTCCTCTTTCACTTTCATCAAGAGGGTTTTTAGTTCCTCTTCACTTTCTGCCATAAGGGTGGTGTCATCTGCATATCTGAGATTACTGATATTTCTCCCAGCAATCTTGATTCCAGCTTGTGCTTGGGTTGTGGGGATGGGGTGGGAAAGGGCTAAAACTACTTGTTTTACATAATTTCTGAATAGTCTATCAAACTTTTCTTCATGATTTCTGGTTATGATGTTTAGCTGGAAAAGCCTTTATTAAACTAAATAATATTGATATTTACTTATGTATTTTAGAACTCCTTTAATTTCTTCTATTTATAAATTATTGAGTTTTTTAACAACATGAGTGATTATTTCACTAATTAATAGATCCAATTGGAATTTATTCTAGTATAAAACGTGACATAATATAATTTTTCAAAAAATTATCTGCCACAATAGTTTGTTGAAGAATCCATACTTGTACCCACTGATGTCCCAACATTTGTGCCATATATTAAATTCTTATATATAGTTGGATCTATTTCTGGTGTTTTTCTTCTATTTAATTGATTAGTGTATCAATTCTGGAAGCACAATCAGTATATTTTTATTGCAGTTTTATATTTCAATATGTCATAGGGCAAGACGTTTTTAGTCTTTCTCAGAATTTTAAATCTGTATTTGAATATTTATTCCTCCAGATAACTTCATAAAATTTTCCAAGTTTAAAAAAAAAGCTGTAATTTTCATAGAAATTGAATTAACTTCATTAAATTTTTTTCCTCAGTTACTTTATGCATTTTGGGGGGGCTACTGGGCTAGATTATTTCTTCTTTTATGCTTTCTAAATGGTTATTGTTGCTCCATAGGAAAGCTACTGATGTTTTTGTTAAATTTTTAACTGACTCACTCACTGAACTTTCTTTTTTTCCAGTTTTCATCAACGTAGTTCTGTTATAAGGACCTACAAGGCAAGGATCATTTTAATAATTGTAATATGATCATAAATACAATAGCTGCTAGTTAGGAGCCCTCATCAACTATTGGGCATATATAGGACTTTACACATATTATTTCCTGAAACATGATAATAGATTTGGGAGGCCTCCCCAAATGTACCAGGGAATCACTGTAGGCTCTCAAGTTGTGCTGTTTAGTTTCTCCCTAGAAATGGTACATTTTGAAAGGGTGTCTCCAGACCATTTCCTACCAGATGCTTTCCAGTTCAGTTTTATTCATCTTTGATGCTTCATGTGGCAGAGTAAATATGTATAATGAAGATTGTGTTTATCTATATTCAATGGCTGAACTTTCTTAAGTCTTTATTTTTAGTTTATTTATTCAAATTTCCCTGGTAAACAGTTATATCATCTTATTATATATAATGACAATTTTGCTTCCTTCTTTGCAATACTTGTTTTATTATCTTGACTTATAATTAAATAGCACTTCCAGGATGATGCTAAATAATGCTGTGAATAATCAATTTCCTTGCCTTATTCCTGAACTTCACAAAAATGCCTCTAGAGTCTAGCTACTGATTTGAGATGGGTATCTTTATTAGGTTAAGCCCAGTTGCAAGAAACAGAAACCACTTCAACTATTTTAAGCAGGCAAAGCTGTAATACAGAGAAGATGTATACAAAGTAATTGGAAGGACTAGAAGAGTGGGCATTAGGCCAGGTGATCAAGAATGCCTCTCAGTGCAATGTGGCCTAACAGGCCTGCTAGGGTGCTGTTGTCTCTGCCCAGGTTGGGATAGTTGTAGATACAAAGCTGGAATGTTGGCTTCAAAAGCACTGCTTCTAGGACTCTCAACCCCATTTATTAATTATGTACTGCTGCCTAAAAATTTACCCAAAACCTAAAACAAACAAACAAAACAATAAATACATGCTTATTGTTGTGGCTTAAACTAACAATAAACATTTCTTATCTCTAGCAGTTTCTGTTGGTCAGAAATTTGTAAGTGCCTTGGCTATGCAGCCTCACTTTGAAACTCTCATGGAACTCAGCCAGATTTTTACTGGGCTGGAGTCATCTGAAGGCTTGGCTGAAAGTAGAGCACCTACTTCTAAGGTGGCTGACTGGTTGCTCCTGGGGGAAGCTTTGGCTCCTTCTCCCTGTGGGCCTATCCACAGGTTGTGTGTGTGTCTGCACTGCCATGTGGCTGGCATCCCCCAGAGTGAACAATCCAAGACACCAAGGAAGCATCAGCAAATATCTTATGACCTAGCCTCAGAAATATCAGTCATATGAGTCAGACCTTACTCACTATGGAAGGATATGAACACACGGAGACAAGAATCATTAGGTACCATCTTGGGAGCTGACTACCATATCTCATAAAACTAGTGAATGGACAGCCGCACGTAAAAGAAAAAGATTAGAACATTCTCTAACATCATATACAAAAATAAATTCAAAATGAACTTAAAGACTTAAGTGTAAGAACATAATACTCCTAGATGAGAATATTGGCAGAACATTCCTTGATGCAAATAGTAGCAAGTTTTTTTGGATCTTTTTCCTAAGGTAAAAGAAGTAAAAGCAAAAATAAACAAGTGGGACCTAATTAAACCTAAAAAGTTTTGCACAGCAAGGGAAACCACGAACCAAATGAAAAGACAATCTACTGAACTGGAGAAAATATTTGCAATGATAGGCCAACAAGGGATTAATATCAAAATATATAAACAGTTCATACAACTTGATATCAAAAAAACAACTGATCACAAAATTGGGAGGCGACCTGAATAGACATTTTTTAAGAGAAGACATACAGATGGCCAAGAGGCACATGAAAAGATGCCCAACAGTGCTAATCACTAGAGAAATGCAAATCAACCATAATGAGGTATCACCGCACACATGTCAGAAGGGCCATCATCAGAAAGTCTATACATAACAAATGTTGGTAAGGACTGGAGAAAACAGAACTCTTGTACACTATTGGTGGAAATGTAAATTGGCGAGTCATTATGGAAAAAGAGTATGGAGTGTCCTCAAAAAAACACAAAAATGCAACTATCACATGACCCAGCTTCTGGGTATATATCAAAAAGAAAAAAAGGATGAAAGGAAGAAAGGGAGATAAAGACACAAGGGAGGCAGAGGAGGGAAGGGAGGGAGGGAGGAAACACTAATTTGAAAAGATACAGGCACCCCCATTGTTCACAGTAGCATTATGTACAACAGGAAAGATAAGGAAGCAACCCATGTGTCCATCAACATATGAATGGATATGTATACAATGGAATATCACTCAGCAATAAAAAGAGTGAAATTCTGCCATTTGCAACAAAGTGAGTGGACCTAGAGAGTACTGTGCTTAGTGAAATAAGTTAGAGAAAGAAAAATACTATATGTTATCAATTATATGTGGGATCTAAAAAAATAAACAAATGCATATAACACAACTGAAACAGATGTACGGATATAGAAACCAAACTAGTGGTTACCAGTAGGGAGAGAGAAGGGGAGTGGGGAAAGGTAGGGGTACGGGATTAAGAGATACAAACTACTATGTATAAAATAGACCCGCACAAAGGATATATTGTACAACACAGGGAATTGCAGTCATTGTTTTGTAGTAACTGTAAATGGAGTATAATCTATAAAAATATTAAATCATGATTTACAACTAAAACTAATATTGTAAATCACCTATACTTGATAGATAGATAGAGGATAGATAGATAAAACTAGTGAATGAATACCACGATGAAAACTCAACATCTCCAAGAATGTGCTTGGGAACAACAACAGCCAAAGCGGAGGGAAAAGATGCCTGCCACATTTGTATCTACCAAATATAACTGCAGAGGAGTCTGAAAATACTATTTTGGGGTGTGTGTTTCTTTTGTTTTAGCTTTTCCATTTGCACAATACAGAAAAACACATTAAAAACAAATCAAAAGAGGGATTGAAATGGATGATGAGTACCAATCTATTAAATCCTCCACAAAGACCATGGCTTTACGGTACCTCATCATCAATACATACATCTATTGGATTTTTCTATAATGGGAGTTGGAGCAGAGATGGTAGGGAATGCAGCTGAATCAAGGCTGAGGTTTCGCTGAATGGATACAGCAGAAGGATAAGAGTGCTACAGAGGCCAGAGTGCTTATTTGAATATAATTTGCCTGTGCTCCCGTAAAGTATAATCCATAAAAGGCAGGAACTATAACCATGAGAGGATTTTTATGATTGTAAGAAAACTGAAGACTCAAAAGGTTGGTACTGTCTAAGGTACTGTATTAGCAAAATGTGGCTCAAATGGTAAAGCGTCTGCCTGCAATGCGGGAGACCCGGGTTCGATCCTTGGGTTGGGAAGATCCCTGGAGAAGGAAATGGCAACCCACTCCAGTATCCTTGCCTGGAGAATCCCATGGACGGAGGAGCCTGGTAGGCTGCAGTCCACAGGGTCCCACAGGGTCCCAAAGAGTCGGACACGACTGAGCAACTTCACTTTCACTTTCTTTCAGGGTACTGTAGGATTATGTTTATAAGCACTACATACTTTCATAGATTATAAGCAGTTCTCTGTGTTCTGGCTGTATTTCCTTCCATTCCTTTCATCTGAAAAATGCATTTGTGAATGCAAATTAATGACCTATGGTATTTTGGACTAATCTGGGATCTGATTTATTTAAAAATGATCACCATTTGTAACCAATTAAAATAGTAAGAATTTACCATGCTGCTGCTGCTGCTAAATCCCTTCAGTCATGTCCAACCCCATGGACTGCAGCCTACCAGGCTCCACCATCCATGGGACTTTTCAGGCAAGAGTACTGGAGTGGGTTGCCGTTGCCTTCTCTGAAGAACTTAGCATGCCTCCCAACTAATCAAGCCACACAGCTGCTGCCCATGAAGGTGAGATTTGCTGCTTTGGAGAGGAAGGGACAACCAGTGGAGAAGTTTGGGCATTGGAGACTTGCAGGATTTTCCTGTTCTGATGGGAAGGACTCCACTTCTCAGATGGGAAATTGTCTTATCTCTCACCCCAGGAATCTCAGAGTCAGAACTTGGCAGAGTTGCTCTTGCATCCCATTACTAGTTTCAAATCATTTCTCTTCCTCCTTCCTTCGCAAATCTCAGCTCTTCATTGACTTTAATTTTTTTAAATACTGAAAATCTGCAATCATACACAGAGCTAGAGAAAAGAGTATCCTGAATCCCTTAAATACTCCTCCAAATTTAAGACATATCCAAATTTTGCCCCATGTGCTTCGTCCCCCTGCCTTTTTTTTTTTTTTTTTTTTTTGACATATTTTTAAAGTGAAAATCCTGGTGTAGGCTTCCCAGTTGGTCTACTGGCTAAGAATCAGCCTGCCAGTGCAGGGGATACTGACACAACAGATGGCTTTATTAAATAAGGATCCAAACAATTCTATACATTTCCTATTATCTCTGAAGCCTCTGAGACAGCATCCCTCCACCCCTTTTCACCAATGCCATCTAATTTTCTGAAGAAGCTAAGTCAGCTGTCCTGTTGAGTCTGTCTCTTATACACATCTCATCATCAGAAANCAAACAATTCTATACATTTCCTATTATCTCTGAAGCCTCTGAGACAGCATCCCTCCACCCCTTTTCACCAATGCCATCTAATTTTCTGAAGAAGCTAAGTCAGCTGTCCTGTTGAGTGTCCCATTATTCTGTATTTGTCTGTTTTCTTTTCTGTGTTGTTTGACTTTTCCCTCAACTCTGTATTTCCTGTAAGCGGGAAATTAGTTCTTAGGGTTTATTTAGCTTAAGGTTCAACTGTTTTGGCCAGAATACTTCCTAAGAAGTGCTGTTTCTCATGGCACATCACGTGTGTGTGTGTGTGTGTGCGCGCACGTGTGCGTGCACACATGCACACTGAGTTGTGTCTCTTTCCAACCCTATGGACTGTAGCCCACCAAGCTCCTCTGTCCATGGGAATCTCCAAGCAAGAGTACTGGAGCAAGTTGCCACTTCCTACTCCAGGGGATCTTCTGTTGGTACCCAGGGATTGAATCCACATTTCTTGTGTCTCCTGCATTGGCAGGTGGATTCTTTACCACTAGCATCAACTAGAAGGCCTACAAGGTCTAGCTTTTCTGTCTTTAGTGATGCCAAGACTGATCAATGTTTTCAAGTGGTGACAGTAAAATTCTCCATTAACCTTTCTCCTGATGGCTTCAACTAGTGATGATCAGTGTCTGAATAAATTATTTCACTACATTTATTAACTGGGATTCTTCTACCATCTGGGATTCTTCTGTGAAAAGTGACTCTATCTCATCACAAATGGGCCATTTTGTTAGCCTGAAATACACAAACAGGAAAAGTAGGATAAATGCTCAGTCACTGAAAATTTTAGCTCTCCGATTTTCTCCTCACCCAGTAAGATCTTATTTAAGGACACCCAGTGATAAGATTTGAAACCAGGCAGTCTGATGCCAACGTACCCCCTTCACTCACTGCACTTAACTAGTTTGCTGATCATAGATTTCGGATTCTAAAGGGTCTAGTGAAAGTATTTGAATGCAGAAAGGGAAGGCTTAAGCCAGATTATGAAGACTCAGATTTTTAAGAGGAGTGGAGGTAAATATGGAAGTGTGCATAACTGGATTAATCTCACCTGTCTCTGTTAGAGTCTACTGAGTGCTTATTCTGCAGCCCTGGTTGGTGTGGCTATTGTGAAAGCAATTTTCTTAAAGAACAGGAAGTCCTATGAAGGATTCTGAACTACTTTCATGTTTTCCTCATCTCTACTCTTTGACAATTCTTACACATGCTACCCAGGTAGCTCAGTGGGTAAGGAATCCGTGCGCAATGCAGGAGACACTGGTTCAAACCCTGGATTGGGAAGATTCCCCTGGAGGAGGGCATGACAACCTACTTCAGTGTTCTTGCCCAGAGAATCCCATGGACAGAGGGGCTTGGAGGGCATGGGGTCACAAAGAGTCGGACCCAAGTGAAGTGACTGAGCTCTCATATACACAACATTGCTTTAACTTAAAGCACATTTAACTTAAATGCCACTTCTAGGAAAAGCTGTTTCTTATCTCTTCTACCTTAGGTTAAGAAACCCTGCTTTGCACTCTCATGTCATCCCCTCCTTTAGCATTTTCTTCTCACCTACTGGGATGCAGATTCAGTGAGACTGAGCCTCCTTGTTGCTGATGTTGTGCCTAGCACTTAACACAGTGCCTAGCCAGTAACAGGCTCTCCGTAAATATTTGTGACATAAATGAGATATATTAAATAACTCAGTTATTGAAGTTGGAGGATCAGAATGGCTTGGCCTGCTCTTCCTCTACCATCTTTCTTCATCTGTTAGAGTAAAACAAAAAACCAACACCCAAAGCCTAAAAACTTGAAGATATGAGAAAATAGGCTTTCCAAAATCTAAAATTTAGATCTCATACAGACATGTGAAAATCCATGAGAAAAGTTAATATAGTTAAATCTTTAAATTTAGGAGAGAAATAGAAATCATTAGGAGGTACTCCTTATGGTAGAAAAAGATACTGTCATTAGCCGTGTGTGGCTGAACATTCATGAGAACAGCAGCTTCCAGATGAAAAGCCTGACCCGGATCTGTCAAGCTGTATTTGGCTCCATATAAAATGTCTTGTCTACGCAGTTCTTGGGGAAGGAAAAATCTGTAGGATTTTTGAGTCATCTACACAGAAATACAGCTTACTAGGAAATAGTTATGTGGGAGATACTTCCTTGTTTTTAATTTTACTACATACAGTTTACATAAATATATATATATATATATATATATATATTGCATGTTGCACAGCTTGTGGGATCTTAGTTCCTGACCAGGGATTAAACCCAGACTCTCAGCAGTGACAGCATAGTGTTCTAACTACTGGACCATCAGGGAATTTCCAATTTTACTATATTTTTAAAGAGGTGATATAGTCACATGGTGGGGCTTCCCAGGTGATGCTAGTGGTAAAGAACCTGCCTGCCATTAGAGACGCGGGTTTGATCTCTGTGTCGGGAAGATCTCCTAGAGGAGCACATGGCAGCCCACTCTAGTATTCTTGCCTGGAGAATCCCATGGACAGAGGAGCTTGACAGGCTACCGTCCACAGGGTCGCAAAGAGTCAGACATGATGGAAGATACTTAGCATGCACAGTCACATGATTCAAGAGTCAAATGGTATAAAATGGGATAAGTTGAGAAGTTTCCTTCACATCCTATCCCTACCCATCCTTGTCCCCACATTCCTCTATACACCAATAAACACTTCTCTCTAGCATTTCTTTTTTTCCAGTATTTATTTATACAGATGAGGCTACATATGTTTACATTCTTATTCCCTACCCATGCTCTCTCCCTTGCACTAAGGTAATAAATGATAGATATTCTGCACTCTGTTTTCCCTTACATATACCTGGAGATATTTTTGTATTAGTACATAGAGAGCTTCCTTTTTCTTTCTGCCTTCCCCCACCCCCTTTGCAATGTATTCCAAGGTATGGAGGGCCCACGATTTATTTAATACTTAATTAGTTCCTTATTGATGGCACATAGGGGAGTTCCAATCTTTTTCTATCACAAACAATTCTGTAATGAATCACGTTAAACATGAAAGGGAAGATTATTTTATATTAATGCAAGAAAAAGCAGATCAGAACATTAAAGAGGGAGAGTTTGGCAAAAGCGAAGTTTCTTTGGTGAACTGGGGAGTGAGGGGGCTGGGGAAAGGGTACTGTAGTCAGTTGAGTTTGTAATGAATGACTAGGAAGTTCTGTCCAAGCAAAAAGTTTTTCTTGAATTAGTTTTGCCAAGTGGGATAACAGAAGTTTGGAAAGAACATCAAATAGGGAGACTCATCTGTATAGCTCCTAGGCCCTAAACTTTAGTAAGATGTTCTTAGTGTTTGGAAAATAATATCCAGTTTGTTCTTAAGTAGACAGACAACTGATTAGAAAAATCTTCTCTTGGTCACCTCCCAAAATTCCAACAACTTTTTTAAGAGGCTGAGATTTAAAAAAAATAAAATAAAGATTCCCAGCCTTATCAGGCTGGGAATCTAAGTAGTCGTGGTACAGCAGACATTGTTGGTGACCTACCCAGCATCCATCTCCCTTCATCCTTGCTGACAAAGTCATACTTTTGTTAGGTAGCCCTGCTTACTATATGTCACAGAGACTGGCTTAAGTCAGTCATGGTAACAACTTTGCCCATGGAGATGTTTGGTTGAGGTGTTTGCATATGGCCCAATTTTGGCAAATGATAATGGAAGGTAAATCATCAGGTCAGCTTTGGGGAGACTAGTTAGGGTTGTGGTCCTCTTTCCTTTATTTGTGTGGCAAGAGATAGTACCTCAAAGGTCTACCCAAATCTCTTGATCTTGTCACACTGGGGATCACTGACTCATCCCTGCCTTGACCCAGTCACAGCCACTCCACAGGTAGCTGAGTCAACAAGGGCTGGATAGAACAGCAAGCACTGGGCAGGGATTCTTTCAAACAAAGTTATTTAAAGGTTTAATTTCCATGTAGTAAAGTTGGGGGAGAAACAGATTTTTTAACAATACTTTGTTTACTAGAAACAAATTAACTTCACTTAATTTTCACTAAGTGAAAGAGAGTTGATATTATGAGAACATCAGCCAGGCAGTTCATTTTTCCTGTAGTTCTCCTTCCTTTTCTATTTCACTCGGAATTTCAGGAACCAGATAAGTTCCTGGGAGGCACACTGAAAGGCTTAAAGTGGGTAACACAAAAGATCACACTTATCAGCTACACAGCACTGCTGCTGCTGCTAAGTCGCTTCAGTGTCCGCTCACATATTAGTTGGTTTTCAAATCTCTAAGGATTTTCATCTTAGGGTTACTGCTTGTGGAGGCCACAGACAAATTCACTAGCAATCTAGGTCTGCTTTAGATAGGAGTTCTGTCGCTGTGTTTTTTCAATTTCCCCTCAAGGGCAGTAATTTGAAAGTGGTTGATTTCCACTTTGACAATTTGTTGTAGTGATAAGCATCATTACAGATCAGCATTCCACAGTAACTAGTCACCCATCCTCTAATCTGGTCTGAGTCACAGATTTAATACAAGATAAACATTGAGAGAGTAGAATAGAAAAGTGCTGTGAAGCACAAAGGAGGGGAAAGAAATCAGTGTCTTTTTGTGGCTGGTTAGAAGGTGGAAGGTCATGTATGGATGTGAGAGTCGGACTGTGAAGGCTGAGCGCTGAAGAATTGATGCTTTTGAACTGTAGTGTTGGAGAAGACTCTTGAGAGTCCCTTGGACTGCAAGGAGATCCAACCAGTCCATTCTGAAGGAGAGCAGCCCTGGGATTTCTGTGGAAGGAATGATGCTAAAGCTGAAACTCCAGTACTTTGGCCACTTCATGCGAAGAGCTGACTCATTGGAAAAGACTCTGATGCTGGGAGGGATTGGGGGCAGGAGGAGAAGGGGACGACAGAGGATGAGATGGCTGGATGGCATCACTGACTCGATGGATGAGTGTCTGAGTGAACTCTGGGAGTTGGTGATGGACAGGGAGGCCTGGCGTGCTGCGATTCATGGGGTCAGAGTCAGACACGCTAAGAGTCAGACACGACTGAGCGACTGAACTGAACTGAACTGAGAAGGTGGTTTGTATACTAGGGAAAAGCATGGGTTTTATAGCCAGCAAGCAGGTGCAGCTACATTATTTGCAGTGCCCAACATGAAAATGTGGAGCTCCTTGCCACACAATTATGATTCTCAAGGCAGCAGCAGTGGAACCAAGTGCTTGATTCATGGGCAAGTGGCACATGCCTAAAACAGTCCTGCCAGAAGAGCTTAGGTTCAAATCTCACTCCTGTACCCCAAGGCTTCCTGGCTTTAAGCAAGTCACCCTCTCTGGTCTCACTTTTTTCATTTGTAAAACAGTGATCATTATACCTCCCTTGAAGAGCTGGAATGAAAGTGACATGAAAAACACTTGACACATGTAGGTTCACATTCCTCTTAGTTTGTGTTGTGAATTCTTTTTCTCAGCTGTTCTCTAGGCATCCATCCGTCTTTGACTTTCTAATTCTTTTTACCCATCTTCTTTCCAGTATGTTTCAAAAGGGTATTAGGCTTTGTCAGCAAGGATGAAGGGTATTAGAACCTATCGCTCAGTCGCATCCGACTCTTTGCGACTCCATGGACTATAGCTTACCAGGCTCCTCTGTCCATGGGGTTTTCCAGGCAAGCGTACTGGAGTGGGTTGCCATTTCCTTCTCTAGGGGATCTTCCCCACCCAAGCATCGAACCCTGGTCTCCTGCATTGCAGACAGACGCTTTACCGTCAGAGCCACCAAGGAAGCCCTGAAGGGTATTAGAGTGAGCATTACCAAATAGCCCATAGCTATTCATTTGTTACCTACGGAAGTGAAATTATATATGGTTAAACTTAACAAGAACTCCTCAGCATGGTATTGTCCTTGGACCCGGGGAACTCAGACCCTTCCTTTGCGCCCACCTTGTGGGGAGCATGTACCTTATCTTTCCCCAGCTAATAAGGTGTCCCAGAGGCAAGTCCTGCACGAGCCAACACCCAACGAGGAGCCCGGTATTCCCTGCTCACATGGCCCTCAGGTGGCTTCCAGGAACCTCTTCCTTCTCCTCATAGGCTGGGCATGAAGGGTGAAGCTGAGACTTGCATCCCACCTGTGGTTAGGGCAAGTGGGCGGAGCTTGAGTGGGCGGGGCAGGAAGAGACATTGGCAGGCATGCGCACAATCTCCTCACAGCTCAGCCTGAACCCGAGGAGGGTGGAGGAAGCACGCGGGACTGTGGGTCCTTGTTTGTGCCCTTGCCAGTCTCCTCTGCCCTCTCTCCTCTTCCTTTTAATTGTAGATATGCTTCTCCCTCACCTCCTCATAGCCACTTATGATTTTCTCAAATATCCTGGATATTTGTAAAAAAAAAAAAAAATTCTCCGTGACTTTCTACACAGTGCTGTCTCAAATCTTTCTTTTCTCCACCTTATAAAATTCTACTTGTTGTTTAAAGAACCAGCTTATATGTCAACTCCTGTGTTAGTCATCCCTGGCAATCCTCTCTTCCATCCCAACCCTCACCCTCAGGCATGTAACTGCTCTGTGTATGTGTTTTACCCACTATGATCTCATAACGCCCCTGAAAACATTATTACACTGTTGTGACTGCTCCTTTGCACCTAGACCTTGTGGGAGCTCTTCTGGGGCAGAAAACATGCTTTTCATGCTTATTCTCAGTGCCCACCCGACTCCCTAAGCTTGCTTACTCAATAGACAGTCAATAAATCTTTCAGTGTGATGTCATCAAAACCACTGCTCCCCAGTGACCATGTGCAAATTACTGAATCTCAGTTTTCCTCTTCTTTGAAATAGAAAGGAACACTATTACCTTCTTCCGTGATACTAAGGATTAAATAGAACAATACATTCAAAGTGCTTCAGCACAATGGTTAACAACATGAACTCAATAAAAGGTAATCATAATTAGCGCCTATATTCTGATTCTTGATAATCAGAATACTTACTTACTTGTAAAAGGAAGTAAATAATCCTTTCAAACCAGCAAGGTGGATTCTTGGAAACTGTATTTAATATCACAATCTTATTAAAAGTGTGAGAAAATTGGTTTTAAAAATTGCTTTAGGTTAAACTGAAAGCAAGCATGCTTAAAATTGTTTATTAAAAAGGTACCAAGTAATATTTTTTAACAAATCCATATCATTAGGTATCTCTTGGCACCCTATACTAAATGAGTGGGAAAAATACTATATTACAATCTGTCTTGGGAAGTAGTCATTATAATGCTTCTATGTCAACTAAATACAGAGAAATAAGGAGGCAAAGTGTATTTTTATATCCACCTCTTTAAGAACTTTGTATAAATATATATAACTTATGTTTTTATCATTACACATTTAAGTATTCCTATAAAAATGCTGTAAGTATACATATATACTTCCCATTTAATTTTTATTTTACAAAAGGAGTTTCAAGAAAGTATGCTAATAGGAACAAAGCAATCACTCTGTGTTGCTGTATATATCATTTCCAGTGTATGACTTGTTACCCTAAATTGGGGACTTTTGTTAACGTATTGTGAAATAAATATTAAATGAAGCTACTGATATCTGCTTTTTTATAACTCTAAATCCCTGGTGGTTCAGATGGCAAAAGTGTCTGCCTGCAATGCGAGAGACCTGCGTTCGATCCCTAGATTGGGAAGATTCCCTGGAGAAGGAAATGGCAACCCACTCCAGTACTCCTGCCTGGAAAATCCTATGGACGGAGGAGCCTGGTGGGCTACAGTCCATAGGGTCGCAGAGTCAGACATGACTGAAGGACTTCACTTTCAAATCCTATTTTTATTAAGGGGGGGAAAAACAAGAAAATGGAATGTGATCTAAGCTTGCAGGGAAAATTTAAAGGTGGATTTTATTTATTTGAATCATATTGCTCATATAGAATGGCTATAATAAACTTTGACTACTTTGGAAAACAGTGAGCTTAATTTTTGTTCTCCAGGCTAGTGCAAATAAAAGGATATTCCATAAAGCAGGTAAGGCAAGTAATTGTTTGGCCAGTTACAAAATCAGACACTTTTCTGCAAGTTATTCATGCTATTAACTGTTACAGCTTACAGTTTCAATTGTGGGAGATTACAAGCCTGTTTACAAGGGTTAACTGTGCTACTTTTCACAATAATACATTGCACTTATTCACATTGCACATCCCAGTGCACTTATTCACAATAATACGTTCCCCATTGCACTCTGAAAAGTAAGAGCTGCTAACTTTAAAACTTAGGACAGCTGAAGATATCTGAGGTTGAGAATGAATAAGTTATAGGAGAGGTGGAGATACTGATAGCAAACTTAGGAAGATTTCAAAGGCACACAACGAAATTTGGTAAATCTCATGTATTCTAGGTGGTGGGACTGAAAAATCAGTGTTACCCTTACAATGGCACTGTAGTAAACATCACTGTAGTACAGTAGCTTTTCTTTGAGGGGTCTCTCGTACTTAAAGTAGAATAAATGGAATACTATCTTGACTCTCGCCATAATAGTAAGGCACAGATATCTGATTTCTTCATCGGAGGCCAGAGGAAGCAGAAACCTCCTTATGGAAAGAGACGGCGGAGTTTGGCATTGAGTTCTCTCTCCTTGCTTAAAAGATCCAGGCTGTGCTTTCTTAAAGCTTCGGATTGCAGCCTGAGTTCATCATAGGCAGCCTGGAGGCCATCCACCCTGCGCTGAAGCTCCCGGACTCGCAAGTTGCTGTTCACAGCCACAGCCTCATGCTCAAAGCGCTCGAGCGCTTGCCTCTTGGCCACATCGGCCATCTCCAGCTTCTCCTCCAGCTGGCAGATCTCCGCTTGCTTTTTCTGAAGCACCTTGCCCCTCTCTACCGACAGCAGCAGCAGCTCCTCTTTCTCCTGAGTGACGGTCTGCAGCCGGGCCCGCAGCTCCTGGTTCCGCTGGCTGTGTACTTGCTCGGCCTTGGCCGTCTGCTGCAGGGCCTCCTCCTGCTGCTGCTGGAGGCTCTGCAGCTGCATGCGCAGCTGCTCAGTCTCCTCAGTGTGGGCGCAGGCCTGCCGGTTCTGCAGCTCCAGCAGCTCCTGCTCTCGGGCCTGGGCCTGGCAGACATCCTGGGCGTACTTCTGTTGCAGGGTCTCCAGTTCCTTGGCAAGAGCCTCGCTCCGGGCTGTGAGCTGCACCACTTTGGCCTCCTGGGCCTTCAGCGCTGGGCTAAAGAGCTGGTCATTCTCCAGCCTCAGCTTCTCGTTCTCCTCTCGCAGCTTGGCGTTCTGCCTTTTGTGTTCATCCTTGAAGAGGATCATCAACTCGTGGTTGGAGGCCAGGGTCATAAAGCGTTCCTCTAGCTTCTGGGCCTGCTGAGTTTTGGCCTTCAGCTCCTCGGCCTCCAGCAGCCTCTTCTCCTCTAGCTCGGTGTTGAGCAGTTCCAGGGTCTGGCAGCGCTCCAGGGCCTCGTCGGATCTCCGCTTCAGGATGCAGATGAGCTGGGACTGCTCCTGGATGCGGGAACACAGCATCGCCCGCTCACTCTTGTCCTCCTCGGACAGCCCCCGGAGTTTCGCCAAGCCTTCCCTCAGATCATCCAGCTCCTTAAATTCTATCTCCTCTTCCTGGTCTTCCAGTTTTTTGTTTTGCTTATCTAAGGGTTCTTCAGAGGGTGGGGTGTCCATCCTCGGATCCGACTCTTCCTGAGGCATTGACACGCTCCGCTACTGACTGCACCCCACCTTCCAGATATCAAAAGCCACGGTGTTGCTAGGGGCTCCTGGCAATCTCTGGCAGTTGCTTGTGCACCCAGTAAGGAGCCCTGTGATTGGTGGACCGGTCCTCAGCCTGCTGGAGTAACAACAGGAGTCCAGAGCCAATCAGGTCAGGTTATGCTTGCCTTTCTAGCCAATCACAGCCCTCTGCTAACAGCCCAGGCTCTGGCATGCACTATACAGAGATGCCATCCCCACTTGATTTCCAGCCAGCATCAGGGGAAGAAACTTGGCTCCACCTAATCCCTTGTGGGAGTAAACAAATCAAGCAGTGATGACATAGTCCTCCTCCTTGTCCTCACTTCAGTGGTCATGAGAATAAAGTCCTCTCCACGGAAACCGCTGGCTCTGTAAAGAAATTTGTAATCTATAAATACAAAGTAGCAGAATGACTCTGTGAACAAGGATCCCAAACGGCTGTGACTTTGTACCTGTAGTGATTAACACAGCTCAGTGAAAGAGCAAACCCCAGGGAAATGTCTCTTGTTTCTTGAAGCACTGTCCCCAGCTGGGAATATATTTATTAACTAGCACTCCCTTTTTACCCATTAGCACAATAGGGTTACAGAGAAAAGCTTAATGGACAATACAGGTGTGATAAACATTAAGACACACACACAAAAGTTCAAATGAGGCTTACCTTATACACACCAAAGTCAGTTTCAGATGGATTAAACACCTGAAATGTTTAACGTTAAATATAAGGACTAAAACGAAAACAAAATATTAAACATGGAGGGACGTCCCTGGTGGACTGTGGTTAAGAATCTGCCTTGCAATGCAGGGGACTAGGGTTTGATCCTTGGTCAGGCAACTAAGCCCCTGAACAACAACTACTGAATCCATGGTGCCTCAACTAGAGAGAAGCCTGAACGTGGTAACAAGGAACCTGTGCTCTGCCATGAAAAGACCCCTATGTCACAATGAAGATCCTCCATGCTGCAACTAAGACCCGACAGAGCCAAAAATAAAATACGTTTTTAAAATGGAAACTAGAGGAAAACAAAGGTAAGCATTGAAGCCCTGGGTGAGGAAGGACTTTCTTAGCCTACATCTTATGTAAGAGATGAATAAAATAACGCGTAATTGGACTAAGTTGAACATCTAAAAGTGTTGAGACCTAACAGAAGCCATGACAAGCTTCAAGGACTAAAAGTAAGAAAAAGTTATAATCACGGGAAAAGTTGGGTCACTGCCCAGAAGGGGCTGAGATTATCATCCCCCCGACCTTGAGACTCAGACAGTCAGCATATTCTCTGTAGCCTGGTTAGAACCAGCCCAGATAACATGAAACGTCCCTAAGCAAGCCCGCGTGCGCAAAAAACTAACCAATTAGTATATGCCAAAAAGCCTTACGTCCGCACACGCACATTGTATAACCAATCAGCTTATGTCAAATAGCTGTCTTTGTTCTAAGTCTATAAATACCCCTGTAACCCTAGGCTCGGGGCCCTCTTGCCTTACTCCACTGCGTTGGAGATGGCGGAGTGCCCTAACTCGAGTTAGAAATAAAAGTCCCTTCTTGCTTTTGCATGCTGTGGTGAGTTGATCTGTCCGTCTATGTGGAGACCTGGACCTGGAGCACAACAAAAAGATATAAAAGTTATATATAATTTAAAAAACTGTGAGACTCTGGTGTCTCTCTAGCCTTTTCTTCCTCTGGACCTGCCTGCTGCTTTATTCCCTAACCTAACCTAGGTATTGAAGTTTCCTTAGTTGGCCCTGTCTGTTGGTGTCCCCTCTGCCTGAAATGCTTTTTTCCTACCTTGTTGCTTTAGTCATTAACTCTGCATTTTACACTCAGTTAGGAGTCACCTCCTTCATGAAACCTTTCCTGGCACCTACTACATGTACATACATGACCACTCACCACTTTTAGAGCAGTCACTCTAGCCTATTTGGACTTCTAACAGAGCATTTAAAAGCCTTATTGCACTCATCATTTATGCCCCTGCCTCCCACTATTAAACTCTGAGATCCTTAGGGGTAGGGACTGTGTCTGTTTCATCCTTAATGATTAGATCTATGCCTTGGGTAGACTCAGATATGTGTGTTGGATGGATGTTGAAGTCAAAAATCAAATGGAGAAAAATATTCACCATAAATATGACAGACAACAGATTTACATTTTTACAAAGAGCCTGTACAAATCAATAAAGCGTTAACATCTTAAAAGAGAAATGAACAATTCACACATGAGGGGGATGCAATGGCTAATAATCAAACCCCATCAGTGACCCAATAAATGTGAGTTATAAATAGATAATACTTCATCTATCAAGTTAGTCAATAAGTTTCCCCTTATTTTTAAGACAATCCAGGACTGATAAGGGTATAGTGAAATAGGTACTCGTCTACTGTGATCAAAGTCAACTGATGGCATATATTGTGAACTTAAGACATCTTTATGCCTTTTGAATTAGTGATTGTCCTTCTGGGGACTTCTTTGTTTCAAAAGAAATAGTCTGAAAGAAAAAGTTTTATTCAAAGTATGGTTCATAACAACTGAAAGTTGGAGATCTAACTGTCCAAAAAAGAGAAAATGTTAAGAAAATTATGATATTCCCATATATAATATTATGTAGACATTAAACATTAGCATGTTTATAGGTAATTTAATGGCATGGAAATGCTTGTGTTTGAAAGATAATTTTAAAAAGCAAGATTTAAAAAATTAGAATTTAGAATGATCTGAATGATGTGAAAACTTAAGCAGAGAGCAAAGACCTAGCTATTCCTGTGATCACTATTTCTGGTGGTCAGACTTAAACTGTCAAGTCACAATGATAAGGAAAAAGTCTGGGGTGTTACTTATGAATGGATGGATTTTATAATGCTTCAGATTTCATGTAGAGCAGAATAGATCTGACAGAAGAATCTGAGATTTTACTTCTGGTCTCAGAGATCAAGCTCTCTTGTCCCCAATCCCGACTCTCGTGTTTATGTAGAGAAAGCAAGAAAGCAAGGCTGAGGACTGAGGAAATCTCCTGAACTAAAATTTTAGCAACAACTCAGATTATAGGATATTTAGGGTTTATGAAAGTGGGTTCCAAGATTTTTAAAAACATAAACATATTTTAAATTTCCGTCTCACACTACTTCTTCGCTTTCCCTTAAATTTCAAGCTTCACCCACTGAAATAAAACTTGTAAGACTGAAGGAAGTGATGCTAAGGAACATTAATAAATTAGACACAGCACTCTTCTCAGAGGATTTGCAGTTCAGTAATAATGACTTTTGATTCCTCTCTGCCATGATTGTTTTCTTTATTCTACCTTTTCTCCCCACCTACCTTTGATCCTGAAGGTGTTCAGTATATTCCCTTCCAAGGGAGGTCCAAGTCACCAACCTTGGCCAACATTCTCCCTAGTGGTANTCTGTTATGGAGATGTGATGACAAAGGGCTTGGTGGACTGTCAAGTCTTAAGTGAGCTACTGGCTCCCCATCATCTCCACGGGCTGTCTCTAGTCTTAGCTTGACCTCCCTAGGCCTTAGCTTACTTGGTAACATTAGTTGATGTCCAGGTTCTCTTCTGTTTCTAAAATTTCCCTCTTTCATGGCTCTGTGCTTAATCACTCAGTCGTGTCTGACTCTTTGCGACCCTATGGACTGTAGCCCATCAGGCTCCTCTGTCCATGGGATTCTCCAGGCAAGAATACTGGAGTGGGTAGCCATTCCCTCCTCCAGGGCATCGTCCCAACCCAGGGAGAGATAGAGGTCGAAAGAACCTTGTAATTCATCAAGAACCTCTTAAGTTTTGCCTCCACTGACTCCTTCAGTCTCATCTCTCACCACCTTGTGCCCATCCCATTCCCTGACCTACCAGGGCAGCTTTGAAGTTTTTAAATCTCTCTTTCATCTAAGCTACAATTAACCTATTAACATTTACAGAGTTCTCCTATACACCCTACCTGAAAGTGAAAGTGTTAGTTGCTCAGTCATGTTCAACTATTTGTGACCCCATGGACTGTAGACCACCAGGGTCCTCTGTCCATGGAATTCTCCAGGCAAGAATACTGGAGTGGGTTGCATTTCCTTCTCTAGGGGATCTTCCCAATCCAAGGATTGAACCCAGGTCTCCTGTAGTGCAGACAGAGTCTTTTTCATCTGAGCCACTGGGGAAGCCCTGTATACCCTACGTAATACTAGGCATTTGTACATCTTTATTCATGTAATTCTAACAATATTCTTGAAAGATACGCATTTTGATCCACATTTCATAGTTGGCAGAGAACAAAGAAACTAAGACACAGAGAGGTTAAGCAAGTTGTCCCAAGTCACTCAGAGAGTAATAGAGACAGAACTCACATCCAGATCTTTTTGATACCAAAGCCCATGGTCTTTAGTTCATCATTCATTCAATTGTTTAATCATTCATTCATTCATACATTCAATTCATATGCTGAGAAACTGTTATATCCAAGGTTTGCAGTCCTGGCTCTTAAGATAACTGCAGCAAAACGGTAGAGACAAATAATAGAAAAATGGCTATTAGGTGTTATAACTGCTAACAGAATGATGTATAAGTTAGACACACTACTCTTCTCAAAGAATAAAAACAGGGATGCAATGATCTGAAGTCTGATCGTACATCCTGACTGAAGTGCTGAATGTGGAGAGTGAGAGTCTTCTCTTTTAAGGCTGAAGGAGAGGCAGTTCTTTTGGAACAAGTCAGCCAAAGAAGTGGAAGGAATGTTTGTGACTGGGTCACATGGGTGGGAACATTCGTTTTGTAAAACAAAGTAGGGAAATTAGTGAATGAGTCTAGGAGTGGGTGGAGATGGGAGAGCAATCCCAAAATCAGAATGGGAAGAAGAGCACAGGAGAAGGCAAATGCTGAAGGACTTTTAAACCTAGATGGTGAGTATGGATGAGAGATATGCAAAGAAGTCCATGTAACTTCCCTAGAAGTGACCCTAGGTTAACAGTAATCATGCTTTGGTGGATGCCAAGGCCATGTGACCAGGTTATGCAGTTCCTAGGATCCTTACCACCTATTTAGAAGCTGCGGCAGTCACGGGGGTATGTGGAAATGTTGGCTTCTCTGGGAAAAGCCAGCAGTGACTTTTCAAAATATTACTTCATTTTAAAAATAATGGAATTTGGAAGTATATTCACCCGTTCAGTTAAGTTCAGTTCAGTCGCTCAGTCATGTCCGACTCTTTGCGACCCCATGAATCACAGCACGCCAGGCCTCCCTGTCCATCACCAACTCCCAGAGTTCACTCAGACTCATGTCCATCGAGTCAGTGATGCCATCCAGCCATCTCATCCTCAGTCGTCCCCTTTTCNGGGAGATGGTGATGAACAGGGAGGCCTGGCATGCTGCGATTCATGGGGTCGCAAAGAGTCGGACACGACTGAGCAACTGAACTGAACTGAACTGTGAATTTAGATTCTAGAATTCCTTCTTTAAAAGAAGTTTTTAAAAACTTTTATTTATTTATGTTTGGCTGTGCTGGGTCTTCACTGCTGCGTGCAGGCTTTCTCTAGTTGTGATGAGTGTGGGCTATTCTCTATTGCAGGGTTCAGGCTTCTCATTCCAGTGGCTTCTCTTGTTGCAGAGCATGGCTCTAAGGTACACGGGCTCAGGAGTTGTGGCACACACGCTTAGTTGTCCCATGGCATGTGGCATCTTCCCGGACCAGGGATCGAACCTGTGTCCCCTGCATTGGCAGGCAGGCTCTTAAGCACTAGACCCTAGCACTAGGGAAGTCCTGGATTTTAAGATTCCTAACATAAAGTATTTCGTTTAAAATAAGAAGTCAGATTATTTTGACAATACCATTAAATCATATAATAATTTATTCTAAGGGTTTTTACAAAATACTTTATGAAAATTATATAGGAAGGACAGTATAATTTAACAATTTACATTCTAATTAAAACTTTATCGCAAATCATGTTTGTGACCACTCTCATGCTGCTTCATGTAGTAGAGTTGTAAGAAAAACAGAANTGTGGCATCTTCCCGGACCAGGGATCGAACCTGTGTCCCCTGCATTGGCAGGCAGGCTCTTAAGCACTAGACCCTAGCACTAGGGAAGTCCTGGATTTTAAGATTCCTAACATAAAGTATTTCGTTTAAAATAAGAAGTCAGATTATTTTGACAATACCATTAAATCATATAATAATTTATTCTAAGGGTTTTTACAAAATACTTTATGAAAATTATATAGGAAGGACAGTATAATTTAACAATTTACATTCTAATTAAAACTTTATCGCAAATCATGTTTGTGACCACTCTCATGCTGCTTCATGTAGTAGAGTTGTAAGAAAAACAGAATCTTATGTATGCAAAGTTTTTGTTCTTTGTTTTATATATGGGTACCCTATTATAAAATACAGGCTTGAAACTTAGGAGAAAATTAGGCCAAAAACTTAATTTCACCTATGGCCAGTGGGTGGCACCAAAGCACATAAGACTTTAAACATTGGGAAAAGGGAACACTTGTCAAAGCAAAAATACATGCAGTAAATTCAGTCTCATTGCCCTAACATGGAATTCCAGATTTAAATACAGACTACAGAGTGAATAGTTTTCTTATGAACAAATACTTTATCTTCACGATATTCTAACTTTGGCAGCTTTTTCTTTGAAGCAGCAGCAATGCTTTGATTTTCTTAATGTTCTCAAACATCTTTTAACTTGTTTTAATTTGTTGCAGTCACAAATTAAGTTACACATTTTGTTATTATTTAAGTTTTTTAGTCCTTGTAACCAAAGAAGCATGTGCAGGTTGACTTTAACATGCTATGTAGCATTTGTTCCCGGCGACAGATGGAAAGTGAGGATCTCTGCCTACAAGATCAGATTCCACCTGTGTGGTGGTTTTCAGTGGAGGAGCCCATGGACTTTGGCTTCACTTGGAAATCTTGGCAATCAACAGCATTCGGAGAGGCAGGATTGCTTCAATCCAAGTGTTGGGAGACTTCACCATCTTTTCCCAGAGAGCCACTTCCTCTGAAGTAGAGTCCATCCAATCCACTTCAGTACCATAGCTTTTACCTGGACAAAACAGGGAAGCTTTGCATTTAGAAAGGAATAGTTCATTGGGAACAACTGAGTCATTCCCCATTATAATCACCAATGGAGACAGCTAGGAAGAGTTTTAACATCACCAGTAGGGCTGGGACTCAACAGAAGAAAAGATCTGTTTATTCATAATGGAACTCTCCACAATTGGGATTATTCTCATTACTCGCAGAGTAATAGACCATATAAAATGTAGAAGAAAATCTATCAGGTGTATAATGGAACAGTAGGGAGGATTCCAGCACTGGGTTGAAAACGACAGTAGATGATCTCTAAGAAAGTGTAGTTACAGCTTTAGTGTCTAACAGACTCAATTTTGAATCTTGGCTCTGCCACTTATTAGCTCTGTTTTTTAATTTCTTGGAACATCAGTGTCTCTGGGTATAACATTAGAAATAACTCATAGAACTTCTGTGAGGATCGAATGCAATAATGCAAAGAAAGCACTCGGTACAGTGACCAGTGCTCCATAAATGTTAGCTGCTATTATTATGCAAAGCACATGTTTAGCCATGAAGGGCCATAAACGGTTTTTCAGGAAAGGGTAGTGATGAAGGCTTTTCTGGTTTCCACCACAATAATGTAAGCTCTGTGTGGACAAACACAGCATCCTGTTAGTCTTCATATCTAGAGTCCCTGGCACACAGCTTGACATTCCTTCACTCATTCATTTCACCACAGTTAACAGAAATAGAGAACCTGTTTTCATTAGGAAGAAGCAAACCAGCCAACCTCTAGTGTCTCCAGAAGCATCAGACTCATGGAAAATTAAAAATGGAACACGTTACCTGTTCCAAAGCCAATCCGAAGACCTCCCAAAAACTGGTTGGTTAATTTGTAATGGTCCCAGACAGTAAGCTCTACACAGGCTTCTGTCAGATCCTCAGGCCTGAACCCATCATAGACCATGGTGTGGTTGAAGACAGGGTTGGTGGTTTTCCCCACAGCTCTCGTCTTCTGGCGACTTTTCCTACTTGTATCTGGAAGGATGGTACTACAAAAGGAAACATTCCCGAGAAAGCATGTGAGTAAGACAGCAAACTCTCATGCTTTTAGTGTGCTTCAGCTACTGAGGGCTGGCAAGAGGAAATGGAAGAAAAAAAGAACACAGAGAGATAATGGTAATGGTGGGCATTCTGCTGGCACGATTATGCACTAGAGTGGGCCAGACTTGCTTTGAGGAAGTCCTGACTCTGCTATTTATTGGCTGTGTATTATGGGAAATTGACTTAACTTCTCAGACACTTGTTTCCTCATATATGAAATGGGAATGGTGATACCTACCTCATAAAGTTAATGTTAGAATTACAGATTAAGCAAACAACTTAGTTCAGTACCTGCATTTAGCATTTACTATATAGCAACTGTTTGAGGATTCCTCTAAAATCTACTCCTGATTATCTGTGAGAGCGTAAGAAATTAGTCTTGTACAGAATTGAAAAAGAAAAGAAACCTCTCCAATTCCCTAGATTTGACTTTGGGAATAAATTATATTACATATTTGTGATCATTTACATATAATTTGTGGTAATAATTGAAATTAATTTACCCTACCATGCCTCTTGTAAAGGCAAGAAGGGTTGGGCCTAGTCCTGAAATGGGAGATTGACCTGAGCTGAAAAGCTTACCAGTTGACATCTATGATGAATATGTATAGGGAAAATCCTAAATAATGTCATATAAACTTAAGTAGCTATAACTTGTCTTTTGATAAAATCTATACACATAAAATTAGTTAGAGAGAGTCAGGACAGCACAATAACATCTGTTCAGTTACTATTTTCTAGATGCCAGGCATTTACATTATAACTGAGCAAAAAGTTTTCAACTTAAAAACCCAAACTGTTTCAAGCTCTTATGAGCTAATTATTAGTGTGGATCTGTTTATCAAATAACTTCCAGATATTCACAGGCTGACGCAAAAGGCTTTTTTGCAAATGGGCCACAATACAGATGTTCGACAAATGATACAAGGGGTGTGGTATCACCATTAGCCATTTCATAAACTCTTTGGTACTGAATATTATCCTCACCAGCAGATGTACCTCCTATAGTATATATTCTCTTTTAAACTAAATGGAACCTTGCAGGGGGTTCATGTTAGAGACCTTTCTAGCTTGTGTCACCACTGTCTCAAATTATTTCATTTATACTATGAATGATGAACTTCAGCATCACAGTAACAGAAAACTAAAACCAATTGGCAAAGGCCAGCCTATTGTGGAACTGAGGGAGGCAGAATTATCGATGCTGGTACCATTTAACAAAAGAATTTAGATGGCTGCCCCTTAGCAGTGGTAGATCGAGGCATTCCTTCACCCAGATGTGCACTTCTCCAGTTGTAGGAAGTTTTTTACCTATAACAGAAAAAGAGAGAGAAAATGAAATTCCACTGCCATTCCTCTCTTGGCAGTACTGCCTCCCAAGATGCTAATCTAAAAATGGTCTGGCACAGTGACGTGACTGAGTGCTTGATGATATGATCCTAAATAAGTATATCTATTCTTAATTACATCTTTTGTAGTCTGGCTGTATTGAGCTCAAGTAGCTCTATAAAAATAATTTATTCCAAGTACAGAATATTACATCATTGTTTCTGGGTCTTGCTTGGTTCAACAAGATCAATTATAGATATTAGGTATGTGAATCATCTATTTATAATTATGTTCAAAACTACTCAGTGAGATGCATATACTTTTCAAATATTAACACCATTATCAATCAATGCATTGATAGGAGGCATTTAAACAAATTTGAGTATGAAGTAACCAAAACAGGTACTGGTTTAGGTATAGTCACTCTTGTTAAAAGTAGTTATGCATTTTATAGGAGTATTGTATAGACACATGTAAGAGCCAATATTATCGAAGGGAATTGCTGAGAAGTTGGCCTTAGTCTGAAGTTTCTATATAGGTTGGGTGCACATGGATGGAGGGAAAAAAGTGAAAGTGTTAATCTCTCAGTTGTATCTGACTCTTTGCGGCCCCATGATTTTTCTGGATGGGTGAACCCAATCTGTCAACCGGTGTTTAATGAGCATCTATTACATGCTCAGCCCTGTGCTAGGAATGCTGTTGGATATACAAGGAATGCAAAAAAATCTATGTGCTTGGGAAATGTTTACAGGTAAGCTAGAGACAGAAACTCAATAAAAGCAATAAAGTGTAATATAGAATGAAATGCCAAGTTATTACTGTGACGATCTAGAAGATGATGTGATCAGTGAGGGTAAATGCATTCAGGAAAAGCTTTGCAGAGGAGATGGGATTTCATCTAAAGCCTTGAATAGGTTTAGGGGAAGAGGAAGCCATTCCAGGGAGAAGAAACTATTATAGGAGCAAAAACTCAGACAAGCTGGAATCCATCACATGTGGGTCTCCTGCCCTTCCCCCAGCAAAAAGTAATCATGGGGAAAATGGGAAATGAGACTAGTAGAATTTCTATGTATGTTGATCATAAATGATAGGATACAGATTATATAGGAAAGAATCTGTCTTTTAAAAAGATCCAGATGTAACAAGATGGCAGTTTGGGTGCCATGTGGCCTAAAGATATGTTTTGCTTGTCCTCTCTCTCTTTTTTTTAAGCTGAATTGGAATGCCTTTCTCTGTTTAATCACTGCCCTCACCATCATTTCTGTCATCCCACTGCCTTCAAGAAACGTTTATTTCTGTTTGGCTGTGCTGGGTCTTAGATGCAGCATTCACGCTCTCTAGTTGTGCCATGCAAACTTTTAGTTGGTCACGTGGGGTCTAGTTCCCTAAGCAGGGATCGAACCCTGGCCCCCTGCATTGGGAACACAGAAGTTTAGCCACTGGACCACCATGGATGTCTCTCATATGAATTCTTAAGGAGAGTAACTTAAGGATGTGAGAAATGAGAGCAGGGTTAGCACTCTTTTCCTGACAGTCTCTTGCTCCTTAACTGTGCTGGAGACCTGAGGCTCTAACAACATCAAGGATGCAATGTAGTAATTTTGAAGAAAAAACTTTCTACCCTAATGAGACCTTGAGCGTAGAGGACAAATGAGCTCCAATATCTTAGGGGCTTAATATGAATTCTTTTAATTTCCACCCGTGGGGAAAAAAATTACTCGAGTTCCATCTGTATCACAGCACTACGCAGGGAAAGGTCATTTACACTGTGTATATATAAACTTTGGGGAGAGTGAGGCCAAAGTTAAAACAAGGGCTGTAAACGGGGGTGAGAAAAAAATGAGTATTTTTCTCAAAGAAACAGAAAAAATATAATGGTGGTTACCAGGAATGGGCTCTCGGAAGGAAGGGCAAGAGAAGAGTTGTGGTTTAATGGGTATAGAGTTTCAGACGTACAAGATCAAAAATCCAGAGACATGCTTCACATTACTGTAAAGATACTTAACACTGCTAATGGGCTTCCCAGGAGGTACAGTGGTAAAGAATCTACCTGTCAGTGTAGGAGATGACGGTTCAGTCCCTGGGTCAGGAAGGTCCCCTGGAGGAGGAGATGACAACCCACCCAGTGTTCTTGCCTGGAGTACCACGTGGACAGAGGAGTCTGGCAGAGTCCATGGGGTCGCAAAGAATCGAACACAACTGAGTGAGCACGCAACAACCACAACTAATCATACACTTAAATATGGTTAAGAAAAGTTTTATGTTATGTGTTTTTTTTTATATTATGTGTTTTGACCACAATTAAAGATAATTTTCTAGTTTACAAATGTGGATTGACTCATTTGGATCCTTAAAAGTAAGTTAATTTAGTTCTTTACCTTTGAAAATTAAAAAAAAACAAACACATAGAACTCAAAGAAATCCTTGGAGAGGGGAGGGCTAAGGTAAGGCCATAAATTTGGACAGAAAATCAGTACATACCAGGCATTGGCTCTGGGACATACTGGAGAGCCAACTTCATCTCACCTCTGTGTTCTGCTTCAAGGGGAACTGGTGCTGTCTGGAAAATGAAGGCATGTCAGCAGGTGTGAGACACAAACCATTCACCCCGTTTGTTGGTGCTCTTTTACAGGGCTATATCTGCCTCATTTCTGAGCTGAGGTATCATTCATGAGTGCCCTGGATTGAAATTCCCCTCCCCATCACAGATGGACTGTTGCTTTGATATCTGGGAAGGCTACACTGTGTATCCTGGAAAACTCTGCAGGGTACCCAGAACACATTTTAAGTCCTTCAGTTCAGAGAAATCAGAATGGGTTTCTTGGAGATGGGAAAGGTGTTCTGAAACGCTTAGATTTTTACAAAAATACATACATTTTTGTTAGTGATCCAGCCAGTGCATAAAACAACTTATCTGTATTTTCTTTCTTAAAGGAGTAGGAAGAGCCGGAGTATGGGTGGGGGACAAATAATACATTTTCATAGCTGCATTAACCTAATTATTTTAGACCAGATGAGGAGATGCCTGTAAGAATAACAAAAACTGAACAATCATTTTACAATGTAAAATATACAATGTACATTACAATGTACACCCACGGCTGATTCAGGTCAATGTATGGCAAAAACCACCACAATACTGTAAAGTAATTAGCCTCCAATTAAAATAAATAAATAAAAATTTTAAAATGTGTATTTATTATAGAACAGGTGGTTTTCCTTCAAATTCTGGTCTTTTAGAGTCTTATTGCCAAAACAGGGTTATATGTCAGAAACATAACAGAAGGAAGCTAAAAATGAGATGCTTCTGAGAAATTGCTAACTAGCAAGTCTTGGGTGGATCTAGAAATAAGAGCTTCAGGTAATCTTGATGTGGTATTTTGGAACCATTCCTTAAGCAGAATGGCTTTACTATATAGATAACTAACAGTTTGTATAAATTGTATTGTGAGTAGTGCTGCATTGTGAGTAGTGCTAATTGAGAGTACAACAAACTTAGCAGAAAGAGGCTAAGAAGCTGAGCACAGCCTCTCACAGGGCTGGGGAGGCAAAATTTGGCCAGCTAAGGAGAGATGGTCTCAGAAAACACTCTAGACGGATAGTTTTCAAAGTATGGTCCCCAGGCCAGCAGTATTAGCAATGCCTGAGAATTTGTTAGAAATGCATATTTGGGGGCCAGATTGGATACATGCTAAAATCTGCAAACTACTACCTAGGTTTTCAGTTGGAGCCCGTGAAAGACCACAGCCTAGAAACATGGGCAAAGAAAAATGAGATCAGACCATGTGAAAGCTGAACCCCAGCTTCTTGTCAGTTCGTTACCAGGCTAGATTGAGGCAGTGCGTCCTTTCTCTGTGTGTCAAATGCAAAAGTAAACCCTCTCAAATTATCCCTAGAAGTTTTCACATGCAGAGTCCATCGTGCAATAAAGAAATGAACAGGCATACCAGAATAAAGGGCCAAATGACCAAACAATAGAAATGAGATGAGACTCACAAATGTTTAAGATATAGGAGTTTTCAGATATATACTTTGAGCAACTTTGATTAATAAATTCATAAAGATACTGAGAAGATAAAGAATTGTAGCAGAGAAATAGAATCTATAAAAGAGTCAGTTAAAATATAAATCTGAAAGTATAATAACTGAGGACTCATAGATATCTATCTAGATATTAGATACTAGATTAGACACAGCAGATAAGAAAATTATTGAACTAAAAGATAGGTTAGCAGAAACTAGCCAGCCCAAAGAATAAGTAGGGGAAGAAAGACTACACAGCATAGAAAGGCGCCTAAGAGATTTACTGGACAGAGTGAAAAGACATGATGATCCCAAACAATGGATAAACATTCTGAATGAAAATGGATTCTTATAGCAGCTCTCTCCTGAATCCCAGGCCCCAAAACACCAAACCAAACAAAAAGCTCCAAACTTACCTTCCGCTTTAGAGGGTACCACTTCAACTGTTTATTCTGTTTGTTGTCCCAGTCCCAAGTTTCCAAATCAAGTTCCACTTCCCCTAGAAAACTATTGCGCTTAAATGTATCTCGATGCCAGACAGACACGTTCAGCTTCTGTGTCTTTAAGATTTGCTTGTCGATTTTATACTGCAGTTCAAAGAAGGAAATTAAAGGGGTAAATAATATTATTTTAGGCCAAAGTTATGACATAGAGGTGAAGATAAAGTCCTCTGCGTAGATCAGATTTTCTCATCTGTTAGGTTTCAAGTCTCAAAAATACTGCAAAGTCATCTCATTCTAAGTGTCTTGTTTCAAAGAGCAAAAATCCATCTTTCACAAAAGCTGATTTTTCTTTCCCTCATCTGGAAAAGCAAATCATGGCTCAAGTATCATAGTTGGTAATAGCTCTCTAAAAACAAGCCAATTATTCAATTTTTACTGGATGTTTTTACTTTTAACTAGTATAACAGGAATCCAATTCAGTCTAAAAATACAAATGAAGCTTAATCCAATGGTCTGTTTTCTACCTGAGGACAAGGTATTTTTTTTAATAGACTAATTGTTAGAGCAGTTCAAGATTTGCACAAAATTGAAAAGAAAGTACAGAAGAGTTCCCATATTTCACCTGCTCCATACATATACAATCTTTCCAATCATTGATATTTGGCAAGGACAAAATATTTTTCAAGAAAAGATCGACCTGTTTTTTGCTTTTTGGGGGGCATTCTAACAGTTTTAATCTGAAATGTAGTCAATTCTTGATTATATATAATTATGGAAGGGATGATAGTCTTTCTAATCTAAAAATAATCTCTACTTGGCTTTATGATACACTACTTGAATGTCCATTTTGGTTGTAGTAGACTTGCTTTTCTCTGAGTTTACCATTTAAATGAGCTGGTTTTTCCTAAGTTCGTGGTTGAAGTAGATGACCTAGAAATAGCAAGGGTGCTGAGGTATATCACAGTCAAACTGTAATTTAAAACTTGCTACAGAATTGTCTATTGTCTATAGACAATTCATTCACCCATGAATAACTGAGGATTAATTTAATGCAGCTCTTTTTCTCAGAGGATAACCAAATACTTGGACAGAATTTTCAGAAAGAGAGAATGAATAATACTTCTCACATTTGTTGTTTTAAATAATCCGTTGCCCATGACTAAGGCAGCATGAGACAGTTTGCAGGAAGATAGAACATGGGCATCTGAGTGAGGCATATTCTCCACTCCTCTATCCAGCCATCTCTCCTTCCAATAAACATTTTCAAAGTACCTACCCCAGATACTGTACTAAGAATCAGCATTTACTAAGTGTCTAATGCATACTATGCATACTGATGGTGATGGACAGGGAGGCCTGGCGTGCTGTGATTCATGGGTTCACAAAGAGTCGGACATGACTGAGTGACTGAACTGAACTGAACTGAATGCATACTATACTATGGACTTCCCTATAGCTCAGATGGTAAAGAATCTGCCTACAGTGCAGGAGACCTGGGTTCGTTCCCTGGGTTGGGAAGATTCCCTGGAGAAGGAGATGGCAACCCACTCCAGTATCCTTGCCTGGAGAAAACCATGGGCAGAGGAGCCTGGAGGGCTACAGTCCATGGGGTAACAAAGATTCAGACACGACTGAGTGACCAACACGCACTAATGCATACTTATCACTTTACACATATTAACTCTTTCAATGTTCACAACTACTGAGGTAGATAGGCACTATTCTTTTATCATAAATTAATTTAAAAAACTTTTTGGCCGCATCATGCAGCAGGAAGGATCTTAGTTCCCCCACCAAGGACTGAACCTGTGGTCCCTGCAACGGAAGCTCGGATTCTTAACCACTGGACGGCTGAGGAAGTCCCAGATAGGTACTATTCTTATCTCCCATTTGCAGATCTAAAGTGCAGATGGGTTAAGTCATTTGTACAAGGTATGCAGTTTATAAGCAACCTAGAGTTGATCCCTGCTCTTCTGGAATTTACAATTAAACCAGCGGTTAAAGTGCTGGATGTCAACACCACCTATTGTGAAACAAAGAGACTGAGGCAGCAGACAGCGGGGAAACTTAGGAGTTAAGGACAACCTCTCACAGGAAGAGGCATTTCAGGCTGTGGGAAGTAGTTAGGGACAATATGTGGGGAAGAACATCCCAGTTTGAAGGAAGAGAAAGTCCCAGCAGAGTGAGAAACTAATTCCTCCAAAGAACAGAAAAGAATCAGGGCAACCTGAAGAAAGACGATGAAAGTGGAAGGATGAGGCCAGAGCCCAGGTTCTCAAGGGAGGGGTGTGCATGTTAAGATGGGCAGGCTTGACCTAAAGGCTAATGGGAGTCCTCCAAGATTTTAAGCAGAGAAATAACACGATCAGAATTGGACTTTCATAAGATTGTTTTGGCTGCAGTGCTCAACTTTATCATCTGTGTATCCAGTTTCCTTTATTTCCCTAAGCTTCATTTGCCTCATCTGTGAGATGCAGATAATAATAACCCCTGGCAGAGTATGGAGGGCATGCATGAGACCAGGCATCCAACAGTCATGGTGTATCATCTCATACAAAGCAGATTCTCAGAAAGTGGTTAGTCATTTCCTTCTCTCTTGAGGACCGACTTCCTCTGCAGAGATACTACCCAAGATCACATGGCCTTTTAAATACATAGGTCACCATTTGGGATTTTCCTAGATAGGGAGGTCGTAGGTACCCGCAGTATTTCGTTATACACAGGATTCAAAGTTTTCTTCACTACAAGTGTTTTCTTCTTGCCCATTTTGCCTTTGTCTGGTAATAGGTAAGTCTTTACGTATCTAAAAAGAGAATTGAACAGACAAGGTCAGAGAAAATAAAAGTGACATGTCTACCTGTGCTTTTAAAAATGCATTAGAAATTGATAGGAATAATTATTTCATGACACTAGCGAAAGTAGTATATAATAAATGCTCTCATCAACACCTTTATACTTAAACTTTCAAGGGATTTCAGTGGAATGGATCATTTTAAATTGTTTTGAAGATTTTTAAGGGATTTTTAAACTGAATTCCTGTTTTCCTTTGACCTTTTAATGTAGGGCAGGGGGAAGAAAACTGACCTCTAATGTGATGCTTAATTTCATTGGCTAGTGTCCTATCAAGAAAAGGCTTTGATGTTTGCAGAATTTAAAAAGACTGTCTTTTGAAAGAAAAATCTTGGTACATACCAATCAGGCCATATTCAATGTAAAACAGAAAAAAAGAAAAAAGAAAAGCTATTGGGCCCTGCTGCTTTTACAACAAAAACAAAGAGTTGGGCTTATGCTAGCAAAATTATTAAGAATCAGACTTCTGCAAAGGGGTAAGTGGGGACTGTCATTCAACTTTTATAACTGAACTGAAATGCCATTAAACCTGTGATTTCAAAAATGAATTGGTAATCCCCCCCTAAAGTTCCATAGAATATAATTTAAATGTGGAAACTACCTTATTCTAGAATCTTAACTATCTCTGCATCACTGAGCACTATAAACTATGCCCAAGACGTCCCTCCTTTTAGAGAAAGTCTAAAAGTGTGTGGAGAGAGGGGGCTCAAGTCTCACTCATTGTGCTGCTATAAACAAACAGTGCTTGTCTTCCCCATCCTTTGTTTCCTTATCTGTAAAAAAGAAGGAATCAGGACAAGATGACCTCAAAGGTTCCTTCCAACTTGAAATGCTTTGTGTTTCCCTAACATTCTTATAATTTAGTACATTTGGCATATGAATCTATAAACAGCATTTTTCCCCAACTCTTTTTTCACCCCTCCAAAACCTGTTTTTTTCCCCTGAACATTCCTTTTTAACACAGTCACACACATACCTTCCCTTCAATTTCTTTCTTTCCCAATTTCTACAAGAGTAACTAAGAGGAAATAGTGACTCCAAAATGTACTTACGGATCCGAACGCTGTTTCTTAATATCCGCTGCTGCTAAGTCTTTACACTGGGCCACAAAGACATGCAACTCCTTCAGTGAGTCCACGTAGTCGATGGCAAACTGGATGTTTCCTTTCACTTCCAGATTGCCAAAGTCTCCACTATAAACACTCATCACACTGCCGCTGACCTGAAAACGCCAGAAAACACATGGTGTCTGTCTCTGTCTCACTGTCGAATCCAGTGCAAGGCTTACGTGGGTGTAATCTTTGCTTGCCATTATTTCTTTACTTTGCATATAAAAGTAGCTAATTTAATGTGGCATTAAAAAAGCATATCAACACAGACAACCTGACATGATATACATGACATGATGTCTGGTGTTTAACAAAAACTGCCATAGAGACATAGATGAAAAGTATGAAATGCAAAGTTATTTAGATGCTGACTCATTCAAACCAGGGTGATTTTATAGTAGGGGGCACTCAGAGTCCCATTTTTAGGCATGCTTAGAATTTAAAATGTTAAATAAAGAGGATGTGAGAAACCCCAGGGCACACAAATCACAGTGACGCATTGCTCTATCAAATTTCCAAGGCACTAAAAAGAAATTCTACTATGTCACCCATCCACTGACTCTAAGAAAATGCTTACTGAGCCATACACTTTTAGAGGTCAGAAAGGGTAGAAAATGGATGATTGATGAAGGAAGTTTAAAGCCTCTCCAAGGCCACACATTTGATTGTTATCAGCAGAAATTAAATTTAAATAGATTTTTTAAAAAAGAGTTTGAAAAATGCAAGGCCAGTAAGAATTTAAGCACATTCATTTAGCATATCTGATGAGATTTGTGCATGTATATACAGATCATAGATCTTTGGATAAATGTATGTGGATATATTTACATATATATATTTCTATACACATGCTACATGCACACTATCTCACTTCTATATAACGTCAAATTCTCCAAATCAAATCTAAGTAACTATACTTAGGGAGCTTCCTTTGGAAAATCCCATTCTGAATCCTTCCATGAGGCAAAGAATCACCTTTCCTTTTAATGTGAATCAGTACTTTTAGTCATCAGAATAAATGACTTGTTAAAAGAGGTACAATTCTATATCTGCAAAGAGTACATAAAATCATATCTGATAAAAGCAGACTTTGTAATAGGTACCCCATTCGCCGCACAGAGAAGTTTAGTGGTTCATCTTGTCGGTAATTTAGGTTTATTTTTGAAGTACTTAACATCCAAAACAAACCATATTTGTTTATCTTGGATATGAACTGTCTTGTGACTAAAAAAAGAGAAGAAAGGAAGATGTAGCTAGCCAGAAGCTAATTGTGGGTTAGATAAAAAACAAAACTCTCACGCCCCAGGAATCTAAGAAATATAACAAAAAGGCCATTTTACAGGAGCAGGAGCATGTCAGAGCAAGGTTGGCAGAAGCAGAGGGATATTAACACAAAGCCTTTGTTTACATACAGAAGACAAGGACGTCATGCCAGAGGAGCTGCTAAGATTGGTTAAAGAGCTTGGGCTCTTCTTGTGTCTGCTGAGCTGGTAACTGCCTTCTGATGCTGTATCTGTCTCTCTGTCATCACTCTACAAAACATCATATAATACACACAAAATTCAAATTCTGAAAGAGTCAAGATCAAGATCTTAGTTTAGATAAAGATAATAGCTTGGTATCCCACTCATGTATGGCATTTTCCAAGGTCAAAGGACAGCAGTGCTAACCGCCAAGGAATGGGATTCAAGATGGGGTGGGTGGTCTACCCAGGATCTCACTTAAGCAGGAGAGCAGTGTTTAGCTACTGAAACAGCAAAGTGATTTTTTTCCACCAGCAAAGTGGCCCCCAGGTGCTACAGAAGATAGCATGTTGTGAGCTTCCTTGGCTTTCTTTTTTTTATACATTTATATTGCCTGGCAAACTTTTTTGCTACATATGAGAAATTATCTTTACCTAGACAATAAAAGGTCTAATATTTACTCTTAAATCATAAAATGTCATGCCTAATTCCTCTCGGTAACATAGGCTTAACTTCCCTAAAAACCAAATCTTTTACTTGAGACACTATTAAACTAGGGAAAACAATTCTAATCTGATCTGTGTTTCAAGATTTTCATATATGTATGTATGTGTATACACACACACGCATATATGTGAGCTGAACTGATATGTAATTTTAAACCACCTCTTAGGTATTCCTATAGACTTACTGTGCTTATCTTTTTTGTTGCTACAGGGAGGTATATTGAATTATACATTCGACCCACATTGTATTTTAACAATTTTTTTTTAGACGGCAGTAAGGTATTTATTTTAAATATGTCCCTGGAAATATTTACCTGGGTCAAGAAAGAAAAAGTGGTGATAATAAATTTTATTATATTCAGATTTATAGTTTATTAGATGGTAGCTTTAAGGATCTGTGATTCAGAATGAGCTCCTTTTGGGGTTAGAGAGTTTATGGAGCAGTTCAGTGGCTCCTGGGGTTAGGGAAACACCTTTACAAAGGAATGGTTAGTTCATGCCAACATATTCCAGGGCCATGCAATTACATGTCAATATAACAGATGCCAATCCTAATGCAGATTAAGAAAGGAGTTAAAAAATTATGATTTATGTGGATAAGAAAAGAATCCTTCCTCAAGGATGAAAAAACCCACACCTTTTTAATGTTTCTATTATTATACTCCCTTCCCACATGCTTAGAGACCATTTCCCTCTATCACAGCCATAATACATTCTACCTGGTACATCAGATCATTAGTGATTATCAGAAGGACAGGATCTTGTCTTGATGACTTGTAACACTGATTTTCACAAAGTTGGCACTCAACAAATGTGACTGATGGTAAGCCTCAAAGGGACAGTGGGTGAAGAAGCAAAGTCTGATTTTATCCCACTTTCTTCAACATTCAGTCCAACCCCAAGTACTTTGAAAGGTAAAACAATACAGCTTAATTTGGCATCTCTGATCCACAGACTCAAACTATTTGGACTATCTTTTGTGTGAAGCATTGAGGCAGCAGGTTAAAACTGAAGGAAAGAGAAAAAAATCAGCAACTGGTATCATTTGCCTCTCTAATTATTAGATGTTTTATTCATATGACCAGCCAAGACCAAAGCACATCTACAAAGGTATAAAACCACAGGAACTCCATGAGGTACCTATGCTGGCTTCTAGCTCATGAGCTTGTTTCAAAGAATGAGTGCTTCTCCAAAGCAACTATAATGTGGGCTATTAAGTCCATGCAGGGGTTGAATATTTTCTGATACAGTTCATGGAAGGCTCAAGTGTAGACAGAAGGGTTCCCAGGAGCTTGGGGAGGAGGGATGTAATTTGTATGTTTTCAGAGCTTTCCTTATATTCCATCTACTAAGAGAAAGGATGAAGCTTTTATTTCCATGAAAAATCAGACCAAAACTGCAAACAGCAACAGCAAGCACTAAGCACTACGTGTCAGCACGGTGCTGTGTGTTTTCCCTGCATCATCTCACTGACTCCTTACCATCTAATAGTTAGGTACTAGGAAAGCACTCAGGGAAGTTAAGGAAATTGTTCATAACCACATAGCAAATCAGCAGCATAACTAGGGGTGGGAGTGTCTAACATCAACCCTCAGACTCCTAATTACCTGATTGCAAAACACGGAATCTTAGTTAAGTCAAAGAATCTGAGTTAAAATCCTAGATCTACTTTTTAGTAGCTGTTGAATTTGGGGAAAGGCTCTGTGAGGCTCTTTCTTCTTGTATAAAATAGAAAAATTTGTACCTACCACATTTTGTTAGTAAGAATTAAAGATATCAGAGTGCCTGGTACTTACTATGAATTAAATGAATAACAGATAATAGTCTTGTTCTTATTTGAAACAGAAGGTATAGTAGTTAATAGCATGAAGGTCAGATCTGGACTCCACTCCTAGGTTCAGCCCCTTTCTAGCTGAGTGAGGTTGCCTGATCTCTCCTAATTTCAGTTTCCTCATCTGTAATAACTAAGGATAGTGATGGTGCCCACCTCCCAGGGTTATTGGAGGATTAAATGAGATAATGTATATAAAGTGCTTACACCTGGTTGACATCCTTAAAGTTTTCCATGTCATTGATACTTTGTAATTTTAACCTATGCTTTCAAGCTAGTCATGCTATCTAGACTAAGCTTTCACAAATGAACTGTACTCTAAACTAAGAGAAGTACATGCCAACATTTCTCGCCTGGATTTCTTATTTTGAAACAACAGTCACATTCCCTGTATGCAATCTGGCTTCACCACCAAAAAGTTATATGAGTCAAATGAGATATGCCTTGCCTTGTTCCAGGACCAAAAACACTACATCTATTGACAGGAGAGGCAAAGGTCACCCCTGCTGCCTCTTAGGTCTCTGCTATGGCTTAATACAAACACACCAACCTTGGCATAGCAAATCCACTTATTTGGTTCCATTTTTCGGAAGGTACAAAAGACAAACTTGCCTCATCTTGGAGAAATGCTGGAACAGACTTGCTCATCCTTTTGAGTTTGTCAGGGTGGGAAAACTGATTATCAGGCTGTGAAGACACTGTGGAAACTAAACAGCAGCATTTCCATTCAAAATTATCCTCACAATTGTCAGACAAACATAAGGCATAAGTTGAAAACACTTTTTTCCATCTATGAACAGAGACGTTTTTGTAAAATGGTTAAAGGCACAGTAGGTCACATGCACAGGACTGTAAGGTAAGCAACATGCAATTTTTATAAGTTATATAGAGAGAATTAGCAAGGAGTTGAACCAAACAGAAAACAGAACTTAAAAACCACTAGGTTTTATTGGACTGGAGAACTGAATTTGAATCATATTGAAATATACTACTAACATGAATTGGTTTTAATTTACATTTTTTCACAGTAGAATTTTGAACCACAAGATCTGTACTTTATTGGTTCATCTCCTTGAGATATATTTTTTAACATGCTGCAGGCTGAAAAACTATTTCATTGAATAGCAAGGATCTTTGTACACAACTCAATCATAAAAGTGTCCTGGCTATTGATGTCTAAAAGGAGGTTGGATTCCTTGGTGATTGTTGGGATTACTGTAAGAGTATTTCTCCCTCAGAATCTTAAGAGACTACAGTTTCAAAATTAATTATTTTCTGAAAATAGAAATTATTTAGCTATCTGTCAATCTAGATAACTTTCAACAGCAATATCCAAAGGCCACGTATGAATGACTCAGGTTAAGATACTCTAAGAATTTAATATGAAAATACAGCACACGGTTTTTTTTTGATACAGTAAGTATATATGTGGAAGTCACAACATGATGATGAATTCTCTTCCTAATATGTTTAACTCTAGTTAGAAAACTTTTCTTCTTCTTAGTCTAAGAATGGGAGAAGGCACTGGCACCCCACTCCAGTACTCTTGCCTGGAAAATCCCATGGACGGAGGAGCCTGGTGGGCTGCAGTCCATGGGATCGCTAAGAGTTGGACACAACTGAGCGACTTTACTTTCACTTTTCACTTTCATGCATTGGAGAAGGAAATGGCAACCCACTCCAGAGTTCTTGCCTAGAGAATCCCAGGGATGTTGGAGCCGGGTGGGCTGCCATCTATGGGGTTGCACAGAGTCGGACACAACTGAAGTGACTTAGCAGCAGCAGCAGCTGCAGTCTAAGAATGACAATGTCTAAGCTTTTCTTATGGTGAATCAGAGCTTTTGTATTGAATGACTTAATATTTTTCAAGGTACTCAGAAAAGTGCTTGGCACATATTAGGCTCTATATAAGCCTTTGCTAAGGAAAGGCTTTAAATTATCTTTTCCATGTGACATAAATATACTGACTTGACTTTCTCATTGCAGAGATACAAGGAAAGCAGATAAATAAAAATCAAACTGTATGTCTACATATAACTCAAAAGGCTCAAGTTTAGCCATAAATATTAGGTACATTTATCATTAGTTAAAAGAAATCTAATGAAGGAAAATGGAAAGTTGAACTATGAAATATTTGCTTATCATATAATAGCTCTCACCTAGTTTTAGGCTCACAAATGCATCAAAATATATTTATGGTGTCTCACAAGACGATAACCTGCTTTAATTACTTCCCATGGTGTGTATTTGAGTGACTTATACTGAAGTAGTATAAGATCAGGTCCTACAAGGGCAAAGGATAGCCCAATGAGTATGCAAAACTTTATTATAACATTGCTCCATATTATTTTCAAAGTATATATTTACTACTCAGATGTAGTCAGTTTAGTAATATGTTTACTGGGCTTTAGTTTTTTGTGTTTTGACCATGCCTTTCATTTTGTTTTACTGTAAGAACACAGTCTTCACTAAAGAAAAGGAATAGGAATAATCCCAGCCCAGGCATTAAAAGTCATCTTGGAAAATACCACAAAAAAAGAGAAATTAATGTATCAGAATTTAGCACTGATTAGCCTCTTTGCCTTGACAAAAAATTAAGCTAATTATGAGGTCACAAATGAAGACACAGATATATAGGCATACATCATCCATGTCTATGCTTTGTTTTTCACTCCTCAGGCTAAATGTTGAATAAAACATACAAAGATAAACTAAGATGCCCAAACTTAAGTATCCAGTTGCTGGTTCAACAGCAACTGGAAAAGCCTCTTTACCCAACACCCCTGAGAGACAGAAGTCTTGTTGCCTCTGCGGCAGTCAGACAGAGAACACACACCAATGGTTGAAGCCTGGACAGCCTTATTTCCTAGGTAGTTCTTAAGAATTTGTCAGGTCATGTGCCAAGGCTCAGTGCCTTCATCTCTGGCAGGAGAACCTCATGAGTGGAGTTTCAGATTTCAGATGAGAAGTCACTGTTTTCAAGCATCAGCACTTTTCCTCTATCTAATGGCTCCTTCCTTTGGCAATGCTTCTCTTTAAGAACTATTAGCACATCCAATGACTGTTGGGAAACTGTTATTAAAAATCCTATGGGCTGGTATGTGTATCTTCATCCCTCCAACACCTAGGATTTTGAAACCATTGCAGGCAGACGCTTTACTGTCTGAGCCACCAGGGAAGCCCGTATACTAATTAGTCGATGCATATGAGCTACCACAACTGTACATATGTTTTTTTTTTAAGTGAAACATAGTTGACATACAGTATTATATTATTTTTAGGTGTACTACCCCGTAACTGGACATTTGCATACATTATGAAATGATTACCATATCGCTAGTAACTATTTGTCCCCAATGTTATTACAATATTATTGACCATATTCCTTACACTGTATATTACATTCCCATGATTTATTTTTTATCTTAATCCCCTGCACATTTTCACCCCATCACGACCCCCAACAAACACCCATTTGTTCTCTATATCTTTGAGTCTGCATGTTGTTTTTCGTTTTTTAAGATAACACATATACGTGAGAGCACATTTATGTCTTTCTCTGACTTATTTCACTTAGCATAAAGCCCTCTAGATCCATCCATGTTGCCATGTGCATTCACTACCTAAGATTCAGAAGTTCACTAGCCTTATATATTGAACTGTACTATTTTAGTTTCGAACCTCAGAGCTTGTAGAGAGGCATACACAGCATACTATATACTAATTGTCAAAGTACAGTCCTTTCCTAGGTCCAAATACATTATAAATTGTTTCATGTCTATAATGTTTTGTAGAGGCCATAAGAGATCCAATACTCCAGACCATACTGCCAAGTGATATTAAGTAAAGACTCAAAGAGCAGGGAGACTGGCAAAAGCATAATAGTATTCAGCAATAATGTGTGTATAACACACACACACACATATATATATAATTTTAAAAATACATAACTATCCCTCAGTAGAATCATGAATTAACACAGAGTAGTAAAATACTTTTAATAAATAAAACCCTTGTCAGAATGAAATAGTTTTGTAAGCTATAAGAATTTAGTACAATAATAAATGCTGTATTATTAATGGGGTTAGTTATTTCAGTACATTTAACACCATGTAAAGTGGCAACATTTAGTCATTTCTGAGAAAGATTCTGCTACTCACTTCCTGGAATGCATTCATTTGTCTCTGGTTCCTGATCTGCTTTGTGATCTACTCAGAAGAGCAACATTGAGAATAAATACCATTTTAACAGAAAGAGACATGAAAGTAAAGCTCAAATGTCAGTTTCACAACCAGGACTGCAGAATACATCTGACAGGTTTTCAGCTTGCTTCCATCCATTTTCCAATGCAGTTCTTCCTTAGCCTCTTTGAGGTCTCCTGTTCAACTAAAAATCCAACATCCAGCATAGACGTTCGTGTCTTTCCTCTTACTCATTAAGCCATGGCATGGAAAACAGAAGGAACACTGGGCTAGGAGAGAAGCTGAGGTTCCCATCCTCACCCTCTCACTGACTGACTAGCTACAAAAGCTCAGATAGATCACCTCCTTTCTCTGAGCTTTTCTTATCTGTAAAATGAAGATAAAAATCGCTGCCCCACCTACTTCAATGAAATGATTATCAACATAAAAGACAAAACCGTTACACAAAAGTAAGGAATGACCTTTGAGGAGCTCTGCTGCTTCATTTTATATAAGAAAGCTCAGCTGACATACTTTTTTTTATTATAGTGAAAGCAACTTAGAAAACAAAATTCTAGCATACAAGTATAAATTACATATTTGCATAAATGCTGAACCATTAAAAATCAGACTCATTTCTATCCCACGATTNTTTTTTTTTTAAGTGAAACATAGTTGACATACAGTATTATATTATTTTTAGGTGTACTACCCCGTAACTGGACATTTGCATACATTATGAAATGATTACCATATCGCTAGTAACTATTTGTCCCCAGACAATGTTATTACAATATTATTGACCATATTCCTTACACTGTATATTACATTCCCATGATTTATTTTTTATCTTAATCCCCTGCACATTTTCACCCCATCACGACCCCCAACAAACACCCATTTGTTCTCTATATCTTTGAGTCTGCATGTTGTTTTTCGTTTTTTAAGATAACACATATACGTGAGAGCACATTTATGTCTTTCTCTGACTTATTTCACTTAGCATAAAGCCCTCTAGATCCATCCATGTTGCCATGTGCATTCACTACCTAAGATTCAGAAGTTCACTAGCCTTATATATTGAACTGTACTATTTTAGTTTCGAACCTCAGAGCTTGTAGAGAGGCATACACAGCATACTATATACTAATTGTCAAAGTACAGTCCTTTCCTAGGTCCAAATACATTATAAATTGTTTCATGTCTATAATGTTTTGTAGAGGCCATAAGAGATCCAATACTCCAGACCATACTGCCAAGTGATATTAAGTAAAGACTCAAAGAGCAGGGAGACTGGCAAAAGCATAATAGTATTCAGCAATAATGTGTGTATAACACACACACACACATATATATATAATTTTAAAAATACATAACTATCCCTCAGTAGAATCATGAATTAACACAGAGTAGTAAAATACTTTTAATAAATAAAACCCTTGTCAGAATGAAATAGTTTTGTAAGCTATAAGAATTTAGTACAATAATAAATGCTGTATTATTAATGGGGTTAGTTATTTCAGTACATTTAACACCATGTAAAGTGGCAACATTTAGTCATTTCTGAGAAAGATTCTGCTACTCACTTCCTGGAATGCATTCATTTGTCTCTGGTTCCTGATCTGCTTTGTGATCTACTCAGAAGAGCAACATTGAGAATAAATACCATTTTAACAGAAAGAGACATGAAAGTAAAGCTCAAATGTCAGTTTCACAACCAGGACTGCAGAATACATCTGACAGGTTTTCAGCTTGCTTCCATCCATTTTCCAATGCAGTTCTTCCTTAGCCTCTTTGAGGTCTCCTGTTCAACTAAAAATCCAACATCCAGCATAGACGTTCGTGTCTTTCCTCTTACTCATTAAGCCATGGCATGGAAAACAGAAGGAACACTGGGCTAGGAGAGAAGCTGAGGTTCCCATCCTCACCCTCTCACTGACTGACTAGCTACAAAAGCTCAGATAGATCACCTCCTTTCTCTGAGCTTTTCTTATCTGTAAAATGAAGATAAAAATCGCTGCCCCACCTACTTCAATGAAATGATTATCAACATAAAAGACAAAACCGTTACACAAAAGTAAGGAATGACCTTTGAGGAGCTCTGCTGCTTCATTTTATATAAGAAAGCTCAGCTGACATACTTTTTATTATTATAGTGAAAGCAACTTAGAAAACAAAATTCTAGCATACAAGTATAAATTACATATTTGCATAAATGCTGAACCATTAAAAATCAGACTCATTTCTATCCCACGATTACCCTATTCATTTCACAACTGAGCCAAGTATAATGTCTGATCCATAGACAAGCTGCAAGACCTTTTGGCTCCTTAATATTCATAATTAGTCAATTTCACCCTTGGTCTATACTTAGTTATTGACGTAAGCAGAGGCAAGATACCCAGTCTTGTTCTGGGACCTTTTCCTTTGATCTTAAATCTTAACCAGTTAAATCTAGAGAGATCTATATGCTGACTTGAAAATCAAATACAGGAATAACTTAACCCAGGAACCCATGCCACTCTCCCTGCCTTCACAAGGAGTTCTGCAAGTCACAGTAGCAAAAATCTGCTCATGCTCATAGAAATACGATTTCCTATTTTTAGAAACCCTTGCTTCCCAAGGGTCTCTGATGAGATCTTCACACCAGTATCACCAGCAGAAACCTTAAGAATACAAACAGTATTAAATGCACCAAGTCAGAACCATTTTATAACAACTAAGGCACCATTCATCACAAAGTGACAAGTGACGTTCTTCTATTTATCCTAATAGCTGTGTCCCGGTGACCGCCCAAACCACCCCAGAACCTAACACACAGACAGACATGCAAATACATAAAGATATTTACCATCTTCAGCACTACGTACTAATTCTTCTGGCAGATTATCTACTTTGGCTTGATCTGTGCAGGAGAAATTAACAAATAGTTAACACGACTGACCCTTGGCAAGCAAGAACAATGAGACTGTCCCTGGAAGCCCCTGGAGTTGGAAGCAATTAGTCAAGATGCCGTGTGAGGGGTGCAACCAAGATGTCTTCCCCAAAATACTTTCTCTTTAGATTAGCTACTCGAGCCAGTGCCATAGCGGGAGCTCCCATTTCAGCCCCGATGCAGCTTACATCAGCACACTGCTGCACACGGACTCCCAAGGGTTAGAGGGTTAGCTCAGAGCAAGCAATCGGCCGGCAGCAGGAGAAAGCACGGGGCTGCAACAGCCTCTTTATTCTTCTGGAAAGGGTAAGATGCTAGCCATGACTAACACCTTCCCAAACCCACGGTCATTAACAAATATTTCTGGGCGTGCATCATCATTTGTGCATGCCTCTGGGAGCCTTGCTTGGGAAGTCAACTGAAGAGATGTAAGTGGGGACCAGCTGCTAAGTGGAATCTTGGCAGGCTAGTGTGAGAGTGGGTATCGGTATTTGGAAGGGAGCGTGCAAGAATACCCGTCAGCTGATGGTATTTTTTTTTTTTAACCCTACACATTCCTGAGTACTTTAAAGCTGCACCATGGCAATAGCCCCATGTTTCTCAGGCTAGAGTTTTGCCAAATTGGACAATTGTTGCTGAAGTTTCCCGCCGTCCCCCACCTCCCCCCTCCTTTGGGTCCATCACTAACATCAGAAAGGACAATTAGGGCTGAACAACAAAGGACTGGACTAGCCTTCTCTGGAAGCATTCAGGCGGATGTGGGGGGTTGGCCACCTGTTAAGGCTTTAGAGGGAATTCCTGCACTGGAGGGGGAGTTTGGAATGGGTGACCTTCAAGGTCCCTTCTAACCCTGAGATTCCAAGATCTTTGGTGGGGTGAGGGCTGCATTCCAAATTGGGAATACTGCCTTCACAGCCCTGAAAATCTCTGAATTTTAAGAACTGTTTAGTGGCATAGCTTGTTCTTTTTTCTTTTCCTTTTTAAAATCGGAAACTTTTCAGTGTCAACTGCAGATGCATAGAAATATTCCAAAGATGAAAGTGATCAAATTTTAATTATATGAGTTTGGCAGTGATTAACTTGCACTTGATAAATTTCCTCATGACCATCTGTAATCCCAGGGGTACATCTTAGCTTAGAAAAAATAAGAACAAAACCCCTAGAAGTCACAGTCTCTAAATCTGTTTGTCTGGGTCACAAGTCCCTATATATGTTAGGCTTTATGTTATTACTCTAGAAATCCTTCACCAATTAAAGCAGTGGGGAAGAGTGTGCCTGGAGTGCTGTATGTCAGTCAGTCTTTGAGCTTATAGTTCCACTATCCAAAAGAAATGAGTGGAAATAAGGGATAAAAGAGAAAGCAACGTCCCTGAAGCCAGGGATGAATTCTTCTCCATATCATGCAAAAATTTATCAGACAAGAAGCAGTTATATGTAATACAATCACCTCATAAATGCTCTTGATAACAGCCTATTGATTTTGAGTCCTAGCTCTGCTGCATAGTATGAAGCAAATTACTTTACCTCTCTGAACTCTACTTACCTCATCTGTAAAATGGCGATAACAGTTTGTGTCCCCCGCCCCCACATGTGGTTGCCTATGCCAGTTACATGAGATCATGCACATAAAATGCTTAGCCACATCTTGGCACACAGTGCTAAATCAGTGTCAGCTATTTCCACTAGAACCACAAGGTACCACAGTCTTTTAAAACTCAGTGTTTGAAAAGTGTTTGAATAAATATTCCAACTGGGGTTCTTCAAGAAAACCTAGTATACTTGTAACCAAACCTCATGTGTTATTTTAAAAGCGAAGTTCCAACCACTTTTGGCTGAGCCTGTTTAGCTCGGTTGGGAAAAGCTGTTCTCATCTGTTAACCCCTCCTTTAGGGGTTAAGGGTACAACAGCATGCAGCAAGGCCACAGAAGAGCACATAAGCGTTTTTAAGCTTAGATCGGGGCATGGACAGTGGGGCACACTTTATTCTCACTTGATGAATCTGATGAAATATCTTCCAGACTTTTGGAAGGCATTTTCCTAGCAGCACTCCTTTCCAAAATTTTCAAAACAGGACTGGGTTCTTCTTCTGAACCTGTTACAAGACAAAACCGATGAATACTGCACAATATAAACGAAAAAAGAAAACAATCAAACTCTTAATAAATCAACAGACAATGAAATGGTAGGTTGAAAGGAGGTATTATGCCATAAGCCTCCATACTTTTATCCATTCTATGAGGCAGTCCACAGAAGAAAATAAAATTTCTTCACTAAAGAATATTAGTGCATGTGCATGCATGCTCAGTTGTATCCAACTCTTTGCTGCCCCATGGACTGTAGCCCATCAGGCTCCTCTATCCATAGGATTTTCCAGGCAAGAATACTGGAGTGGGGTGCCATTTCCTCCTTCAGAGATTTTCCTGACCCAAGGATCAAACCCTCATCTCCTGTGTCTCCTGGATTGGCAGGCGGATTCTTTACCACTGAGCCACCAGGGAAGTCACTTAAAGAAATGACTTGTAAGCATAAGAAATATTTGTAAGCACAAATGATATAGAGACAAGATTAACATAATGGCCACAGTCACAGCAATGTGCTCTCTAAGTCTTCTACACCTCTATTTTAGGCACATGATTTGCTCTGTTCTAAAATTTGCATCTTTCCCCTTCACTTCTAGCTTTTGAAGACAGCCACAAAATGGTTTTAGGAGCATTAAAATAATTAGCTGAAAACCATAGAAGGCAGGATTCAGATGTTTTAACATCTGTATATAATTGGGTACACAGATGGGTGACTTCTCCAGATCAACGAATATAGACTCTTTGGGTTTCATGAGCTAGTAAGATTTCCAGCAAAATGTTGGGTAATGACTTGAGGTGGTCAACTTTTCATTTTAAAATAGAAAGCATTTTAAAGTGGGGGAGGTTGGTCTCTATTAACTACCAGTGGCTTCATTTTATAAAAAATGAAAGGTATTTTAGGAACACAAGGAAAAAAGAAAAAGGGCATAACTTCAAATGCATCTAATGTTGTAACATTTTTTCTCTAGACTGTCTTTAATTTTTCTGTTTTGAAAACTCCAGCATGGACAAGCCTTGGTCTGAGTACTGTCGCTAATCATTGTTATATTCTTAGTGCCTACAACTGTGGCAGGCAAGAGGCTCTTCAACATTGTTTGCTAAATCCATGAATGATTCCATTAATGACTCAATCCACCTGGGAACAACTCTAGACAATACTTTCCCGAAGTGCACCCCAGTTCTGCCCAATGTTAAGAAGCATTCTCCAGTAAACGGATTCTAAGATGAATTAGATTTGGGATGCTCTGTGTTCAAATTTTAAAGTTTTCTTACTACGGACCTTCTCAGTGACTTTAATATGCTTAAAAAATGATCATGCACATATGAATCATATATAATTCACAATAAAATATGAATTATGTGCATAATCTCTCAGCAGTCCCGCCTCTCTTTATTAAATGAACATCATGAGGTACTGGCTGGTTAAGACCTCAGCCACAAGTCAAACATATTCGGCTGCTCATCAGAATTGGGGTGGCCTTGTTGCCAGGTTCTTCCATACTCTCATTCCACCCAACTCATTTACTTAAAAAATAATTATTTAGGTTAGAAGTTAGAAAACTATGCCTTCCAGGTGGCTCAGTGGTAAGGAGTTTGTCTGCCAATACCAGAGATGCAAGATACACAGGTTCGATTCCTAGATTGGGAAAAATTCCCTGGAGGAGGAAATGGCAACCCACTCCAGTATTCTTGGCTGGAAAATCTCATGGACAGAGGAGCCTGGTAGGCTACAGTCCCTGGGGTCGCAAAAGAGTCAGACATGACTGAATACACACACACTCTGTGCACCATTTTATACCTCCTACTTGGCTTTAAAATCTCTGGGCTCTATCTGGGTAATCATTTATATTGATTACTTATTTTTTAAATAGGTTTGTTGCTGTCCAATCAGTTACGCTGGTATACTTAAACACAGCTATACACATTCAGGAACAGTCTTCAAAGTTAAGTGTAAATTTACAAGCCCTTCACCTCATATAGGCCCATTTACCGTAGTAATTCATGGGGTAGCTTAGTTAAGTCTACTTCGGTAAGTTTAAGATGCTGACTTATACTCTTGCAGAGACTGGTATTTCACTTTCCTTTTCCCACCAGTTACAAATATTAAAGAGGCTTCAGCTTCATTAACTAGGATTATAGACATAGGATTATAGATGGTCAGTTTTCAATAAGAGACCCTATGGCTATTTGCAAAGAAACCCAAACCTCACAAATGAGCCACTCAGTGAAGCTCATTTGTTCTTACTGAGACCGAAGGGAGCTAGGAAATGACACATTCTATTAATTTTCTGCTGAGGAAGGTGATCAACACTAGTTGCTGTGCAACTTTGGTTAAAATGTTCCAGCCGGGGAGCATCCTTTATTATTTCATTACTCTAACCAGGTGACTTCTAATCCCTATTTGTTCCTGGCTTTCTCTCCTAAAATAGGTTGCTCCAAAGAGCAAACTGAGACAAGCCCTTTCTTTGGGAGCCTGGCTGAAACCTGTATACCAAGTCCACTTAGATGAATATGGTAATTGATGAAGATCTCCACTCAGCTAAAGCTGGAGCCAAAGAAATGCACAGGCCAGGCCCTTAGGTGGGGTCAGGTGAAGTCATCACACTGAGTCACGGCCTAGAAGGGAGGATTCTGCAGGCAATCGGAAACGGGAGGGAGAGAGCAGCAAAAAAAAAGGGAAAACGAAAAAACAAACCCCACAACAGTTCACAGTATCTGAGAGCAAGTTCCAACCCTGCACCAGCCTGGTACTCAGCCACCACTGTGGAAACATGTTGCTCCTAAGAGGGCAACCTATGTCCACCTGCAGCACTTTCTTGCCACAAATCTTACTGGAGCCTGCTGCATGGACTGCCAATTAGGAAATTCTAATTATTTCCAAGAGGGAAAGCTCGCTTGGATGTCTCAGAGGTACTCTCTAAACCCCAAAAGTTCTTTAAAACACATCTTTGGAATCTAAAAATTCTATCATTGATCAGTGAGAATAAAATCAGATTCTGAAACACTGCCTGATGGGTAACACTATCTCTATGTAACTCATTTGATTAAAGAATATAACAGGAAATGTAGCTTTTTATTAAGAAAATCTACGGAGAGCTGAAGTACAAAGACGAATTTAGCACTGTTTGGGATTATCAAATTAATCCCAGTTTTAAAAACTATATCATCCTTTATGTCAGCATTACATAAATCATCGCATTAACCAATCAGTGAAAAACCTCAAAATGCTCACTGGAGGTGTTTCTCCAGCTTTTTGCATTAGAACAAATGTTTTCATCTGAAAAATTACAGTCAGAGAAACCTTTTTCTTCCTTTTTCTCTAGTCTCTTAAACGGTGATGCCTGAATCAATTCAACTTGACTTGTTTTTGCAGTTTTGTTTGTTTGTCAAGAGAGGAATGGATTGCCTATTTCTGGGCCCATTAATTGCTTCAGGAGCTTCTTTGAAAGCAGGCTCCTGAAAAGCTCTTTCTTGAACCACTGCAACCTCACTTTCACTATCCCTCTCCTCTGGGGGTTTACAGTTTCTGTGGCCCCTACTTCATGGTCCACAGAAAGTTGTGAGGCTCCAGGGATCTCAAGCCCACTTTCAGAACCACAGAGATCTGATAAGCCAGTCATAGCTTTGCCTCTTCCCAACACTCTATCACGTTGGTTGACTTGAGATTTGAATACATTATTCTTATGTTTGATTTCCAAGGCCCCTGAGACTGACCAGTGAAAAGGAGGCACCCTCCCCCAAAACCTGGCCTGCTTTGCCTCTAATGGCTCCTTCTCAGGATATTCTTCCTTCACTGACACTTGGGGCTGATAAGAAGGACCGTTAGATGTTTCTTTAAGGAGTCTCTCCAAACCAATATCAAAAGCATTCTCAGTAGCTGATGGAGCCTCAGACTTTTCTACTGTCTTTTATTTTCTTAGGATGGAATTCAGAAGCAGCTTGCCTGGGCACCTCAGTAATACCTGTTAACTCTGACGAATAAAGACCCCTTGTATCACTGTCGTATTTTGTGCCAGGGGTTTCAGTTTTTAGTAGTTCTTCTAAAGCAACACTGAATTCAAGGGGCTCTGATTTAGGCTGAATAGTCATTTCCCTCACAATTTCTGTCACTTCCTGAGGGAACTCTTTGCCATACTGAGCAAGAGTAGAAGCAAATGAGCTAAGGCTTTGGAGATGTCTGGGCTGCTAAATAAGATCCCATCTTATGAGTTTCATCAGAAACTACATTGAAGGAATAAAAATCCTTTCTGTCTGAAGCTGTGTTGTCCACTGTTGTCTGTGGTGGGATAACTCCCAGAGAACTGGGGGCACTACTTTCTACCTGTACACCTTTAGGAAACTCTATTTTTACTTCTCCAGAAACTACTTCCAGCCCAGCTGGATCACTCAACCAAGGGTTTCTAAGTAGCTTTTGTAATATAGCTTTTACATCATTCAGTGCAGGTCTGGGTGGAAGAATAACTTTTTCTATAGTCTCTGAAACTTCCCTTGAGAAAGCAGTGTCTTATCCTGAGGAGGAGAATGGGCATCCCTGGGAGCAGGCATATCTTGGGGACAGTGGACCACATCCCCAGAAGAACCCTTTCTGTGGCAACAGGAAGTTTGATCCAGGGGATGAGAGCCTTCTGCAGCTGTCTACAACAAGTTCTCTGGGTTCAGCTGGCACTCACCACTTTGAGCTTCCTGGGAGATAGCGCTATTTCCCCAAGTTTCTGTCCCCTCTGGAAAAGAGGCCATTTTCTCTCTCTCATCGGCTGATGTGTTCTGACTCTGCTCTATCCTGTTTTCATCAACGCTACTCTCTTCAGACTCTGAGCTGATCCCAGTGGTGGTGGGTTCACATTTGGTTTGCAAGGGAGAGGGTGGGCTTCCGGTTGCTTCCTTCAGAAGTTTGTCCAGACTAGCAGTCAAAGTGTTCAAATAGGCCTTTGGAGGAGCTACTGTTTTGTCTATATGCTCATTACTGATCTCTTTAGGCCTTTTGGCTTCTTCCTCAGGATCAACAAAAGCTGTCTCCTGAGGCCATGTCCTATTTTCAGAAACACCTGGTTCAAACACTTGTTTTGCATGAACTTTTCCACCAGAAGCCTGGAGGACTGGTGATGAGGCTTCGCAAAGCAGCTTCTGTAAGCTGTCATTAAATGTGTCTTTGTAGTCTTTAGATGAAACACTTGTTTTCACTGTGGATTCTTGAATCTCTTTGAGCTCTTGGTCAGAGTCATGGTTTTCTTCCTTGAACAGCGGGGTAACAAAGCATTCAGTATTTTCCCCCATGTTTTCCTTCGATGACTCATATCTTGGCAACTGATGAGTGGACTTTCTGGGTGATCTCCATGGAAATGGGGTGTCATCTGGCAACACCTGGAGTGTGCCCTTTGAATTTAATTCCTCTATTTCCTCTCTTGCCGGAATTTCTTTCTGGCTTAGAAGCATCTCTCTCTCATGGGTACTGTTTCCTGACGATGTCATATCACTGAATTCTTTGTGTTTCTGACTATTAAAAAGCACAGAATTTTTTTGGCTTGTTCTGGTAGTATTCTTCTCAATATTATCTTGACAGTTTGGATTGGCACCGAAGTCCCAAAACCTTCTCAAATTCTCAAATTGAGAGTGATTATAGACTTGTTCTGTATTGGGTTCATTCATTCTTTCTTTTAAGGACATAACTTTAAAGTTGGGATTCCATTCACCAATTAGAGATCTGTCTTTCTCCAAAGAGGTATGCATTTCAATCCCAACATTTGAAGGATGATGCAATGGTGGGAAAGTAATGTCCTTTTCAGAATGCAAACTGTCTGTCACTGGTAATCTTTTTATAGGCTCAGTTGTCTTATTCTGAAAGAGAAACACTGTGCCTGACTGGTCAGTTGAAGGATCATTTTTGGATGGACTTGTTATTTGGGGCCTGGTCTCTTTAGGTTTCTTTGAGGAACAAAAACTGGAGACATGGGCTGCTTGGCCATCATTATCTAGGATTACTTGTTTGGCAGTGACTTGAGTATTACATTTACCACAGCCCATAGGTAAACTGTCCACGGCCGTCACAGGCTGACATGCTTTAGCAGAAGGTCGTTCCTGACTGAATGGAGATGGGGGTTCTTCATGAACGGCAGCTTTTGTACTTTCCCAAAAGGATATTCTGTCCCTCACTCTCTTGTATTTCTCTCTTTGTACTCGGTTCTGGGGAACCTCACCAGCTTCTGGTAACTGGACCACAAGCTTCTTCCAAGGAGATACGCCGTTGGCGGCCCCAGGCAGTGACTCAATATTCTCTGGTTCTAAAGAAGATTTTAGGATGGAAGTATCTCTTCCTTTGCTCTCGCTCTCTGCCTTTACATGGGCTTTCAAACTTGGTTCTTGGATAATTGTGGAAGAGTCAAAATTTACTTCTGACTTTCTTGTATTTTTTTCATAAACACGAAGCTTAGGTTCTTCTTCACCTAAGTTGCCAGTATCCTTAATATTGCATAGAACTTGGTGTTCTGCGTGAGATCCTTTGTGAACACTGTAGGAACAGTTATTGGCTGGAAGAAGTACCCCAACTGCTTTCCCTGTGTTTTTTGAACCTTGGCTATAGTCTTTAATTTTACTCTCTTGATTTGGACTGTAGATTTCAAATGGCTGCAACATGCCCGGACTTTCCTTGCCTTGTGGGGACAAATTAATAGATCTGGGTTTGATGTGCACATTGTTATCTTGGCAATTTCCAGAAGGCAGCATATGTTCTTCTACCTGGAATGCTGAATCAGGTCCCACAGGTGTCGATTCAACTTTGGTGGGTAGTAGAGCAATCAAACCATTTCCTTCTTGACTGGTGTCATCTGTCACCAAGGCAACAGCAATCTGTGGCTTGGAGTCTGGTTTTTCTTTGGGCTGTATTTCTTGGGGATATTGCAGAGATGCCACACTGTCCTCTGAATGAGAGCTTCGGTTAAACCAGTCTAGGACTTTAGATATAGAATCATCAGTTGTCTTCCTTATCTCAGTGGCATATGGACCAGGATGTGAGGATGTCTTAGCTCTCAGGGCCTGGAGTAGAAGGGGCTTACCTTGCTGATGGTCTCTAGAACTGCAGTCTGGCACCTGAGATGACTCGGGCTCAGTGCAAGACAGTTCATCTGAAACACAGAAATGCTCTTCTAAATAAGAAAAGAGAACACTTAAAGAATTGTTATTCAATCACATTATCTTCTGAAAAGATTTTGAATTTACATTTTCTCCACCATTAGTTGTTTACATCAGCATTTATCAGGAGTTATAATACAAACCATCCTAATTAAGATATTCTACCAAAAATGCCCTATAATAGTAAAGGAAGGTAAACACAGACCTCTGAAATTATGAGGGGAATTTCTTACAAGTGTCTGTTTTATTCTAAAAATTCAAGTAGATTTTATATTCTGATCCATGCTACATTTTACATACATTTTACAAAGTTTTGCATAAAACAGACACTCCAGGAAGATACCTCTTGTTGATTATCTACTGGCCCACTCAAACCCTAGAGAGGGTTTATACTCAAGTTTGAGAAACACAGGACTTCCCCGGCATTCCAGTGGTTAAGACTCCACGTTTCTAATGCAAGGTATGTGGGTTTGATCCCTGGTCAGAGAACTAAGATCCCACATGCTATGCAATGTAGCCAAAACCAAAACTAAATAGAACAAAAATCATTTTGAGTAACAAAGACTTACGCGATTTCAGGAGTTAGGAAAACAACGTTCAAGGAAGATTAAACAAGGAGTTCCTCCAAACCATCAGAAGGGCACAGTGAAGATATTTGCATCCTGGGGCCTTAATCCTGATACACTGAGCTAGAATCTCTGAAGATGGGGCCCAGGAATCTTTCCTTCTGTCTATCTCAGGGGTCGTTTTGTATACCGCAGTTTCAGACCATGGTCTCAAGAGCTCTTCCGCGGTCCCCTACTTCCCTTCTACAATTTGCAACTTTGGAGGAAGTTTCTGTGAGACAGAGTGAAATGAGGACTGACAGAGAATGTGAATTCTGCTGCCTGATGTTTGCTACCCAATGGTTAGGAGGCTAGAGAAGGGCGTTGAAGTTCTTTCTAAGCTATCGAGAAAGCAGGCCAAGACCTTTCTGAGCCTTAGGCACAGGCTCGTGAGGGAACTCAGGCATTCTTTCCCTTTAGTTAACATGTGGGTGTTTCAGCATTTCTCCCTCTTCCTTAAAAATGCTACATATATGTTCTTGAAAATTATGTGAGCTGAACTTTTATGAAGTTGGCTACATTTCAAGTGCACCAGAGGAGATGTCAATTAATAAAATTTTCTCTTTAATTTTAATAATCAACTCTGGCTAAATATAAAACAACAAAGGCTTATACAATAACTGGCACACAGTGGATACTAGTTTCCTTTCATAACTACACATGACACTTTTAAAAATATGTCAGTGATGGTGAAGTTCCTTTGAGAGATCTTTAAGAGTTCCCTGTTAGGCTGTTTAATGGAAGACTAATGAGGAAAAAATTCTTGTAATACACTGTTAGTGAAAAAAGAAGTCTGGACAGTGTAAACATAATTCAAATGATATCCATGCCTGAAAATTATTGAAAGGACCTACAATGAAACATTAGCAATAGTTGATATCACAGGTGATCATTGTTTTGTTTTGTGCATATTTCTTTTCAAATGTTTTTACACACTTTTCAATAAAAGTATATTATTTTAAAAAAAACAGTTATTTTAAAAACTTGATGCCACGTAATGTTTTTGTTTCTTTTGAGGAATTCTTTTGTTTTCTTCTGGTATAATAATGAGTGTGTATTTGAAAAGCAGAAATAGAGGCCCAGACGTACAGACCAAGTGTATGGTCACCAGTGGGAAAGGAGGGGTGGGATGAAGCCGGAGCTTGGGACTGATGTATACGCACTACTACGTGTAAAGCAGGTAACTAATGAGAACGCACCATACAGCATAGGGAACTCTACTCGATGCCCTGTGGTGACCTAAATAGGAAGGAGAGGATATACATATAGCTGATTCACTACGCTGTACAGTAGAAACTAACACAACATTGTAAAGTAACTATACTTCAATTAAAACAAATGCTTTAAATGAGTGTGATCGTGATTGTCCTAAAGCTCAGAGCTAAAGTTAAACTCTCAGAATTCGCACAATTAAGAGTTTACCATTTTTCGGTTCTGATTTTCTTTTCATGCTCCATTATTTACTTGTATATATTCTTGTGGTAAGCAGGGAGAAAACAGGGCACTAGTGAATAAGCAGAACTTTGTTTATAAGCTTCAAGACCAGAAGGGCTGTCTGTCAATCAAAATGGGTTTACTGATGATGCCTTCTTCCCAGATTTCATGATGAGTTAGATATAAAAAACAGAAAGCATAAATAAATAGCTAACAGAAAATTGTAAAGGTAGTCTATGAGAAAGCAGGTGCACTTTGAAAAACAGGAAAGGTTTACCATTTTTTTTTCCTATGGATTATACCAAAAGAAAATATTACCAAAGAATTTTTTCATCTTTTAGAGAAACATTTAAGTAAGCATCACCTAATTATTTGTTAGTGTTTACTCAAACTTTAGAAGTTTCCTTAAAATGAGTTCCTTTATATCTTTGAAGAAGTACCTGCTAATTTTAAAACTAAAAAAATATATTCTGCCTTTTTCAAATTATTTAAAATATCCAGGGAGAGAGGTAATGGAGACACTTTGTCTTTAAGAAGCCAGATTGATCTGAATAAGTGTGAAAGAGTAGGACTGAGCAAAAGTGACTCAGGGTCAACACAACATTGACTAATAGGGGGATGAGAAGAAAAATGATTTAGAAACTTCACTGCTGCTACTATATATTTTTCTGACTACAGAAATTAACAGGGTTGGATGAAGACTTAATGAAGATGAGAGAAAGTACATAAAATTGTTTTTCCCACTGCTTCTGTTTTAAATCACAAGAACTATGAAGTAATCATATGAGTATCAGAAAGCAGTCTGAGGCATCCTTTGAGAGCTCTAAGATCTTCAAGAGAGGGCTAAATCGATGAGTTAGCAAGAAAAATCAGTATTCTCACTGCCTCTCAACTCACAGCAACTGAAGGAGAAAGTTTCCTTCAGAATATTTAAAGTCTAGGAACAAACGGATGAAGGCCCTGGGCAAGACATGGTGTCAGTATGAAGCTTTTTTCTAGTAAGAATTTAAAGTCTAGTTTCCCATCCTTTGAGGCTAAGAAAGTGAAGGTTCTCCTGAAATTAAAGAGAAACCAAAGTTTTGTTAAATGGGAATCAATAAATTTGCATTAGGTGAATAATAATATATTTACTCTATATAAAGGTATTAGCATATGTTTAATTTTCACTCTGTATACAAACCTTGATTTAACTAAAAAAATAATATAATTTGTTTGACTAAATAATTGACACATTTACAATTGTTTACGATGAAGTGTAATATGTGCCAGACAGTGTGCTATTCTGGATCTTTTAGTTATTGGTGATGGAGGACAATCTGCAAACCTTTTAAGAGGCATAAACATTCCCTAGTGGCTTCTGCCTGAATTTTAGCTGGAATACCTAGAAGGTAAAATGGGCTTCTACCAGACTGCCTGGCTATCCCAAGCCCACTGGGCCAGTTTTTTATAGCCTGGTAGTGATGAATCTCTTACCAGCAGGGTTTTTGGATAATTCTGATGAGCTAGTTTTGTGTTCATTGACAGTATGTGAATTCTCAGTGGACTGTGCTCTTGTAGGTAAAACTTCTTTGGAAGAATGGTGGTCATTAATTGGAAAGGAACCGGAAGTCGTTGGCTGACTTGTTTCATTTTTTGATGGACTTGGGCTTGAGGCTGATGACTGAAAAGGCAAACTGTTTGTGTACTGGGAAGGCTGAGGGTCATTCCAAACCTCATCTGTGAGCCCTGCATCTTCTGTTCCATTCTTCAACCTATCAGACTCTAAAACACTAAATTCTCCCACTTCCCGGCCGTGGACCAGCCCTGGACTCTGCGGCAGTTCACCCTTCACGGCAGAGAATCTCACATGCTTTAATGGCTCCGGCAAGTTTGAGGGGGAGTCGTCCTCTAAAGAATGCTCCTTCTCAGCAATTCTCTCATGGATGGTTAAGCCCGGGGACACAATTTTGCTTTTGGGTTCAAAGTTGTGATGAAAACGCACAGTTTCTGAGTCTGTGCTACTGGAGCTGGAATTGCGTTTCAGGATCCCTCTGGGGGCCCCTCTTGTGTTCAGGGAGTCTGTCCTTTGTCTAGGAAAAAGCTGGTTATCATCTTGCTTTAAGTCCTGGGACCTGTAGATCATTTTCCTGGCTTTGGGGACTGGAGCCTTGATTGGGGACCCATTCTCAGGACCTGGAAGAGTCTGCTTTGGTTTCTCTAACTTTTGGCTTGAAATATCCAGGGTAGATGACTCTTCTTTGGACTCTGACAACTCCCCTGAAAAGTAAAACATATCAGATGATATACCAAATGGAGAGTAATGCATTAATTTAAAACACCTATCTTAAACTTAATCTACATTTACCAAAAAATGCTAAAATATTAAAAGACAATAAAGCATGAAGGTTAAGAACAGACCTAATTAAAAACTCTAAAAAAACTCTTGCATAAACTTCACTGAATTTAAGATGCCTTTGCTTTATATTCATACTTTGTGGTATTTTATACTCAATAGAAAAAAAAATTTTTTTTTAAGAAGTTTAGAAAACTCCTTGAGAGTAAAGAAAAAATACAAGTCACTTCAAAAACTTCATATATGGAAATCAGAAAAATGAGCTCAGTTTTCTAAAAAGAAAATTTCAACACCTAAAATAAAAATTAATTTTGACAAAAAGGTAAAAAAAAAACAAACCACATAACATGTTTCAGTGACTTCTTTTCTATAAAATATTTTATGCTATATAAAGTGTATCCAATGGAGAGGATAAAATACAATAATATTAAAACCGTGTAATTGAAATTCCAGTCTATGGGGGTCACAGAGTTGGACACAATTTAGCAACCAAACAATAACCAAATTAATTTTCTACCCCTTGTCCAGTCTTTAATGCCTGTGGAATCTTCTTACAGTTGATTTTGAAGAGATTAAATTGTCTAATGTTTCTTCTTAATAGAATGTAAGAATGGTAAAATTCTGTAAGAGGCAGACTCCAATCAGTTCAGCAACAAATCTAATCAAAAGCTCCTGGGAGACTGAGCTGATAATTACAGATTAGAGAATTATAACATTATCAAGTGATCTTGAGGCAAACTCTTTTAATTTTAAACAGAGAACTGTGTCTGCACAGTAGACATCCAATAAATAGTTCTTTGGTTGCCTCTGGTCAAAAATTTCCCAGGTCATTGAGGGGGAACCCAAGGCATGGAGGTCACCTCTGAGCCTGGAATGTATGAACTTCCAGTTTCTAAAATTTCTGCTTCCTTTCCTTGGGCAGGAAAATGGTGGGTATAGTAGAAGAATAAGAAAACCATCACAACTTTTCACTTTCTCTTGAAAGCTATTTTAGTTAAAGGAACTCGGAGAATTTCCCTTAGTCCACAGATAACAAAGATAAAAATATCTAGCTCAATAAAAATAATATTTACCCTCTTTTGAAGTCTGAAAGAAACCAGTCTTTCCATTTTTTGACTGCTCATTTTTGGTTTGTTGAGATAAGTGATCTTCTGGCAACATGGAGCTATTAAACGGATTCTTCCTTTGCTGGGGAAAAATATTGTTTATTAAATTCATTTTATATGTCATAACAGCAACTCAGTGTCAGCAAATGCTTATTATATGCAATAGTTAATAGTTTTGTCCAGTAAACTCTATCTGGCATGTTTGAAAAATGATGGTCCTAGTTAATCTGGTCAGCAAAGAATCACTATATATATGCCATGCCAAAAAAAAAAAACAGACCAAAACTGTATAAAATGTACTCAATTCCAAAGTCTTACAAAGTTAAACCAGAACCAGCCATTCGAATCTGATCTCACAGAGGTGAGATTTTTACAAAAGCCAAAAAACTTGGGCCTGAACACATCAAAGAGGTAGTCACAGGCCAGGGTAAACCTGAGGCTCTAATTAGGGCAGATTCACACCAGCGCTCTTTCTACTGTTCGAGACTCTCTATGATAGGTTAAAGTCATACTAAATATCATTGTAACTGACCTTTTCTATAAGGATTTAAAAGTCAAGGTATCTTGAAGTGCTTTGTAGTCACTAATATGATTGTTGATTCTAATGTCAGAAAACATAACGCAGACGCTTTACCGTCTGAGCCACCAGGGAAGCCCANCTTCTTTTCTATAAAATATTTTATGCTATATAAAGTGTATCCAATGGAGAGGATAAAATACAATAATATTAAAACCGTGTAATTGAAATTCCAGTCTATGGGGGGTCACAGAGTTGGACACAATTTAGCAACCAAACAATAACCAAATTAATTTTCTACCCCTTGTCCAGTCTTTAATGCCTGTGGAATCTTCTTACAGTTGATTTTGAAGAGATTAAATTGTCTAATGTTTCTTCTTAATAGAATGTAAGAATGGTAAAATTCTGTAAGAGGCAGACTCCAATCAGTTCAGCAACAAATCTAATCAAAAGCTCCTGGGAGACTGAGCTGATAATTACAGATTAGAGAATTATAACATTATCAAGTGATCTTGAGGCAAACTCTTTTAATTTTAAACAGAGAACTGTGTCTGCACAGTAGACATCCAATAAATAGTTCTTTGGTTGCCTCTGGTCAAAAATTTCCCAGGTCATTGAGGGGGAACCCAAGGCATGGAGGTCACCTCTGAGCCTGGAATGTATGAACTTCCAGTTTCTAAAATTTCTGCTTCCTTTCCTTGGGCAGGAAAATGGTGGGTATAGTAGAAGAATAAGAAAACCATCACAACTTTTCACTTTCTCTTGAAAGCTATTTTAGTTAAAGGAACTCGGAGAATTTCCCTTAGTCCACAGATAACAAAGATAAAAATATCTAGCTCAATAAAAATAATATTTACCCTCTTTTGAAGTCTGAAAGAAACCAGTCTTTCCATTTTTTGACTGCTCATTTTTGGTTTGTTGAGATAAGTGATCTTCTGGCAACATGGAGCTATTAAACGGATTCTTCCTTTGCTGGGGAAAAATATTGTTTATTAAATTCATTTTATATGTCATAACAGCAACTCAGTGTCAGCAAATGCTTATTATATGCAATAGTTAATAGTTTTGTCCAGTAAACTCTATCTGGCATGTTTGAAAAATGATGGTCCTAGTTAATCTGGTCAGCAAAGAATCACTATATATATGCCATGCCAAAAAAAAAAAACAGACCAAAACTGTATAAAATGTACTCAATTCCAAAGTCTTACAAAGTTAAACCAGAACCAGCCATTCGAATCTGATCTCACAGAGGTGAGATTTTTACAAAAGCCAAAAAACTTGGGCCTGAACACATCAAAGAGGTAGTCACAGGCCAGGGTAAACCTGAGGCTCTAATTAGGGCAGATTCACACCAGCGCTCTTTCTACTGTTCGAGACTCTCTATGATAGGTTAAAGTCATACTAAATATCATTGTAACTGACCTTTTCTATAAGGATTTAAAAGTCAAGGTATCTTGAAGTGCTTTGTAGTCACTAATATGATTGTTGATTCTAATGTCAGAAAACATAACGCAGACGCTTTACCGTCTGAGCCACCAGGGAAGCCCATATCAATAAATAGAGTTCTGTTTTTCAACTGAAGTATATTGTATTTACAATGTTGTGTTAGTTTCAGGTGTACAGCAAAGTGATTTGGTTATATATATATATTTCAGATTCTTTTCTCTTATAGGTTATCATAAAATATTGCATATAGTTCCTTATGCTATACAGTAGGTCCTGTTGGTTATCTATTTTGCATATAGTAGTGTGTATATGTTAATCCTGAACTCCTAAGTTATCCTTGCTCCTATTATTTTCTTTATTAATATAAGACTGAAAATCAGTATTTGCTATCTGTAGTTTCATAAATTGAAAATCTGCTCCCACAAGCAGACTTCTAACAGGGATTCAGGAAGCCATGAATAGAATAAGGACTGTCATGGAACTAACAAGCCACATGCCATATGCTTAAAAGAAGCAGCCCCCAATAGTGTCAGACTTTTTACTCTTTAGGGTAAAAAATCTAGGTCCACCAAAAGAGTGATTTCCTATATTAAATAGTAAAACTTATCTATATTTGATGGGAAAAAAGTACTACAAATTCCTCTTTTTCATGGTATTTTGATAAAATGAGAGAATGGCATTCTGGCCCCAGATGAGCTTTTCAAAGTCCAAGTTCAATCTACCTTGGCTGTAGATATAGCTGACTTCTTTGTGTTTTCCTGGGATGCATCAATCATGGTGGACTCTGGATTTACCACGCTGGAACTGCAAAAGAAACAATCATTCAGAGAATAAAACCTTACCCTTTGAGGAAGCGTAAATCATGCCTCTGAAGCCAGAAGCTATTAAGGAAGGATAGGAAAGGAAGTTTGTAAAATCAAACTGCCAGGAAGGAAGAGGGAGTTGGAGCCGAGAGATGATTAAGCAGCGAAGCAAAGGCAATGGGAAAACAGGAATGAAAGACAGGCCTGAGACAAGGCAAAACCATCCATCAGAAGCCCGGAAGATTTTATCACCATGCCAGGCACACAGGAGGTTCACGGTTGAAATTTGTACAAATAAACTTATCTCAAAGTTGGGACTTCACATCAGATGCAGACTAGAAAGTGAGCAAATTGTTCTCAAGAAGGGAACACCCTTGCTGAAATAAGGCCCCAAAGTCTTCTAGAGATTCTCTGGTCCAAGACTGGAATGGCACTGCTTACTCTAACTCAGGTAGAAAATAGCCAAAGCGGGACTTTTCTGGTAGTCCAGCTAAGAATCGGCCTTGGAATGCAGGAGAAACAGGTTTGACCCCTGGTGAAGGAACTAAGATCCTGGATGCCACGGAGCTACTGAGCCCAGAGACCACAACTAGAGAGTCCATGCACCGTCACGAAAGATACCCCCGCCCCCCAGTGCAACAAAGATCCTGAGTGCTGCAACTAAGATCTGACACAGCCAAATAAATCAGTGTTTTAAAAAAAGAAAACAGCTGAAGAAAAGACTCAGGTGAGACAAGTGGTTGGGCAATGACAGAGAAGAAACAGCAGACGGAGATGCTGTGCTGGGAGGATGGTGGATGGGGCAACTTACGGGGAACCTTCCCCGACTCTCCAGGCTGGCCAGGTGAGTTCTTGTTCAAATACAAGAGAAGTGAGGATGGAGCACAGTCAGAGGATGGTGGGATGTTAGAAGCCTGCAGCTGGCCCAGAGAAGAGAGGAGGACTCTCCAGACCCTGGCTCCCTACCCCAGGGACCAGGCAGCCGTCGGGTGAGAGTACTACCGGGAGTGTGAATGGAGAAAGTTGAGCCAAGCTGGCTCCCTCTTGAACCACCACTCCCTTAGTGACTGAGTAGAAGGACAAAGAAGGTCACAGTAGTCTTGGAAAGAGAGGAAAACCACCTGCTCAGACTTCCTGCTCCAGGTGCCCCGGCTCAAGGCATAAGAGGGGAGGTCGCTATTGCTTGAAAGCACTGTGCCTTGTTAAACTCCACCCTGGTTAAACTCCTAGGGGCATCAGAGAGTCAAGGACTTGGAAAAATACCTCAGAAGGTGCTGGCTTTTCACCTGGAAGCTAAGGGACTAGAGATAGGGAAGGGGAGCTCTTTGCCCCACAGCCAGAGAGCCTTGCCCAAGATTGCTGTCTCTAAACTCATGGTCCAGATGTTCTTGCTGCTTAATTTCCTTTCCTTTCCTCTGCACTTGGACTGATGTCTCTATGGAGAGGTAGTCCCAGGAACAGGCTGAGCACTTAAGGAAGCATGCTTCCTTTTGTTACCTTCCTCACTGTTGCAAACAGGAATTACAGCAGATGAGGCAGACATATGTGGAACACAGCCTGAACACACGGATGTGAGAACCTGAAGCAGGGGCAGGATGGGGAGGGAAAGAGCAGGGAACAAGGGTGGGAGCTTACAATGGAGCCAGAACTCAGGCTAATATCAAAACACATGGCAGGCAGCCTCCGTTCTTGCAAGAGGTGAGCACAAACATCAAGCTATCTATCTGCCAACAGGAAAAAGGGACCCTGGTCACTGACAGAACTCACAGTAAAAGCAGTCCACACCTCAGGACTAGAAAGCCATATCTCTTGAGTGTCACTTTAAGAAGCCAGTGAGCGATATGCAGATGCTTATAGCAGATGCCATGTTCATTTTCTCAGAGTGCTTTGTATCATCTCCCTTAGCTCAGACAACAAAGAATCTGCCTGCAAAGCAGGAGACCCCAACTTTGATCCCTGGGTCAGGAACATCCCCTGGAGAAGGGAATGGCAACCCACTCCAGTATTCTTGCCTGGAGAATCACATAGGCAGAGGAACTTGGAGGGCTACAGTCCGTGGGGTTCACAGAAAGTCAGACATGATTGAGTAAAGAACACTTTCAACTAGTAAATAAATCATTCACATAACTGCAGGACCTGAGCAAACTGCCACCCTCCACCTACATCTTCCTCCCTTCCCTCTCCTTCTCCCCAAGAATGAAGGACAAGCAGTGTCCCTACAGCCTCCTCCCTCTGCTCCCTGGAAACCCCACTTCTGCACCCCCCAGCCACCACCCCAACCGCCCACGCTGTACATCACGTGGTCCCTGCCTACCCAGGGACAAAACCAACCTTTCTCTTACCAAACCCTATGCAGCTATGGATTTCATGCGACCATATGAGGAGTGATGCAACCTCACCCCATGCATATGTATCTTCTCTCTCACAGTAACTGGGGAGACCCCTCCAGAGCATCTTGGCCATCTTTCTGTTCCTCACAATACCATGTACAGTGTCTGGGACACAACTGGTGAGTGAGTGGCTGTGCAACTCAGGGCCAAATAAGCCAGTGCCTTGGAGGCAGCAGCACACACAGGTGACCACAGCTTTTGTTTTTCTTTTCAATCTGTGGTTTACCAAACTACAACGAGGCACATTATTTAGGTTTTAGACAAGATGTCTTTGTTCCTGCTATTCAGAAAGCAAAAGAGAAAGAAAGAAATGAGGCATTCGGTGCACATGATCAGACACGGAACTACTGGGAACATATAGGGTTCACTGGGTTCTCTGGGGGCGGGATAAGCAGGAAACGGGATGAGAGTGAGGTACTTAGTTAACCACAGTTCACAAGTCTGCCTAAATAGAAAAAATCAAAACCAGAGTTTCATGCCTCCAAATGCTTCTGAAAAATGCAGCTACTTCCTCGATTAAGCTCCGGCTTTGTGTCCCTCAAGGAATACAACGATGTTTTGTTTGCCTGTCTTTTACTGGGCAACTATCAACACACCAACCATCCTATTCTCAGCTGACCTTTGCAACATCCCTGTGCTGTATGTACCCTTCTCCCCATTTTACTAGCGAGAAAACTGAAGCTTGGTAGCGAAAGACCTGGGAATGTGAACCAGGTGTCTGACCCTGACTCCAGAGACAGGCACTGGAATGGCTGGGCTGTACTCCACAGATTCCTCAAATCAGTAAAGCCGTGGTTTATGGCAAGAGGACTGGAATGAAGACGAGGTGATTCTAACTTCCCAGTGACTCTCACATCTGTCGTTTCCTTTCCACTGCTCCTGACTCCTCCCTGCCATCTGTATGAGCCTCACATTCGACATCAGGACACCAAAGTTCCACTCTCCTCATCCTTTCGGCATTCCACCTCTAAGCTAGAACGGTCTGAAACAAGACTTTGGGCACATCCCTCTCCTGCTCGTTACCTTTCCAGGATCCTCAGGAAGGAGTTGGAAACACTCCACCATCTGCCCCCTCTACCCTCCCGCTCCTCCTGCCCACTGACCTTCCTGCCAAACCTGGCTCCCTGCCCCTCTCTGTGGTACCCCCACAACCTACCTCCACCTCCTCCCTCAAATATTGGCTCTGCTCTCTTGACCCACATGCTCGCTCTCACCGCCAAGCCCGGTCCAAATTTCACCTCCCTTGTGGCACTGCTTGCCTATCAACCCGATGGCAGTGGGTCTCATCGTCTCAAATCTTATCACACATTTTATTGGAACTTGGAACTAGGATTTGCTCCCTACCTGGTGCTATTTGAAATCAGGTGATTAAATATTCATAAAGGGAAGCATTATTTTTCCTAAGAGAACACAGTCTCTCTATAGCCATGTAATGCGTCTTTTGTTTCTTGCAAGCCCTTTCAGAGGGCTTTCCACTGCTCCTAACATTTCTATTCTTAGGGTGTGTCCTGTATAATAAGATACTGAATACCTTCCATGTGATGAGTTCTTAACACCATACAGCAGGCCAAAGTTCACACCTTGTGCTCTGTAATTTCTGACCTCAGGCACCCTTCCAAAACTGCCTACAATACTAGATGTGCATTGGGAACTCATGTACACCCGTGGCGGATTCATGTCAAGGTATGGCAAAACCAATACAGTATTGTAAAGTAAAAAAAATAAAATTAAGAGAAAAAAAAAAAAACTAGATGTGCATGCGTGCGTGCTCAGTTGTGTCTGACTCTTTGCAACCCCATGGACTGTAGCCGCCAGGTTCCTCTGTCCATGGAATTTTCCAGGCAGGAATACTAGAGTGGGTTTCCATGTCCTCCTCCAAGGGATATTCCTGACCCAGGGACCAAACTCACATCTCTTGTATCTCCTGCATTGGCAGGCAGATTCTTTTAACACTGTGCCACCTGGGAGGCCTCAATACTAGATACAGCACTCAGCCAAAAGTGGTTTACTTCTGTAAGAAGATTATTGAAATATTAGACTATCATATTGTTGTTAGAGTTTGGCTCCTGAAAGTGTCTGCATTTTAATACAAGTCTTTGAAGACTAAAATGAAGAAGAATGTTAGGTGCTCTGGTTGGGACACGTGGGGAAGAAGGCCTTCACAGCAGTCTTAGAACTACATCACCTGGGCAGTGGGACAGCCCATCTGCTTCTACGTCCAGCTGTAAAGTACTTCTAAGCACATGCAACAACTTTTAAAGCTTTTGAACCTTAGGCAGGCTTTCCCTCTAAAGCAGTTAAAAATGAATTCCCTGGCAGCCCATTGGTTAGGACTCTGCGCTCCACTGCATGGGGCATGGGTTTGATCCCTGGTTGGGGAACTAAGATCCCACAGGCTGCGTGGTGTGATCAAAAAACCAAAAAATTAATAAAGAAGTTAAAAATAATAACGGACATACTCTTCTGAGGTATGTTTCAGAATAAATATTAACTGTGTCTGGACTCAGAAGCAAATTTTTCAAGTGATTTTCCTCCCTGTGTTTCTTCCCGTTGCTGCTTTCTCCCTTCGAATTGTGAATTCCTTAGATGCTAATGCTGGGCCTGGCACCCAGCATTGTGCTAACACGTATTACATGCAATGAGGCTTGAACATGTGAAAAAAAAAAAACAGATGAAGAAATGGCTCAGGGCTTGAGTGAAGCAGATTCATAAATATACTATGCCAGCCTTTCGAGTCAGTAATTTTTTTTTAAGTAAAATATTACTTCTCTGGTTCTACCCCAGTTCACGCTACAGATTTATTTAACACAAACATTCCCATCCATCCATAAGGCACACCGATGTCAGAGTGAAACTATCCCTCACAACTAATTTGGGTATATCTAAGATTCTGTAGGATTAGCAGGATTCTTTTAAGAGCTCAATATGAGTGACTCTGTAGGGCAGGCCTCCAAGAAATGAAACAGTCACATCACTGGATTTGCAAGTAGTCCAAGAACAAAAGATCAAATGCATTGTCCCAGAGCTCGGCTCATCTCTACCCTACCTTTGGGAGCAAGTGAAGTGCCTCACACTGATCTTACTATAGAGGGTTAAGTAGCTAATCCCTCTGCAAGAGGGAGGTAGATATATACAAACAAAAGCTTTCCAGGAAAAAGAGCATTAGTGGAAAAAACAATACTATTTCAGAGCTAAAGACATGGTGTTAATTGATAGATTCCCATTCAACACAGAGTAAGAGAGAGGGGTATCAGAAGTGAGCATCATGGAAGCACAGGTAGTGAAGCTCAAAGATGAGCATTTTTTGGTTTACTATGATAACATATAACGAAATAGCACTTTAATTCTACCCAAAACAAAGAAAGGTAGGGTGCACAGCTTTTACTTGCAAGAATACTCATCACTTTCCCAGCATGTCATAGGAAAATTCCCAGAGGAAAATCTGCCAATGTCATGGAAAGAAACACCATAGTACAGGCTTTATCCTGTTCTCCCTGAACTCATTTTGGGGACATTCTCCAGGGATATTTTTGATTAATGAGCATCGCAACCCCTGCAGCAGCCAAGCTCCCTCCTACCTCCGTGCTTTCTTGTTCTCCATCCTGAATGCTCCTTACTTGTGGTTGTTCAAATTTGAGAATAGCCCTCAAAGTCTCCTCCAGCTTTTATAATCACCAGAGCTCATGGTGATATGTCTGAAGTGAGGCAGTCTTGGCAAAGCAATAAAACCTGGATGCTATCAATGCCATTCTTACCTTGTAGCTTAAATTTTTTCTCGCTGTCTTAGTCTCTTTTTCTACTGGATCCCTGGGGTCCAAAGGACTTCTTTCAATTATTTATTACTCATTTGTTTATCCATTAACCCCTCTTTCACCATTATTCTCTATTTAATAATTCATTATATCATCAACTATTCTCAGTCAATCCATCTCTCACTCTCCATCTATTTTTCTCTTTTTAAAAATTTTAAACATATTTTCCCATATATTCTTCATTCATTCATTTATTCCACAAGACATTTGTTGGGCACTGTTGTCTGTTCCAGGAAGAGAGCAGTGAACAAAATGAAATGCAGTAGCAGACAAAGTCTTTTCCTCGTGCAGTTGAGAGGAGGGGATAAGAAACACACAAAAATGAATATGTAATATAATGTCAGGTAGCAATAAGTGATGGATGACAGCAAAAGAGGGAACAACATTCATTCACTTGGTCCATAGATACCAAGTACCTACTATGTGCTGGATATATTGTTAGAAGCTTGGGGGATGGTGTGAGCGAGACCCAAGGCCTCAACCCAAGAGAACACCACAGTGATACCTAGCCCTGGGGATCTGGATTATTAAAAGTTCCTTGGGCAATTGTGTCATACAGGTCACAGCTGAGAACTTCTCTTCCTTGGTGGTTTAGATGGTAAAGAATCCACCTGCAATGCAGGAGACCCAGGTTCGATCCCTGAGTCGGGACTATCCCCTGGAGAAGGGAATGGCTACCCACTCCAGTACTCTTGTCTGGAGAATTCCATGGACAGAGGAGCCTGGTGGGCTATAGTCCATAGGGTCACAAAGAGTCAAATATGACTGAGTGACTAACACACACACTGATGCTAAAAGAAGTAGTTAGAACCAGATTGTGAAGAGTCTTAAATGTTGACGAAAAGGCTGCTGCTGCTATTGCTGCTTCTGTTAAGTCACTTCAGTGTCCGACTCTGTGTGGCCCCACAGATGGCAGCCCACCAGGCTCCCCCGTCCCTGGGATTCTCCAGGCAAGAACACTGGAGTGGGTTGCCATTTCCTTCTCCAATGCATGAAAGTGAAAAGTGAAAGTGAAGTCACTCAGTCATGTCCGACTCTTAGTGACCCCATGGCCTGCAGCCCACCAGGCTCCTCCGTCCATGGGATTTTCCAGGCAAGAGTACTGGAGTTGGGTGCCATTGCCTTCTCTGGACCAGAAGGCTAGACTTTCTCTTTTAAGTCACAAAGAACCACCAAATGAGTTTATGATCCAGTTTACTTTTTAGAGTCATGATCTGGTAACTGTGCAGACAGGTTCAATTCAATAACGACATTATAACAGAAATTTAGGTGAGAGATGGTGAAATCCTAATTAAGGGAATGGAGAAAAGAGGAAACATACAACAGAATTTTAGAGATGAGTTTAGAAGAAATTTGAAGTGTTAGTAGAACACTCAAGAGATAATTAGTAATTGATAACTGCAATATATCTACTATATTAGACCCTTCCAGATGTCAAGCTGAACCAGATCCCCATGTCATTCCTCTGCCTGTCCTGTCCTCTCTGTCTCCCTAACAGAATCCTTCGTATCCTTCAAGAAATCCCTTAACTATAATTATTTCTGGAATAAATTCCTCAAGGACAGGGATCATATCTTATCCCACTTTGAATTCCTAGCTACCATCTTGTGTACAACAAATACTCAATAACTGTTTACCGACTGACTGAATGACTACATGGAGAATGAATTTCCAACCCTATAGGATGACCTTTTGGTCATTCTACTAGGTGCTAGAAAGATGATAAATCTGTGTTTTTCAATCGACTGCAAACAAGGATATTTAAACACTTTATCTCCAAAAAATATCCTAAAAGTAAACCAAGCCAACATATGCATTAATGGCTCTGTCCTCACTATCCATACCTATGTCTCTTTGTCCTATTTTTCTCTACATCTCACTCTTAGACGGCCTTTCATCTGGCTTCCTATTTCTTCTGCCTGTGGCTCAGGCTGGCACACAGTGCCCCCTGTGACTTCTGCTGCAACAGTAGCAGTCACTGGCCTATTACTGACTGTCATCTGTTACTAGGGCTGCTTTATATGTAGTCAGAGTAGGCTACCATGTCCTTCGTGTGACGCCCACTGGCTCTAAAGTAACCTCCTTTGTACCTAGGAACTTGCTTTCTGTGGGTTCTGAACCTTATCAGAATACATTCTCAGAGTAATTCTTTAAGCTTCTAGAAACAACCAAGAAAAGGAAAGAAGCTCAAAACTTTCATCCACACTGGCTTAAGTTATTAAAATTTAAAGTAAGCCTTAGGGTAGAACATGGTCCACTGGAGAAGGGAATGGCAAGCCACTTCAGTATTCTTGCCGTGAGAACCCCATGAAAAGTATGAAAAAGCAAAATGATAGGATACCAAAACAGGAACTCCCCAGGTCGGTAAGTGCCCAATATGCTACAGGAGATCAATGGAGAAATAACTCCAGAAAGAATGAAGGGATGGAGCCAAAGCNCACTGGATCACCAGGGAAATCCCATCCCCGCCCCCCACCCCCCACCATTCATCTCTTTCCTTCAATGACTTATTCCCCAATATTCATTTTGGAGTACACTTTTATTTACTCTATGAAGAAACCCTTAGTACAAATAACAATAAAAAAAAAAAAGCTCTAGTTGGTGCTGGAAGAAATCACCACTTGACATTTTAATTTTATTTAATATGCAGATTTGTTAGACATTTTGGAAGCTGAGAAAGAATATCGCTCAGGCTTTGTTTATATCAGGGTCCAGAACGCTCTCATCCATGCCCTCCTCCCCACACGCACGAGACCTAGCTGGCCTCTGCACGCACACACACACCAGGACCTAGCCAGGACCCCCACGTGCAGCAGCTCTCCCCTTGAGCTCGGTCTCACCTGGGGCTTGCTGGGGCTACATCTTCCGGCTCATCTACAATACCGGTTAGCTCTGGGGGGAGGGAAGCATCCTTGTGGACGTTATTCACCCAGCTTTCCTTTGCCCTGTTTGCTCTGTCCTTACTCTGCTCATCTGAAACAGGAAACAATAAAGGCAAGAAGGTTATCCCGTCTGCGCCACAGTCTAAGACTTCTAATATCAGCTCTAACCTCTGAAGGCTGGAACCTGAATGTCAGGCCTTCCCTGAGCACCCAGGCAGTCACGAATGAGTGTGTACTTGAGATTAGAATTATCAACACATCTGTGAGAGGAGTCGTGTTGTTTAGTTGCCCACAAGTAGAGTCTCCAGAGAGCATGGACGCACCTTTAAATGTGCGGGGACGACTAAAGCAAAACTGTGACAGCTCTAGGTAAATCTGACCTGAATTGGGGCCAAGACTTATTGTGCATGGCAAGGGGATGCTCAGGGCAGGGAAGTTCTTGTTGGGACAGACACACCATCATTACCAACTCTTTACCGAACAGCTACAATGGGCTCGACTCAAGGCTGTGATACAGAAGGGAACAAATGCTTCTGTTCTGGAATGTTCCTCTCCACTGCCTCTTCCTCTCACAGTCTCTACACAGCCAAATTCTTCAAGTTCTCAAAAGCTAGCTCAGATGCCAGAGCCCCCTTAAAACCTCTGTGATCCCTCTTCAGGAAATAATCTCTTTGGCCCCTGAACACCCACTGCTCTCTACCTGTACCTCTTGGATAATTAGCATCATCTGAGTGATGACCAAGTTTGAGGCAAAGTGCTGAGTCCCTTGCATGCATTATCCTCTGAGGAGGGAAAAATTTTCCAAGTTTACAGATTTCAAAATTGAAGACCAAAGGGATCAAGAGACTTGCCTAAGGCCACATAGCCAGTAAGCGCCAGTAATACTTTCATCAGTGTTAAGAATTAAGATGAAGCAACATGTGCTTAGTCACTTCAGTTGTGTCTGACTCTTCACCACCCCATGGACTGTAGCACACCTGGCTCCTCTGTCCATGGGATTCTCCAGGCAAGAATACTGGAGTGGGTTACCATTCCCTTTTCCAGGTGATTCCTGACCCAGGGATTGAACCCAGGTCTCCTGCATTGCAGGCAGATTCTTTACTGGCTGAGCCACCAAGGACTCCCAATTTCCAAATACATTCATAGGTCTCTCTACTCATAAGTCTAGTTTCTTTAGCTGCAAAATGGAGCCCTCGGTATAACCCATGGGACCCTTCAAGATTTTTGGAGTTCTGGGTGGTTTTGGAAGGGTGCATGGCAGAGCTGAGATTTCAGCCCTTCTGATGTAGAGCCACGCCCCTTATAGATTGGGGCTGACTCCTTGCAATGAGCTGTGCAGCACTCATAGCCCGTTGATGACCTTAGGCAAGTTACTTCACTTCTCTGAGTTTTACACATTGCATATATATAATGAGGATAATAATACTTACCTTATAAGATTGCTACTACAATTAGAAATATTAGGGAAGAAATGCCTATAACATATTAGATGCCAAAGAGGTAATTTCCTTATTGAGAACAGGTTAGAACTAGACAGGGGCTAGTTCTCAGGGGTAAAAAGAACTAGTGACTTTACACTGACTAGTGCAGAGTTAATTAGAGAGAAGTCACCTGGTAAATATTTAATGAACCCAACAGAATTCTAAAGAAGCCTCCAAAATGCTCTCTTTACACTCCCTTAAATGATGTACTTGATTTTTAAAGAAGTACCAGGTGTCACAGTCATTGAGTAGGAAGGCCAATCTCTTCCTGTTACTCTACTCAGGAGAAGAGGTTCTGAATTTTTAGTTAGAGCCAAAGAAAGAGGAGATGGTAGACCCCTGATAAGAGCTTTCCAGGTGGTACACTGGTTAAAAAAAAAAAAAAAAAAATCTGCTTGCCAATGCAGGAGACACAAGAGATGTGCATTTGATCCCCCAAGGTTGGGAAGATCCCCTGAAGTAGGAAATGGCAACCCACTCCAGTATTCTTGCCTGGAACATTCCATGGACAGAGGAGCCTGGTAGGCTACCGTCCAAGGGTCAGACACGACAGAGCGCACACACACACACACATCCCTTATAAGCCTCAATTGTCAATGTTACTCCAAGTCAACATGGCAGCTAAAGGGCTTCCTTTGTTCTTCTTTACCACACTAAGTCACTTGGCTCTGACTTCATCCATCCAAACCCAAGAAGATTTTGACCTACAGGATCACACATTATGCAAAGCACACCCCTAAATGATTTCCCTCCGCAGATTTCAGGAATGATGGTGACACCCTTCCCTTCTCCCAAGGGCCACTTCCCCCAAACAAATGCTGCCTTGAGAGGCCCTAGCCCAATTAACTTACCTGAGACCTGGGGCCTCTTCTTCCGCATGGAGGCTCTGATGATGTCTGCGCCGTGGATTCTGTCTCTGTGTCTTTTTGCCTTGGCTTCATAAAACCACTGGCCACTCATATTCTTCAGCTGCTGGTCATCCTTAACTTTTTCAGGCAAATGTCTACAAAAGGAAAAACGCTTCACTTTGTTATGAATCCACAGTAAGTAAACGAGTTCACAGTGACACTGTACAAAGAAGTTGTAAGCATATGGCCAACATGAAGCTCTCAGTGTTTTACGAGATCCCACAAACCTCCCAGATGACTAACCAGTGTATGCTTTAACTAAAAGGTCACAGTATCCAATGCCAACATTTTTCAAAAATTAAAAGGTTTAAGCCACGATCCCCGGATGACGCCTGAGATTTCTCAAGAGCAAATTCACTTTTCGGCTGCAGGCTTATGTGTTCACTGTTGAAATGCAAATACCCCAGAGAAAGAGGGCATATCACGCTTCCCTAAGCCTTGGTTTCCTTATTTTTAAAAAGGGCTTAAGGAATTTCCTTGATGGTTTAATGGTTAAGATGTCACCTTCCAATGCAGGGGGTGCGGGTTTGATCCCTAATTGGGCAGATAAGACCCCACATGCCTCAGTGGCCAAAAAAGCAAAACTTAAAATAGCTGCAATACTGTAACAAATTCAAGACTTTTAAAATGTCCACCTTAAAAAAATCTTTAAAAAGGAAGGGGGTTAATAATAGTAACTCACCTCCTGAGATTTCTATGAGGATTAAGTTAGCTAATGCATATACACTACAGTCTGTGTATGCCTGGCACCTAATAAACACTGAGTGGATAACTGTGAGGAAGTTATCATCTCATCAGTTCTTGCCATTTCAGTGAAATGAACTTATCAGAGACTTTTCTCGAAGCCTATATGTCCCTGGTTCCTAATTCTAGGAAAATGAATTCAACAAGGCAGGCTGGGATCAGGGAAGATCAAACTTAGGTGGGGTAGGGAGTGCAGGCAGGGGTAAATTCCATTTGTGCAGATACTGCTTCTAAGGTTTCCACAGTGATTGATGCTCACGGAAAAGCTAAACTCTAAATAAGAAACCAAGTACCACCCTCCTAAAGTTTCCCCCATTTTACAACAGAGGGAAAAACTGTTCTGCAATGACAAGTCTCATAACCTCCTCATCTCTATCCATGTCGATAAAATGAGAGTCAAAAAAAATCTATCTTTTCTTGTTCACAGAGCTGTACTTAAAATAAAAGCCTTAAGGAGACTTTCAACTCTTGGAAGATACTGTGCTACAAAAATCCAACATGGTTTGATGACTGTCATTCAAGCTAATACGCATACTACCTAACGTAGCAAATCTGAGTGTTTTAGCCAGAGAATGTGCAGGGGGGCCACACCAAGGCGGTGGCAGGGCTGTGTGTGACGGCTGCCCAAAGGCCCACCCGGGAAAGAGGAAGGCAGGAGGGGCAGTCACCAGGGTTCTGGCAAGTACGTTTTCTCTCTCCAAAGTGTGCCTGAAGAGACACTTTCCAGCCAGAGTCTGACTCTGCTGGAAACATCTCTGCTCTCCACTTAAAGAAGTGGCTCTAGGCCAAACATGTCCGATCACAACCCTCGGATACACGCTGTAGTGACAGCCCACCACCAAGCCTAACAGGGACAGTGTCTTCACTTCATGGTTCCTATGAAATGTGGCGAATGATTTCCCATTGCCCAGATTTTCTTTCTTCAAATATCTTTATTGGAATATAGTTGATTTAAAATGTTGTGGTAGCCTTCTGCTGTACAGCAAAGTGATTCAGTTATACATATACGTATATCCACTTTTTTAGATTCTTTTCCCACACAGGTTATTAGAGTATTGAGTAGAGTTCCCTGTGCTATACAATAGGTCCTTACTAGTTATCTATTTTTATACATAGTAGAGTGTACATTTTTAACAGCCAGGACATGGAAGCAACCCAAATGTCCATCAACAAGAATGGAAAAAGAAGATCTGTTCATTCAGCCATTAAAAAAAAAAAAGAGTGAAATGACTCTGGTAAAAGAAATCTGCCTGCAGGGCAGGGGATGTGGGTTTGATCCCTGGGTCCGGAAAATCTCCTGGAGAAGGAAAGATCAACCTAGTCCAGCATTCCTGCCTGGGAAATCCCATGGACAGAGGAGCCTGGATGGACTTAGAGACTCTCATATTGAGTGAAGTAAGTGAGACAGAGAAAATCAAATATCAGATGATATTGCTGACATGTGGAATCATTGCCTTGATTTTCAGCAGAACAAATAATCCACCTTGATTGCTGATGGAGCTTTTGCCTTCTCTTCTCAAAAGGACCTCATTCAAGTTCAATGCCAGAAAAGAGAAGAACTTCCAGCTCTCCATGACTAGACAGTGAGCCCCTAGGGGCAGGGCCTGTACTCAATATATCTTTGCTTCACGTCTTGCCAGACATGGAACAGTGGGTGTTCACTCAGCACTTCTGGAAGGAAGGAATATCCTATGCAGCCCCCGACCACCTGGCTTCAGGCTATCTTTTCAGATTCGTTTTCCAGCATTTGCTCCCATGCTCCCCACTTGACTTTTCACTGATCTCCAAACTGGTCTTGCATGACCTCTGCAGACATTAAGGGCAGGAGGTTGTGGCAGAAAGACTATGGGCTTTGGCATCTCCCCAGATTGGGTCCAAATTCCACTTCTGACCCTGCTTAAATGCCATCTTTGGCAACTTCCTGTACCCCTCTAAGCTTCAGTCTCCTTGTTCATAAAGCCGGGGGAAATAAGAGGTACTCTGCAGGACTTCTAGGATGATGAAAGGCAGTATTTACCTGGACGTACCTAACAGTTCCTGGATCCTGGTAAGAGACCAGTAAATGTAAACTCTCTTGGGGTGTCTTTCTCTCACTTCTCTGTCCAGCACGTGACCCCTCATCCCTCAGATCTATGCACTGCCTCACCGGAGAAGGCTTCCCTGACTCCCGAGGGCACTGGGCGGCCAGCCCTTCGCCGTGCTCCCACAGCTCCTCCATGGCAGTGCTCAGCATGCCGTGTTCCAATGATCTGTTTGCACATCCGTCTCACACACTCATCTGCAAACTCTGCTAACCCCTTGAAAGCGACGACTACCTTCTAATCACCTTTCTAACAAGAGCCCCAGCACAGAGTCTGGCATGGAACTGATGCCTAGAAACTGTTAAGTGGATAACTTGTTTATACGTAAATGCACAGTAAGTCGGATAAGAGGTGAGAGCCTGTTGTTCCTGGGCTTGAGTGAACCAAACTCCATCACAATGGCAGTGCCTTCTCCAGTTCAGGCAGGACACTTCATCTCTTGGAAAATGCAGAAGGAAATCTGACATCGGCCATGAGTTTGTTGAAGGAGACCATAAACCCTCAGAGCATAACAACTCCCATTTCCCTTCATGAGATTATTTATTTACTTGTTTTTGTTGTGCAACTGAAAGGCACTTTGTAAGTGTCATTAGGCAACGCTTGATCTGCTCCTAACTGACTGTCTCCAAGCCTCTGGCCCCCGAAGCCTGCAGTCCTGTGGGAGTCAGGCTCCCAGTAAGGCCCTTACAGTAAAGAACTCAGGTTGGGTTTCTGGTTCATCTCTTTTAAAGTGGCAAAAAAAACAGAAATGCAAATCAATCTCTTTCAAATGCAAATCAATCTCTTTTTCTATCTTAGCCACTTGGAATATTTTATAGGTGAAACCACATGCAAGACATCGAAGCCCAAGTTCTGTAGAGATGTAGATTACAAAAGAAATCCCACCATCAGAGACTTCCCTGGTGGTCTAGTGTTAAGACTCGGTGTTTCCACTGCAGGAGGCGCAGGTGTGATCTCTGATTTGGGAACTAAGATCCTGCAGGCTGCACAGCATGACCAAAAAAGGAATATAAAGAATCTACCACCTAGGCGGTGCTGGTAAAATCTTCTCAGCACCTGGAGACTATTATGGGTAGTGAAATAAGTCAGACAGAAAAACAAATCATGTATGATGTCACTTACTTGGGGAATGTGCTCATTCCACACACTAGCAAGGTAACGCTCAAAATTTTTCAAGCTAGGCTTCACAGTACATGAACTGAGAACTTCCAGAGGTACAAGCTGGGTTTAGAAGAGGCAGAGGAACCAGAGATCAAATTGCCAACATCCACTGGATCATAGAGAAAGCAAAGAGTTCCAGAAAAACATCTGCTTCTCCTTCATTGACTACGCTAAAGCCTTTGACGATGTGTAACACAACAAACTGGAAAATTCTTAAAGAGATGGGAATTCCAGATCACCTTACCTTCTCCTGAGAAACCTATATGCAGGTCAAGAAGAAACAGTTAGTACCAGATAGGGAACAACAGCCTGGTTCAAAATTGGGAAAGGATTACATCAAGGCTATATATTGTCACCCTTCTTATTTAACTTCCATGCAAAGTACATCATGCAAAATACTGGGCTGGATGAATCTCAAGCTGGATTCAAGACTGCTGGGAGAAATCTCAACAACCTCAGATATGCAGATGATACCATTCTAATGGTAGAAGTGAAGAGGAACTAATGAGGGTGAAAGAAGAGAGTGAAAAAGCTGGCTTAAAACTCAACATTCAAAGACCTAAGATCATGGCATCTGGTTCCATCACTTCATGGCAAATCGAAGGGGAAAAAGTGGAAGTAGTGACAGATTTTATTTTCCTGGGCTCCAAAATCACCGCAGATGGTGACTATGAAATTAAAAGACACTTGCTCCTTGGAAGAAAAGCTATGAAAAACCTAGGTAGCATGTTAAAAAGCAGAGACAACACTTTGCTGACAAAGGTCCATATAGTCAAAGCTACGGTTTTTCCAGTAGTTGTGTACAGATGTGAAAGAAGGACCACAAAGAAGGCTGAAAGCCAAACAATTGATGCTTTCAAACTGTGTTGCTGGAGAAGACTTTTGAGAGTCCCTTGGACGGCAAGGAGATCAAACCAGTCAATCCTAAAGGAAATCAACCCTGAATATTTATTTGAAGGACTGATGCTGAAGCTGAAGCTCCAGTACTCTGGCAACCTGATGGGAAGAGCCAACTACTGGAAAAGACCCTGATGCTGGGAAAGACTGAGGGCAAGAGGAGAGAGGCGTGACAGAAGAGGAAATGTTTGAGTGGCATCCCTGACTCAATGGACACAAGCTTGAGCAAACTCAGGGAGACAGTGAAGGACAAGGAAGACTGGCGTGCTATAGTCCATGGGGTCACAAAGAGTCGGACATGACTAACTGAACAATAACAACAAAAAATAATACAAATGATGTATATGCAAAATAAGAACAGACTCAGGGATATAGAAAACAAACTAATGGATAATAAAGGGGAAAAGGAATGGGGGAAGGGCAAAATAGGGGTACCAGACTAAGAAATACCAACTATTGTGTATAAAATGGATAAGCAACATGGATATATTGTACAGCACAGGGAATTATAGCCATTATCTTGCAACAACTTTTAAAGACATATAATCTATAAAAATACTGAATCCCAATGCAGTACTAATAGGAAACATAATATTGTAAAATAACTATAAGTTAAAAAAAAAAATCTTCTCTACCAGCCTACATTGATCTCTCATTTTTCTTGAACTTGAATTGTACCAACAAATTAGCATTTGATTCTCTAGTTGTACCATTTAGCTGAAGTGGGGAAAAGGCTAAGTTTCTTGGCCTTCACACTTTTTACACCTTACCATCCTCTCCACTCGCACGTTATACTTAGTAGAGAGCTGAGGACAGAGAAGATGCTCAATAAATACCCACAGGCCGCTGGGCAAAGCGAAAGCAGAATTCTCAGCCTAGAAAAGACACTGTCCTGGTCATGCCCCCATTCCATCAGCTAATATATGCTAAGCATGTGTTTTATACTGGGCTTCATGCATGGCACTTAACATGCATTATTTCATTTAATCCTTACAGGTTTACTAAGATGCCCAAAGAATTCAGTCAATTGCAGAAGACGGCCAACTTGCCTCCTCTGTATGTTAAAGGCCTTATCTGTTCATTTGCTTATCCACGAGTTCATTGATTCCCTATTGCATACAAGGCATATGCTTGGAACTGTACATAAAATAGTTAGTCTACAGCCAGCCTAACTGCCAATGCCAACTCCCATGGTGCAGAAAGAATGTGAGCATTTCCACAGAAAAGCATGAACAGTGGCACCCTTCACCCTGGGTTCAAACAGCTTTCTTCTTTGTACTTACACAGCACACCCCAGATTCCAGCTATTCATCATGAGGAAGCATGGATGATGAACCTGGATGATGTATCTGATCAGCTGTGGATAATGAGAGTCAGCAGACTGGCCAGAGAGGCTGACCGTTTGATTCCCTAGATAGTTTTTTTAACCGCTCAGCATATTTTGGGCAAGAGGGTTAGACTAGGTGATTTGAAAGTACTCTTACATTATTGTTTTGAATACGAGAGCTGAAATGACCCTTGGATAGTTACAAATGGCCTCACTTCAGAGATGAATTGAAACCCAGAGGGGTTAAGAGGTTTGCCCAAGGTTACACAGATCCAGGACCAGAAGCCAGCCTGCCTCCTCATCCACGTTCTTTCTACTACTTTCCCACCCTGCTGGGGACAGCCAAACGTGGTTATGATTTCTATCACACTTCACTCTTTCTATGAAGGAGTTCAACCTTTGATAGAGAATCTGAAAACAAACACACATGGAAATGAAATGAACTGCAAAAGCTGATAACAGCGGAAAATAAGACCAAACGTGCATGACCCACGTTGTGGACACACTGCAGGTCCCCACAGTCTGCTGTGAGGCAGCACGCTGTGTGGGAAACACAGGTTTGTAGTTGGATGAGCAAGGTTTCAGTCTTACAGGGCGCTTAACCTCACCCCCTCCACCCCCATTTCCTTCTTGTTGAGTGGGTTTGGCTACACCGTTGTGTGGATCAAGGAGGAAAATGTGACACTGTGTACAATGTCAACCCTGGACAAACGCTGGTTCCTTTCCCCTTTGCTTTGACAGAAAACACCATCGGAGGTGCTGGAAGGCAGTTCTTCAACGACAACTTCCTTCATTTCAAAGAAACTAGGGCTTAAGGCAGCAGCTGAGGATCACAAGATGCGGTCGCGGTTGAGATGGTATCTACTGCAAGAGCACCCACCACCCTAGATGTGGTTGTGTGTTTATGGGCTGGGGGCACAGTGCTGGCGGTGTACAGACACCCAGGGGCAATGATTTCCTGCTGGCAGTGTGACGCAAAGCACAGGAAATACCACCTCTAGAGTGTGTCATTTTCAAACCATAAAAGACCAGAATTATATCTATGTATGTGTGGTGGTGTTTCAAGAGGACAGAGAGGGAGGAGGCAGCCAGGAGAGAGAAAAAGAATCCATGCTGATGTCTGCTGCCCTGCTGCTTTGTGAGATGTCTCCAGTGGGGAAAGCAGGCTGGGGAGAGCGGCGTGGTAGGTGACTGCACCTACCACTTGTGGCTACAGGTTGGGGGGGGCTGCAGTGACCCGGAATTGCTGTCTTCTCACGGAACTCCAGAGACACCACAGTGGATATTCCCTTGAGTTCAAATCCACCATCTACCATTAACAGGTTGAGTGATTTGGGAATTGGACACTTCTGTTCGAAACTCGCTTTCTGATCCATGAAATCTGGAGGAGGTTGTTGAGTCGCCAAGTCGTGTCCGACTCTTTGCGACNGCTGCAGTGACCCGGAATTGCTGTCTTCTCACGGAACTCCAGAGACACCACAGTGGATATTCCCTTGGGTTCAAATCCACCATCTACCATTAACAGGTTGAATGATTTGGGAATTGGACACTTCTGTACGACACTCGCTTTCTGATCCATGAAATCTGGAGGAGGTTGTTGAGTCGCCAAGTCGTGTCCGACTCTTTGCGACCCCCTGGACTGTAGCCCGGCAGGTTCCTCCGTCCATGGGATTCTCCAGGCAAGAATATTGGAGTGGGTTGCCATGCTCTTTTCCAGGGGATCTTCCTGACCCAGGGATCGAACCCATGTCTCTAAAGTCTCCTGCATTGGCCGGCGGGTTCTTTTACCACTGGCATCACCTGGGAAGCCCTGAAATTTGGATGGGAGGTAACCTACAGGATAAATCATCTCCAAAGGGTCTTGAAAGAGCTTGGATGTGAACAAGCCAAAGCATTCCTGGATAAATGAGGAATGGCAGACAGATTTCAGTTTAAATGCAACTCTCCTCCACAGCCGTACTGAAGACTCCGAGGTAGTGTCTGCTCCTAGCGGGCAGCAGTGCCGTAGCCCATTAGTAATGTCCTCGCCGCCGAGGTCCATACAGAACCAGCATTTGAAATAGCACGCTGAAGCACTCTGAATTTCAGTGGCAGATTTGCTTTCTAATGGTGTTTGGCTTAGGCTAAGAATAGAATTATCTAAATTATGTCTCTAAAGTCACTTACCAACTTGGAGGAGAACTGGGGCATTGCAAAATCATGTTAGGGAAACAAGGTCGAGGTTTTAAATTTGCAATTGATAATCTGATAAATGGTAAATACCTTGAGGGCTGGGACGGGTAGGCTAGTAATGTTTCAATTACCCTAAAATCCCTTTCATTAGTCCAGAGAAGTTTCCTATACTTAAAGAGTGCTCAGTTAGACTCCATTATTTTATTAATAAATAGTTGAGAGCTTTAGGAGTAATTTCCTTCTAAGGAATCAGACCACTAACCAGAGGATTCTGTCCTTTTTTTTTTCCTTAGAGACAAAGGTGGAGTGGTGAATAAGGAAATTAAAATGTATCAGTCATCTACTATGTGCTAAGAAGATAAAAAATTATTTTATTTGGCTATAATTCTTTTGAATTTGATACTGTGGTTATTCCCAGTCTCTGAGTTGAGGGCTCAGTGAGGTCAAGTAACTTGCCGAACGAACCACAGTTGATTTAGTGGTGAGGAGAGGATTCAAAATCACATCAGTTTTGACTGAAGGGCCCTTACTGTTCTTCTCAAACCAGGAGACCAAGAGCTTTCTTATCATGGCGTTGGCACTATCTGTGTGACCCTGGGTAAGTCACTTCTCCTCTCTGGGTTTTTCCTGCTTTATCTGTAAAGTGTCTGATATGGACCCCCAAAATCTTTCCAGAACTGTCAGGCTATAACTCTGATGGAAGCACCAAAGACGAACAGCTAGGGGATGGTAACAGGACTGAAGAGCAAAAGCCCAAGGAACAGCATTTTGTTCCATCAGTCCAGGAGCAGACAGCCTTAGAACCATTCAAGTCCCTTCAGGGCTAAAGCAGAGGGTTCGAGAGTTCCATTCCTCTTGCGTGGAGCAGGCTGTGAGCTGGGCCTCTGTAAGTGTCCACAGGGTGTGGGCCTGCTGCCCCTCTGGACCCTGGCACTCAGTCCTGGACCCGCCCATGGCCAAGTCCACCCAAGCTGCTTGGTGCCTAACTAGGAAGGCCCCCAGAATGGTGGCTCAGACGGTAAAGAATCCACCTGCAATGCAGGAGACCTAGGTTCGACCCACAGGTTGGGAAGATCCCCTGGAGATGGGAATGGCAACCCACTCTAGTATTCTTGCCTGGAAAAATCCCAAGGACAGAGGAGCCTGGCGGCCTACAGTCCAGGGGGTCCCAAAGAGTTGGACACGACTGAGCAGCTGACACACCAGAATGGTAGCAGCAAACAGGGTTTGACTCACACAAGATTTTTACCACCCCAAGCTTTCTTCCGTCAGTTTACAAAAGCAAGAAACAAGGGCAGCACCAGAGGCAGCTTCAGAGGTGTCCTCAGAAACAGTGTGTGGAAGGAGACTCTGCAAGGTCACCTCTGCAAGAGGACCCACAGCCTTCCTGCTGTGGCTGAAGACTCGCTGGGGCCAGTGGCTACACACTCCCACCCCTCACCAGGCTCACTTTCAGGCAGAACTTGGAATTTTTAAGGATATTTTCAGCTCTTACCAGAGATGCCTGAGAAATACCTCTACTCATAGAGTATTGGAGAACTACGAGGAAGACCCAATAGCCTGGAATCCCAGAGGCCAAGTAAATATAGAAGGGAGGGGGACTTCCCTGGTGGTCCAGGGCTAACATCCCACATTCCCAATGCAGGGGGTCTAGGCTGGATCCCTGGTCAGGGAACTAGATCCCACATGCCGCAACTAAGGGATTGTAGTTACAACTAAAGATCCAACATGCTGTGACTTAGATCCAGCAGAGCCAAATAATAAATATTTTCTAAAAAGAATAAATATTAAATATGTTTAAAATAGAAGGGACGGTAACCTCCCTCTAGCCTTCATAATCCGGCTAGATGGAGGAGGCAGAATTACAGATCGCACGTAAAATCTTGTCGGTGCACGCATGCTTGGTCACTTCAGTCATGTCTGACTCTGTACAACCCTGTGGACTGTGGCCTGCCAGGCTCCTGTCTCTCCACGGGGTTCTCCAGGCAAGAATACTGGAATGGGTTGCCATGCCCTCCTCCAGATGGTCTTCCCAACCCAGGGATCGAACCCACATCTCTTGCGTCTCCTGCATTGCCAGGCAGGTTCTTTACCACTAGCGCCACAGTGGGAGGATCAAAGATGTCAGATTGCTAATACTGAAAGTTCCCATGTCTCAAGGCAGGGAGAGGGATGGGGCCCTGGGGCAATCTCAGCTCCACTGCTTTCCCTCCCATCTAGCCTGAGAGACTAAAGGAATTCCCATTACCCACTATGCTTGAAAAACCTACTAATTTTTCCTCTGTGCTGCTCCCCTACCCCCTCATTTCTAAAATGGGTCTAACAGTCTTGCCCTGCCAAATCTCAGGGATGCTGGGAGGATCAGAAGAGGATGACATTCATGTATTGTGATTGGTAAAGGATGAATGCTACCAAGAGACCCCGATGGCTGATTGGTGTAATTTCCAGCTCTCCAGGGGACACAGTTTGAGGTGCCTTGCTTGCTGAGAGTGGGGAGCAGCAACTTGGAGGATGGAACATGACAAGTAAGGAACCCCATTCTCAGGATCTCCACCACCTGCAGCCATCTCCTTTCACAGTCACAGCTCAGTGTCCACGGCAGCCAGCCCCTTCGTCATGGCTGGCTCCCAGGATGTCCTGTCTGCTGCAGTTTTCTCAGGAAGGGACGGTAGACTCAGTGAATGAGTACCTGCAGGCCAGAGTTTAATTCTCACTTCTGACATCTATGGATTGCATGAATTTGGGTGAGTCACTTGACCTGTCTCAAGGTCAATTTCCTCACACGTCAAGTTGGTGTAATTACAAACCACCCTGCATCCCAACTGCATGAGTGTTGTGAGCTCAGAGGAAATAATGGGCATATAAGTCCCTTGCAATCTGTTAAGCACTGTTTAACATGAATTATGATGAGCAGACATAATAAGACACTCTGGAGTACTTAAAGGGAACTTCAGCATGTTCTTTTACAAAGCATCCATGTTCAAATGAGGGTCAACTATGAAAAAATAAATTAAATACGGATACAAATAAATCCATTGTTTATGATCATGGTGTCCCAAGAAGTAAGAAGATCGCTGATGCTCCTCTTGGATAACTCCTGGGATGGGGGGTTATACCATGAATACGACTAACTTACATTCTGGAAGCCTTTCACTGCCTTCAAAACCCAGATGATGAAGGCAATAGATGGGAGGGCTTGGACTCAAGTACTCTGACCTCATGATCCTCCTACCCCACAGCAGGTGAAAGTGGTAGGACTGTTGATGTGGAACATTTGGTTTGAGTTCCTCCCAACAAGAACAGCGTCACACTTTCTCAACGGACGCAAATGAAAACCTGGCTCAGTCAGAACCAATTTCAATTTGCTGTTGAAATCATTTCAAGCATGTGTGAAAATATGCAAAAATGTGAGCTACTTCTCTGTTCTCAACACTTTAGAAACTTAACATTTTTTTCTAATTTAGTACATGATCCACTTTTAAAGAAGTAGATTCACTAAAAAAAAAAAAAAAACAGTGAATATGTGTGTGTGTGTGTACACATTATACATATATATGGGGAGTGTAGATGTATAGATATGTTTGTATAGAGTACTTCATTTTTAATCCAGTGTTTTATAAGTTAAAGGCATTTAGTTAGGTTTTTAATCAAGACTACTTCTGGCATGAGTCCTATGCGATGAGAGATACCAAGGAGGAGAAAACTCTGTCCAGGAAATACACCTGAAATTGGAACCCATAAGTCAGGCTCCAAGGCAGAACAACCACTTACAGCTGAGAAGAACGAAGTGTCTCATCCTCTTATGGACTGCCCTCCTCCCCCAACGGAGAGCCAGCCGCCTACCTGACTCTCTCCTCTTCAGCCCTCTTCAGGGCGGCGTCTCGCTGCAGAACCTTCATGATGGCCTCCTGCTCCTCCTCCGTCAGGAAGCTTAAGTCGATCATTTTGAAAAGTGTTCACAAAAATGACAGTAAAAAACACAGCCTCAAATTCCCCAAGCTGAATAAGTCACCGTAGCCAGGATGATCAAAGGATGAAAAAGTGCAATGGAATGGTATCTTGTTCAGTTCTGCAGCAAAAGTCTTCTCTAGGCTAGGCAAAAGTTTTAGGTGGCTGATAGCAAAATCCTAAGTGCCCTTTCCTTCAAGGCAGTAGTGGTCTGGAGGGTGATGTCAAGAGGAAGTGCTCAGGATGCTGGATTCTCAGCCAGACAGGTCACTTGTTCCTGCTGCGGCATTCCCACTCATGCCCCCTCGCTGGACCAGTCTGAGACAGTTTATTCTCCTTCCGTCCAAAGTCAACTCGATGAGCAGCCACAGGATCTGAGTGTCACCTGCCTGGGGAATCGTGAGACAGTAAATACCAGACAGCGACAGGCAGTGGTTCTCATTATTAACAATAAGCATTGCTCATTATTATTAGAAGATTTCAAACATGTCTGCGGGGGAAAAGTGACCATGTGAGATGGTCTCCGAGATCAGGGAAACCAGTTCTGCCAGCTTCTTGAGCAAATAGAAAATGGGTCACGAAACATGCTTCAACTCAATTCCAGATTGCCGAGATGGAGCATGCACAAAAATGCCTGTCAATGTTTAACAATCCACAGAGGGAAGGGATGGTTGCAGAAAGATGGCGGTTCTCTCCGCAAAGGCATGGGACGCTAGGCTGAAAGGTCACACTAAAGATCAGGAAGACCAGGAAGACCTTATTCCAGTTGTCAAGTGATTACTGGTAGGAAACTAGAAATAAAAATTCACAAATGCCCACTTCTTCATGCACAAGGATGTTCCACTAGTGTGCATCTGTGCTCCATAATTATGGAAGAATTATTATCAGGTAGAGGTAGTTTGCACCATAGTGAAAACAGTTATTCTCCACTTAGTCCCACCTCTAACTTTTGCTGGACCTGGAGCAACTCACCAAGCTGTCTCCCTTCATTTCCCAGGAGAAAGAACAGTGACTGTGTGTATA
>SJYV01021365.1:16724-65223 GCA_006410875.1 Neotragus pygmaeus | reverse complement strand
GGGCACGGGAAAGAGGCAGGATTTCAAAACACCTCACCATTCAAAGTGAGCATTTTTGCATAGAAACATAGGCAAGAATCCTATTTTCTTTGAGGCATTTTAAGCCCATGAGCAGGGACGTCCCTGGTGGGCCAACAGTTGAGACTTCACTGTCCAGTGTGGGGGGTGTGGGTTTGATCCCTAATCAGAGAGCTAAGATCCCACATGCCTCATGGCCAGAAAACTAAAACATTAAGACAGAAGCAGTATTATAACAGAATTAAATAAAAACTCAAAAAAATAAATAAAAAAATAAATAAAACAACCCCCCAAAACCTGTTTTTGAACCTATGAGAATAAAGTGAGACCTACAGAATGCCACAGCCAAGCTAGACTTGAGGAACTACTCCAGGACTGGGGTCCTTTAACAAGCAGAGTACTGCATATATAGTAGACACTAAAAAAGGGGGGGTTTACTACACTTTAAAGCAGCCCTACTCAATAAAAGACAGTGTGTACAGTAACGTAGTAACGTCTATGAATAAACTCTCTGCTCTTTGGCAAAAGAGATCTACAAGGAAGTACTCCCACTACGACTGTCTAACTACAAAACTTGAGCCAAGTTACCTAACCACTCCGAGGCTCAGGATTCTCATTAGGACATCCTTCAAGGGTTGCCAGGATTAAATGAAATAATGGCTAGAAAGCAGTGCATACCAAAAGTAGCTGCTAAAAATATACTCTAACTTCCTGAGTTCATACTTTTGTTCCATTCCGCTGGCAAGAATGTGTTGGTTACATGTTTTCCTTTTCTTTTTTGTATCTTTCTCCCTCGCGAAGTTTGAACTTGAAGGCAAGCACTCTGGTGACCTTTATTTTTCTTTTCCTGTAGCTCTTTACATATTGCCCACAGTGACTACTGAATTTTAAGATGACACTTCACATTCACTGGCACGCACTCCCATGTATTTGTTGTTGTTGCCGTTCAGTTGCTAAATCACATTTGACTCTTTGCAGCCCTACAGACTGCAGCATGCCAGGATTCTCTGGGGCATATATTACTACTTGTGCATATATAAATATGAGTGTGTGTGTGTGTGTGTATGTGATACTACAAAATTCCATATATTACTGCCTGCTTAATTGTCTCGATAAGGACTTATCCTTCAAGATGAAAGTGACCATCTCCAAGAAGCCTTCCCTCATTTCCACAGCTGGAGCTAAATGAGCTAAACGCTGTTGCACGTTTGATTGTTGTCATTGCTGTTTAGTTACTCTGACTCTTTGTGACCCCGTGGACTGTAGCCTACCAGGTTCCTTTGTCCATGGAATCTCCCAGGCAAGAATACTGGAGTGGGTAGCCATTTCCTTCTCCAGAGGATCTTCCCGACCCAGGGATCGAACCTACGTCTCCTACGTTGCAGGCAGATTATCACTAAGCCACTTCAAGTACAGTATTCCTAACTCTTCAGTCCCTCCCTGAAATAGAACAACACAATCATGTTGTCACTAGAGTAAGCAGAGTATTCACCCCTACCTTCCAGATGGTGACTGACTTTAGCCCATGAATTGTTATCAATGTGATGCAAGTATAGGCTATGGATGTGCTTGTGTGGTTTGGCCCGGCTTCTTGTACTCTGGCCATGGGCCCCAAGAAGAGCTTGCCCCAGGTAGCCACTGCCTCTTCAGTCTGGGTCCCAGAAAGAGATACAAGGACAGACCAGAACTTGATCCACCTGAAGCTCGGCCACCTTAGCTGACCTGCAGGTACCAAAGCAAGAAATGAATAGTTTTGGTTGGAAGCCACTGAGGTTTGGGGTTGTCATACAACAAACACTCTTGTAGCAGGGACTTCACTAACATAGAAACTTTCTCCTCCACCTATGTGTTTCCACTGCAATAATGATTTGTCTGCTTTGGTCTCTCCCATCTGACTGTGAGTCTCTTGATGTGAGGAAATAAGTGAATGAGTAAATGACTGAGTGAACCTAATCTAAACAGACAACTTCACCAGGGGAGAGCTGTCTCAGTTCTTTCATGCACAGTAGCTTTAATTCATGCACAGTAACTTTCTTAGCTCTCAAAGGCTGGCAAGGAAATGCACTCAGGCCACCTTCTGGGAACCATGTCCCTGGGCATTGCACTGCCATCAGGTTCAATGGGAGACTGTTTTTAAGTCCAATGAATTGAGGACAGGAAGCAAACAAAGGAGAAAAATAAACTGTCCAGCAGTGGAAACTGGCAGGGGGGCAAGAGGGGAAATGTTGGTTTCCACATCTTCAGGGTGAACTATAAGCTAACCAGTGCTTCTGTGTAAAAGGTTCTAGGGTTAAGTTTTTTCTAAAAATAGGCCATTTATGGGACTTTCCTGGTGGTCCAGGGGTTAAGAATCCACCTTGCAATGCAGGGGATGTAGGTTCCATCCTTGATCCGGGAATGAAGATCCCAAAAGCTGCAGGGCAACCAAGCCCGAGTACCACAACTACTGAGCCTGAGCACCATAACTACTGAGCCTGAGTGCCACAACTACTGAGCCTGAGCACTGTAACTACTGAGTCCAAACACCACAACTACTGAGGCTGAGCACTGCAACTACTGAGCCCACGTGCTCCAGAACCCACGCCACAACTAGAGAGCTGGTGTGCAGCAATGAAAGATCCTGAGTGCTGCAACTAAGACCTGATGCAACCAAATAAATAAAAACACACATCAAAAAAAAATTTTTTTTTATAAAAATGGGCTATTTAGTGAGACAAAGGGCAAGGTCCTTGTTTTACAGACAAAGGAATAAAGGGCTGGAACTCTTGTCTCCTAGACTCCTAGCGGGCAGTCACTACCCAGCCAGACTGCAGAAGAACCCTCAGATGGCAGTCAAGACTCTCAGTCCCAGGTGCTCCCCCAACTCCCAGTATTCTCAACAGTTATCATGAGAGCTAATCGAACATTCATTCATTTCACAAACACTTCCTGAGAGCTTATTATGCACCTGACACTGTTCTAAGCACTGGAGACACAGCAATGAATAAGGCATTTAAAACTTCCTGTCCTTGTGGAGTATATATGCCAGTTAGAGGGGATAATGAACAAATTAATAATAAACACACACACACACACACACACACAAAATTAAATTATATAAATTTGGGGAAGGTAATAAGAACTTTAGAGGAAAATAAAGCTGGGAAAGCAATAATAAGATGAGGGGTGTTGGAGTTTTAAAGATTGTGGCTAGGGCAGGTCTCACTGAGAGGATGAGAACTGAGCAAAAACTTGCCAGAGATGAGGAAAGCCACACAGGGGTCAGAGGGTTCTGAGGTGCAAGTGTGTCTCGAGTGTTCAAGAAACTTCAAGGCAATCAGTGTGCCAGAGGGACAGAATGGAGCGGGTCAGAAAGGAAATAGGTCAGACTCTTTTGGGCTTGGAGTTGACTGTAAGATTTCTGGATTAGTGATAAAGGAAGGCAGGAAAAAAGGAAAAGGGAATAAATATTTACCGGGCGTCTCCTACATGCCTGGCAGTTTACATATATCATCTCATTGGATCCTCACAAAGATCTGAGGAAGGTATTTTATTATTCTGTGCTGCTGGAGAAGACTCTTGAGAGTCCCTTGGACTGCAAGGAGATCCAACCAGTCCATCCTGAAGATCAGTCCTGAGTGTTCATTGGAAGGACCGATGCTAAAGCTGAAACTCCAGTACTTTGGCCACCTCATGCAAAGACTCATTGGAAAAGACTCTGATGCTGGGAGGGATTGAAGGCAAGAGGAGAAGGGGATGACAGAGGATGAGATGGCTGGATGGCGTCACCGACTTGATGGACCTGAAGGACAGGGGAAACCTGGTGTGCTACATACAGTCCATGGGGTCACAGACAGACATGACTTAGTGACTGAACAACATTTTATTATGTGTGTTTTTCAGATGAAGACTATGAGGTTCACGGAGGTGCTTGCCACCTAGCTTGTGTGTGTAGTAGGGCTGGCATTTTTTAGAACAAGTCACCACTGGCTTTGTTAGAATAAGTCACCCCGATATTGACCTTCCATTTAATTATCTCTTGCACACAGATCCTCAAACTGGGGAAGCATAAAAAGAGCCCTTCTGCCTGCCTGTGGACTCTCATTCTCTGCTTAAGCACAGAAGAGTCAGTGGCCCAGAGCTGGCTGGCAGCATGGGGGCAACCTCCACGCAGAAATCCGGGAGGGATGAGTCTTGGCAACAGGATGCCTGACGTGTCCACAGCAGGAGGAGGATGAGCAAATAGTTCCCCTAAGGTTCAACCCTCCCTCCCACCTTCCTCCTGCAGCTGGAGGATTTTTCTAAAACTCAGATGTGACGAGGGCACATTCCCAGGCTTAAAACCCTTCACCAACTTTCCACCGTCCACTGGCTAAGGCTCAAAGCCCTCAGCGCAGCCTGTAGGGCTCTCTGTGAAGTAGCACCTGCTTTCTTTTCCAAGCTCTTTTCCTGTCACACTGAACGTTTTCAGCTCCTTGTGCCTTCAGACTGTTGCATATACTTACCCTCTCTCCTGGGCTTCCGTGGTGGCTCAGAAGATAAAGCGCCTGCCTGCAATGAGGGAGACCGGGGCTCAATCCCTGGGTCAGGGAGATCCCCTGGAGAAGGGAATGGCGACCCACTCCAGTATTCTTGCCTGGAGAATTCCATGGACAGAGGAGCCTGGTGGGCAGTCCATGGGGTCGAAAAGAGTCAGACATGACTGAGTGACTAACACTTCCACTTTCCTCCTAGAATCCCCCTCCCTCAACCAATACCTCCTGGGTCTCAAGTGAGATGGCACGTACTACAGATGTCTTCCCCATCCTCTCAAGGCCAGGTTGGTGCTGCCCTGGAGTACTCCATTAGCCCCTAACTTCCTCACCCAGGATACTCAGCAGAGGATCCCAAACCCCATCTACTCACGTCTGTCTTCCCCTGGTTTACGTGCAGGCCTGGGTGTCCGAGTGCTCTGTGTCTCCAGCCAGCACTTGCCACTAAGGCTCCCCTCTATGTAACAGGCACTCAAGTATCTCATCCGTGAACACAGCTGGAAGGGAACTCACCTCCCCCTTAACATGAACCTGGCGCAACACTGAAAAATCAGCAGCGTCTTGCTCGCCGGGTTCCAGCTCCAGGCCTTCCTCACGACTGTCTGGTTTACATCAATCACATGGCTTCTCCAAGCCTCAGTTTCCTCACCTGCACAGTGGATCTATTCACTCCTACCTTCCCTTCCTTATGGAGATTATTGTGAGGCTCCGGTGAGAAGGAAGAAAGTGTCGAGGACAAATAAGGAATGAGCAATTATGGGGCAGCAGCTGAAAGGGACGCGTGAGGGTTCCAGGTGCAGACTGTGCTTAATTTCAGCTCTCCTTGTGCCATTTTTAAAAGGTATGCTGCTGCTGCTAAGTCACTTCAGTCGTGTCCGACTCTGTGCGACCCCATAGACGGCAGCCCACCAGGCTCCCCCGTCCCTGGGATTCTCCAGGCAGGAATGCTGGAGTGGGTTGCCATTTCCTTCTCCAGTGCATGAAAGTGAAAAGTGAAAGTGAAGTAGCTCAGTCGTGTCCAACTAGTAGTGACCCCACGGACTGCAGCCTACCAAGCATATATAGAATCACTATGCTGTATAACAGGAACCACCAGAGTGCTGCAGATCAATCATACTTCAAAAGCAAACTCATAAAAAAAAAGACGACATCAGGTTTGTGGTTATCAGAGGTGAGGCTTGGAGACAAGGGGAATTGGAAGAAGGCAGTCCAAAGGTACAAACTTTCAGGAACAAGATAAAGAAACACTAAGGACAGAATGTACAACATGATAAATATATTAAAACTGCTGTGTGTTAAACATGAAAAGGGTTACGAGAATAAATCCTGAGAGCTTCCATCATAAGATACATTTTTTTCTATTTCTTTAATTTTTATATCCATATGAGATGAATGTTCACTGTAGTAATTGTGATAACCACTGCATGCTGCATGTCAGATCATTATGCTGTACATATGTGCATTCAGTCCCTCAGTCATGTCCAACTCTCTGTAGCCCACCAGGCTCCTCTGTCCATGGGATTCTCCAGGCCAGAATATTGGAGTGACTTGCCATTCCCTTCTCCANAAAAATGTTACCTAAAAGTGAAGTGCTGCATGATAGAAATCTAAACATATGTCATTGGCTTGATAATTTGGTGGCAGGAAGTAATGAAAGTGATGTAAAAAAGGTAGACCACATTGCTAGTAGAAAAACAAAATTGTACATTCACTTTGGAAGACAGTTTGGCAATTTCTTACAGAACTAAGTAGACTCTTATTTTATGATCCACCAATTGTGTTCCTTAGTATCAATTTGAAAAATTATATCTATACAAAAACATTCACACAAGTGTTTACATTTACAACTTTGTTTTTGAAAGCAACCAAGATGTCTTTCAGTAGGCGAATGGATAAATACATTGTGGTACATCCAGAAAATGGAAAAATATTCAGTGCTAAAAATGAAGTGAGCTCTTAAGCTGGGAAAAGACAGGGTGGAAACTTAAAGGCATTTTACTAAGTGAAAAGACCCTGATGCTAGGAAAGATTGAAGGCAGGAGGAGGAGGGGACAACAGAGGATGAGATGGATCACTGACTCAAGGGACATGAGTTTGAACAAGTTCTGGGAGTTGGTGATAGACAGGGAGGCCTGGTGTGCTGCAGTCCACAGGGTAGCAAGAGTTGGACACGACTGTGACTGAACAACAATAACAACTAAGTGAAAGAAACCAATATGAAAGAACTGCAAACTGTGGAGTTCCAACTGCATGACACTCTAGAAGAGGCAAAACTATGGAGGCAGTAAAAAAAAAAAAATCAGTGGTTTCCAGGGATTGGGGGAGAGAGGGATAAATTAATAAAGCATAGAGAATTTTTAGGGCAGTGAAACTATTCTGCGAGGTAGTCCAGTGGAGGATACAGATTATTATACATTGTCCAAAGCCAGAGAATGTACAATACTGAGTGCAAACTTTAATGTAAGTATTTATGGACTTTGGATGATAATAATGTGTCAATAATATTATAACGTTGATTAAAATAAATGTACCACTTGGGGTCAGATACTAATACTGATGGAGGTTGTACATGTTGATGGGCGTTTCGTAGGTGTACACAGGCAAACAGATACTGCTTGATATGGTATATGAATGGATTTCATTGCTGTCTGTCCACTGTTGTGATTCTTTTACCATAAAGGGAGTCATTTAAGCTGAGGCATTATTCTGTGATATTTCACATTCATAAATCAGACTCTGTGTGTTCTTGGATAGTGAGCTGCACTGCTGCCAAAAGCTGCAGGCTTGGGAATTATTCCATATGCTCAGTATATATCAATTTCACTAAAAAATATTATTCTAGGTGTAAAATATATTTCTACCATCAATAAAATAAATGCTAAAATAGCAATAGATAGATTACATATTATAAATGTTTCCTTATTTTGCCCATGAACACTTCTTTAACTAGAATCAGCTTACAGAACATCAACATAAACACCAAAATGTATGCTCAGGTTAATGAAAACGATAAAACATCTCACTGGTGAATGAACTGATGCATGAAATTGTCATAATTATATCAATATGGAATTTTAAGCTTCTTAACATACATAAGAAATGGAAAAAATAATTTTTTTATTTCATTAAAGACTTTTGCCACGTTATGTCACAGTAAGGAATGCATGCATATGTGATTATGAACTACAAGGTATAAGCCTATCAGAACATGTCTTTTAAAAAAGTCATTATCTAATATCCAATGTATTTATATATCTAAGATTATCTTGTAAGCAACTCTCCAGTTCTCCAAGACACAGTACATACCGTTTTTAACAAGCACAAACAGTTTTTATATTCATTTTTTCAAACCATTAAAAAATATGTACAACAAGTGCAGGTATTTTTCTAAACATATCCTTGTTTTGACAACAAATTTTAAGGTTCTTCCATTGTATCAGTTCTTCTGAAACAAATTTATAATTCAATTCAATTCCCATAAACCTTCTAAAAATTTCACTGTTTCTTTCAATCAATATGAGATGCTAAAGATATTGTTTTACTACATGTTTTTGTAGGATTAAATGTGCTGACAGCTATGTGATATTAGGCCATGGATAGAAAAATAGATGAATGGAATACTCAAGAGCCTAGAAATAGAGATATGAATACATGGAGGTAAGATGTGTGACAGCTGGCATTGCATACCAGTGGGAAAGAATGGGTCAGACAATAAGCGTTTCTGAAACACGGGAAAATAAATGTTTTTACCTCACACAATCCATAAAAATGAATGTGAATCAGAGGCTTTGATGTGTACAGCAAACCTTATCTGCAAAGCAAAAATAGAAACACAGACACAGAGAACAAATATTTGGATATCAAGAGAGAAAGAGGGAGTGGGAAGGATTGGGCGATTGGGACTGGCACATATACACTATTGATACTATGTATGANCACCGGGCTGCATGGCCAGGGCTCCTGGGCCCTAAGCTGCCAGCTCCCCCACTGGGCTGCCCCACTTCTCAGGATGTTGGCTCCAAGGTTGAACTTGCCTGTCATTCCCACCCTTTGCTGCCCTCGGCTCACTCTCCCTTTCACACAACAGTCTATGAGGCAGACAGGACTCCTGTTCTCCCTGCGTCTCCTCTGTTGAGAGGGAGCCGAACTTCCTCCCCTCCACTGTTCCTCAAGGGATGTTTTCTGAGCCTCTCACCATCTCGGTCATGTTTCTCTAGGCTGAAAACAGCACATGGTGCTGAGATCCTTCACCCACAGGAGAGCAGTTCATCCCTCCGCCCATCGAATACGGTGGGTCTTCTCCACATGCTGTGCGTAACGCGGAGCGCGAGGAGTTAAGTAACGTCCACAACTGCTCAACCAGAATGTGATCTGAACCAAGGGCTGTAAGACTCTGAGGAGCATTGACATATATACACCACCGTGAGGAAAATAGACAGCTAGTGGGAAGGTGCAGCTTGGCACGGGAGGCTCAACTCTGTGATGACCCAGAGGGGTGGGAGGAAGGTCCAAGAGGGAGGGGATATATACACACAGATAACTGAGTCACAGCGGAGACCAACATGACATTGTAAAGCACTATATTCCAATAAAAATAAATATATGTTCACAAGCAAATACTAAATAAAGCTGCTACTTTTAATCTGTTGCTGCCTGCTTATTCTCTGAGGCCGCACAGCTCATCAGGCACAGGGATGAGACCAGAACCCAGGAGTCCTGACTCCCGGCCCAGGCCTGCTCTCACCTGCTGTTCCTCCTTCTGGACGGCCTGCTTCCTTCTGTGTGTTTCCTATGAGCAGCACGCCCTGGCTCTCAGAGCATGGCATGCTCTTCTCTGCCCAGCTTGTCAGGAACAGGAAAATGGCTGGGCCCTCTAGGTTTGTTATGCAGATAGACACATGGAAAAGGCAACAAGCGTGGATACAGAAAAGGGTACCCATGTCAACATGCAGGTGTTTATACGGGCTCATTAGCCTCTCAGAATTTGAGCAATCCCTGAAATTAGAAACTATTCCTAAAAGATGCTTTGTGCTTTTCAAACTCAATCAGAAATTTTTTAGTATATATTTTATTTATTTTAAAATTCATTTATGTATTCTAACTGGAGGATAATTACATTACAGTATCATGATGGTTTCTGCCACATATTAACATGAATTGGTCACAGGCATACATGTGTCCCTTCCATCCTGCATGCCCTCCCACACCCCTCTCCCCAAGAAATCTGTTTATATGAATAGCAAATTTTGTCCAGAGCCCTGTCAGGAAACAATGCCATATGAATATTTTGTTTCTACATGGTCTATGCTTTCATCATTATTAAAAAATTCAGGTAAGTTACTCAATCTAACATGTTGCCTAAATTTGGCTTCTTGAAAGAATAATTGCCTTGTAACGGGTCCAGAGTAGCTTCTCAAAATCAACATGAGCTTAATGAATAAATAAAATGAACACATGAAATGAGCCCAGGAAGAAACGAACAAATGAAAAAATACAGACGGAATAATAAAGAATAAGTTATCCAATGAGTTTCTTTCCTTTTTACAGAGGAATAAGTGAAAAAATCAAAATTGATGGGCACCTCAATAAACAGAGGTTTCACTTTGGGGAGAACTCTTCCAAAGGTGGAAGCCATTTTTCCTCTATAGGTATACCTCTTTCAGGGACGGACTGATGCAGCTGACCAGTAACATTTCCCACAGACTGACTTGGTCACCTCGAACTAAGAACTGAGAAGTAAAGATTGTTCCTATGTGACAATGCTCCCTACCCCTTAATCTCATCTTCCAACTTAATAATAATCTCTGGACTTCTAGAAAGGCTCACCTGCCATTCCCAGGCAAGTTTAGATTATGGCACCCACAGGAATCTAAGAGTTTAATCAAGTCCCAGGCAAGGGTAAGATAATGGGCAATCTGAGGAAGACAGTACCACATACACCAACCTCACGGGGCTTTTCTGGTGGCTCAGATGGTAAAGAATCCACCAGCAATGCAGGAGACCCAGGTTCAGTTCCTGGGTTAGGAAGATCCCCTGGAGATGAACCCACTGTAGTATTCTTGCCTGGAGAATTCAACCATGGACAGAGGAACCTGGTGGGCTACAGTCCACGGGATCACAAAGAGTCAACACGACTGAGTGACTAACACTTTCACAACCTACCCTCATACAAGTACTACATTAAGCAGTAATAGAGGAGGTATAAACCAAGCGTCAGGGCCACAGGGATTCAGGCAGGAGATTAGAGGAAGAAAATCCTGGAGGCTGAGAATAAGAGAGAGGGCATTCTGGACAAGTGCACTGGCCATGAAACTATGAAGACAGGATTTTCAAGGCTGGTAACTGGTGTGTGATCACAAATGGGGAAACAGTATCTGGGGTCAAACCCTGAGAGGCTGAAATGCCAAGGGAGGGAACTGAAACTTTTCAGTCTCAATAAACATGCCTAAACCACCTTTTAAAATCTGTATTATTTTGGGAATATCAGAATTTCAAAAGATAAAAACAGTAGAGAGAACGGAGCTGAGGAGATAGGCAGCTGAAAATTCATTTTAATCTTCACACTTGGGCTGAAAACTCAAATCTAAAAAAAGGATGGCAGCCTACAAAGGGGATGACTTACTTTGACAACATACCGAGGAGCTTTGAGAGAGTATGAACATGGCCCATGAGACACAGCATGGAGCTGCTGTGAAACCCAACAGCCACGGGCTCTCACTGATGACATGGCTTGGGAAGCCCCTGGAGTCGTGCCGCCGGTCAAAAAGCCAGAGAGAAACTTCCTCTCCCCCAGCAACCGCAGCATCCACCAAAGGCCCAGATCTCCATTCTGCAAGAGGGGAAGTTGCATGCCCCCAAAGCTGTAATAATGTACACAATCCTGGCCCTCAGAGAGCTTACATTCTGGAAAGGAAGACAGATGTGAACTAGCCCAGGAAGTCCTATGAGGCAGAAGAACAGGATGCTATAAAACTTTTAACCAGGGGCCTTAACACAGTCTTGGGGCCCAGGGAAGGCTTCCTCGAAGAACTATGACTTAACTGTAAACTCTCAAGGGATACTGAGATTGGAGATTCTAGCACTTTAATTAACCTAATCATTGCTTACATCCTAACCTGGCTGAATGAGTGGCACATTCCCAGATATCACTTAATACCTACTGAAGAGCAGGACTTCTCTGGTGGTCCAGTGGCTAAGACTCCATGCTTCCACTGCAAGGGGCGTGGGTCTGATCCCTGGTAGGGGAATTAAGATCCCACCTGCCATGTCAGGGGAGAAAACAGCCCATTGAATCAAGATCTTCACAATGTCATGTGCCAGCCTGGATGGGAGCAGGGTTCGGTGGAGAATGGATGCATGTATATGTATGGCTTCAGTGAGTCCCATCAACTATCACAACATTGTTAAATTGGCTATGTGGTGATGTTAATCGCTCAGTCATGTCCAACTATTTGCAATCCCATGGACTGGAACCCACCAGGCTCCTCTGTCCATGAAATTTTCCAGACAAGAATATGGGAGTGGGTAGCCATTCCTTTCTCCAAGAGAATCTTTCCAACCCAAGGATCAGACCCCAGTCTCCCACATTGCAGGCAGATTCTTTACCATCTGAGTCACCAGGGAAGCCCCCAAAACAAAATAAAAAGTTCGAAAGAGGGAAAAAAAGACCCAATGAGTAAAGGTAGACAGTTTGACCAGGGCTGCATTGATTAAACACCACATTTAATGGGGCAGTGGGGCAGGGGAGAAAGATCTTCAGGGATGAAGTTCAGGAATCTGCATTTTCTGAAAATTTCCCACATGATGTTTGGCCAGGTTTGGGAATCACAGCTTTAAAGGATTCCTTATATGTCAGAAATGACGGGTTACAGAGCACAGCTGTCAAAGTTAAGCATGTTCATTTGTATAGCAATTGTTTCCCAGCTGGAACAAGAGCAAACACAAAAATGAAGTAACAGCTGAACCATGGAGTCACAAGCACCTCTTTGTACAGATGAGGAAGGTGAGACGCAGAGGGGTTAGAACACTTGTTTAGGGTCACATGGCTCCCTAACGTGAGTGCTGGGACACCCAGAGGGGACTTCCTTTATCTTTCAGGACAGACACAGTTTCAACCCTCAGAAGGATTTGCAAATGGGCTGATAAAGTGGGTTGAGCTGCCTTTCACAGCAGCCCTGAAAGCAGCACTTGATAACTACAGCCATTACAGATGAATTCTACATTTAATTATTTTCCAGGTTTCAAATTCAGAGGAAGGGAGTGGAAGAATCAGCTGATTTATTAACCAGGCTGGAATTAAACCCAGAATCATAAAGTTAACTGAACTGTAGCCATCATCAGCTCACATTTTAAAAGAACTACTTAAACCCTCACTTTTGCTAAAATCATGTACATTCTTGCTCAGCCTGGCAGTGAGAGACTCTCTCCTAATGTACAAACTCAGGGGTTCCCAAACCTGGTTGTATATTAGCATCATGTGAAAAGCTTTAAAAAAATACATCCATGCCCAGGTCTTTGCCTCCTATCCCTTCTCCATGCCACCCCATGCCAGTGATTCTGATTTAATTGGTCTGGGGTTATATCTTACCCCAGATGTTTTTTTAAAGCTGCCCAGGGGGTTATAATGTCCAGCCAGTACTGAGACCACTGAACTCACTGGTCCTCTCCTCCTTCTGGCCTCAGCACAAAGCGAGGACCTAGGGTAGGTGAGGGAAGCAAGATGCCTAGGGCACAAAATTCACAGTCAAGGTTGTGTGAGCACAGCACACTGTGCTGAAGCACCCTGAGAACGAGGCCTCCCTCCTACTCAGGCACCCTGGCACACAACTAAGGAGGCAGCCACTGTCAGGGCATGGCAAGTGCAGCGCCCATCCTTGCATGAGCCTGTCTCCATAGATTCTGTGCCCTGGGTACCTCACTGGCCTTGCTCCAGGCCCACACCGGCACAAATCCCTCTAGTCAGGCCATTAATTATCCCATCAAAGATACATAAACTGCCTCCTGTGTGTAAGGTCTTCCTTGTTCTGCTTCATCCTCTAAAGAGACTCTGGTTTTGAAATGGATAGAGATGAATAAAGCCTACTACATGCATTAATCTTACCCATTTGACATAAGAGGCTGCTGTGATGGAATAGGAAGACACATTGGTTTTTAAAGTCAAAAGATGCCTGGAAGGGGACTAATCCTTCATCAGTTCTGTGGCAGTTCTGCTATGGACTCTGGGTTTGTTACTTGGGCTGTGCTTTGGAGACAGCAAGGCCTACCTTCCAGGGTTTCTGTGAGATGACATTAGGCTATAAGTTAAATGGACAGGGACATAGTAGGTGCTTCATGGACACCAGTTGACTAAATCTTCAAAATTTCATCAACTGTTATTACCTTTTGGAGCTTTCACCCCTGGTGGTGCAGTGGTAAAGAATCCACGTGCCAATGCAAGAGACGCAGGTTTGATCCCTTGGTCAAGAAAATCCCCTGGAGAAGGAAACTGCAACCCACTCTAGTATCCTTGTCTGGGAAATTCCATGGACAGAGGAGCCTGGTGGGCTACCTGCTATGAGGTTACAGAAGGAGTCAGACACAACTTAGTTCAGTTCAGTTCAGTCACTCAGTCGTGTCCGACTCTTTGCAACCCCATGAATCGCAGCACACCAGGCCTCCCTGTCCATCACCATCTCCCGGAGTTCACTCAGACTCATGTCCATTGAGTCTGTGATGCCATCCAGCCATCTCATCCTCGGTCGTCCCCTTCTCCTCCTGCCCCCAATCCCTCCCAGCATCAGAGTCTTTTCCAATGAGTCAATTCTTCACATGAGGTGGCCAAAGTACTGGAGTTTCAGCTTTAGCATCATTCCTTCCAAAGAAATCTCGGGTTGATCTCCTTCAGAAATGGACTGGTTGGATCACAACTTAGGGACTAAACAAAAACAGTAACATCACCTTTCTCTGCTACTTGAGGTTGGAGTGTTACTGCTGCTGCTTTTTCTGTTTTCCTCTTTAGACTGTCTCCTTCTTCTAACCTCCTACCATATTCTAAAAAGGAGTCAAACTCCTGGTCTCAGCAAACACCTCCGCCCCAGAGGCCTTTGAGTAGGTTAAAAAGAAATCTAAACTTGGGATTGGGGTTTGGCAGTAGAGAGGGTAGGTAGGAGGATCCCATTTTTAAATTACCAAAAATTCTATATCTTGTCATCTCAGGCCTAGACTTCAGCTTGCAAAAATCAAATCCAAGAGTCTGAAATCCTGGTCTCTGGCTCTATATTAACAGCCCTTCTCTAATTTTGCTTCCTCTAGAGCGGAGCAGAGAGGTGCCTTCGCATCCCTGAATCCTCAGTGCCTAGGATACAACAGCTCAACAGCTGCCTCCTTTATTGAATAAAGGGAACAAAAAAGAGATTATAGGCACAAAAAAGATTTGACAAGTTAGCATCCAAAGATGTGCTAACTCCCTGGTAGGCAGAATAATGGTCCTCCAAAGATGTCCACATCCTAATTCCTGGATTTGTGAATATAGCACATGGTGAAAGGGGCTATATGGACTTGACTGAGGATACTGTGATGGATAAGTTGCCCTGGATTATTTATGTAGACCCAAGGTAATCATGAGGTCCTTATGAGGAAGCAGGATGGTCTGAAGGAGACAGGAGAGACGTGAGGATGAAGACAGGTTGGAGTGATGAGCTCTGAAGATGGAGGAAGGGGCCATGAGCCAAGGAAGGCAGGCAACCTCTAACAGCTGGAAAAGGAACCAAAACTGATTCTCCCTGAACGTGTCCAGCAGGACCTCAGCTCTGCCAACTCCTTTATCCTGTGAGACTCATTTCAGACTTCTGACCTCCAGAAACTGTAAGATAAGAGTGCTTTGTTGTTTCAAGTCACTAAGTTTGTGGTAATTTGCACAGCAGCAATAGAAATGGACAGAGACTGACAGCGTGCCTTATTCATCTCTGAACTCCCAGCTCATTGCCTGGAACCCTGTTAACTGCATACAGCCTCATAAGCAACAGCAAGGGCTGACACTTTCGTCCCCTTGCCATACAGCCAATCAGTTGCCAGCAGGTTCCGCTGATTGAATCTCTGCACTCTGTCCAATTCAACCTTCTCTCTCCTTTCCTCTCTCATTTAGAAACAGCATGGACATGAACTGAACATGGCTCCTTTAATTCCTGGTTCATCCTCTCTCCTGGCTACCATACACAGTCCAGCTAGACTCATATTCCAAAGCCCTACTTCGAGGATGCCACACTCAACTTAAGAACCCTACCTAGTTCTTCAATAGAATTTGTACCCTACTGTTGTGTGAAAATTATATAAATCTTAATTATGTTGAATTGGTTCATCACACTTTTCAGGCCTACTATTATATACCCTTCCAATTTTCTGTCTGTTCATTCTATTGGTTTTTTTTTTTTTGAGAATTTGATATTGGAACTTCAATTAAAAATCTTAATTTATCTACCCCCCCAAAACTATAACACATAGTGAAATTACATGTAACTTTGTTCTGTATTTTCCAAGTTGTCTGTAAATAAGTTATCATACTGTAATAATTTAGAAAATAAAAAATAAAGAAAAAAAGAGTTTTAAGCAAAGGAATTAAATCTTCACAATATAGATAAAAAGGTGACAATAAACAGACGTGGCTCTTTGGGGAAAAAAAACAAAAACAAAAACATCTTCCCTAGCTCTTCCCTGACTACCAAAAAGTGAAAAACATGAAAGTGTTAGTTGTTCAGTCATGTCCAACTCTTTGCGACCCCATGGACTGTAGCCTGTCGGGCTCCTCTGTCCATGGGATTTCTCTAGGCAAGAAGACTGGAGTGGGTTGCCATTCCCTCCTCCAGAGGATCTTCCTGGCCCAGGGATCAAACTCAGACCCCCTGCATTACAGGCAGATTCTTTACCACTCAAGCCACCAGGGAAGCCCCAATAGCAGAGTGAGCCCAAATTCCTTGTACTGACATCTCTATCCTCCCAACCTGCCTATCCAGTCTGTTTTTCCATGGACCCTTTCCTACCTTGTGAATTCCAGCCAGACCAATATCAGCTGTACACAATCATCATCAGGTATGTGTTGTTTCTGCTCCTCTGTCCGTGGGGATTCTCTGGGCCAGAATACTGGAGTGGGTAGCTTATCCCTTCTCTAGGGGAACTTCCCAACCCAGGAATCACCTGGAATATCTTTTCCTAATATCTCCACACACCCAAACCTTACAAGTCCCAGCTTAAATGACACCTCACCCATGAAGCTGTCCCTGCAGCCCCCGTCCCCTCACACATATGCCTTCCATAAACTGGCCATAATTCCCTCTTTTACTGACCCCTCACAGCTCTTCTCCGTATATCTCTCATCTGAAGTACGAAAAAGCACAGGCTCTAGAGTCAGACAGACCTGGGTACAAGGTGACACTCTTGTGCAAGTTACTTGGCTTCCCTGAGTCTCAGGCTTTTCATGTGTAAAATGGGCATCATACCTTTCTCACTAGGTTATTGAGAAGATTTAAGCTCACATATAAGTGCCTGACACACTGAGTATTCAATAGTTATGTAAACATTACAGAAACTTATATACATCACATGCCAAATTCCTTCTCTTTTGGACCATGCAGCAGAGCGGCTGGTGGGACATTAGTTCCCCAACTAGAGAGGAAACCCGGGCCCATAGCAGTGAGCACAGGGAATTCTCCCAATTCCCATTTCTAGATTCTTTAAGGGGAGGGTTTATTAAAATATCCACTTCATTTTTGTAGACACACAGTACCTTTCATGCAGTGGGTTTTTTTAAAACAGATTTTTAATATTAAGCCACCGATGTGTTGGGAGCATAGACTCAGGCTTCCTGTTCTGTGTATAGTGAGGATGGCTTCATTTTTCTCCATTTCAGAGAGAAGGGGAGAAGTACACTGGCCCACCTTCTGATCATCAATGTTACAGAATTAAAATGGAAACTTTCTAAGATCTCCTCTCATTAGTTAATGCCTCTCCACTACTGTTCATTCCAACCAACAATAAAAAATATTGTTTTCATAAGCATAAGTTATACATTTCTATTCTAATGTCACTGTGTTTGTTCTAGCTCAGAGAACAGCTGGTATTCCAGAGCTAGTGGGACAAAGTTCACTTTTACTCCATCACGTCTAGAAAACCCACACTGGACACGATCCTTCATTCCTTAGCTGAGTATGCAGTGGAGTCACCTTCCTTTTAAAGGCATTCCTTAAACCACTTTTATGCTAGATGAGAAACCTGGCCCTTTATTTCTCAATCCAGTTGGCAGCATCATGAAGAGCAAAGAACAAGAGATTTAAAGTCACAAGATCTGGTTTGAAACTGAGTCACCCACTTACTACCTTGATGACCAAAATATACCACGTACCTGAGTCTCCGTTTCCTCCTTTCTAAAACTGAGACTAACCACGGCCCATCTCCCTTGCTGAAATCACTACAGGGGTGAATGAGATCATATATGGGAAGACAGTTTGTGTGTTGAAAACTGCTGTACAGCTAGTTATCCACTCACCTTCTAACACAGCGTGAGCTCCAAACAGACACCCTAAGACTGGATAGGAAAAAATATTCATGATGCACTGGAGAAGAAATGAAGGGTGCTCTCACTTCACCTGCCTGCAGAGAGTCCCTGACACACAGCAGAGAGGCAGTGTTGTAATTGTAGATGCCAAATAACCACAGGCAAATTCCCCTCACAGGATTCTTAAAGAATATCTGACTTGGTATCTACACAGTGTTCTGAGAGCAGAGTCCCGAATGAAAGGTGCTATTCAGTGTAATTACCATGTAATTAGTCACCATTATCTCTACCTAGGCATCGAGCCAGACTTTAAACATAAGAACATCCCTGAATCTTCAAAACCCAACCATCCTTTAAGGTAGTCATTGTAATCCAGAAAGATCTTCACTGTGATTGAGAAAGTATGAGAAATAACCCACAGTATCTAAGACAGCACTTGCCAGTAATTAGCACTTAATGTTAATTAGTGCATAACATTTTAAAAAGGGCAGCAGCCATTCCAATTGTGGTCTACTTTCCCTCACACTCTCATCCCTTATTTCCCAGGACAGGCTGACTCAGACTCAGTAGAATGCCTCACTGAAGGGCAAAAGCCCTAATGAGCAAATCTCATGAAAAATTCAGCTGGTCTTTTGGAGAAAAACAGCTGGAGCTGACCTTAAGAATTCCACTAATTTCCCCCTACCACACAGCCTAAAAATAGCCAAAGAGCATTTCTAGCTAGTGATGGCCTTTCCTTTAAAGGACATAATATGCAAAAAGGCATGCTGGGGTCACTAGCCCAAACCAGGCAGTCCCCATGATAAATCCTTGGCCAAATGTTCCTATGAGAATCTGCCTTCACGAGGTCAACACTGGAATTTCATTGTGAAGGCTCCCCCTACCAAAGTCTCCCCACCAAGCACCACTGGATCTATACAAAGATGTACATTAACAGCCACTGTGCAGCCACGAGAACTTCCATTCTAGGTTCTCACTTTCCAGATCTGCCAAGTGAAATGCTAGACTCTGATGTCCAAGGTCTCCTTCTGGTGTAAGGCTCCTTGGACGGTTCATTCAACACCTCCTTGTTGCTTAAAATTCAGACCCCTCAGTGTTTCACGGGCCCCTCCAGATCTGCCTCCTGTCTTCCTCTCCATTTTCCCCTAATCATACCCTGATGTTTCTTAAATTTACCTCTAACACTTCTATGCCTTTAGAACACAGAGCTCCCTCTGCCTATAACACCCTTTCAGCTTCTTAGACCCCTACTCATCTTTCAAAGACTTCCCACGTGGCTCAGGTGGTAAAGAATCTGCCTGCAGTGTAGGAGACCGGGTTTGATGCCTGGGTCAGGAAGATCTCCTGGAGAAGGGAATGGCAACCCACTCCAGTATTCTTGCCTAGAGAATTCCATGGACAGAGGAGCCTGGGAGGCTACAGTCCACGGAATGGCAGAGTCAGACATGACTGAGCAACTCACACACACACACACCTTTCAAGCCACAGTCCAGGTATCACCTCCTCTAAGAAGGCTGCCCCTTCCTCACAGTTGGGTTAGCGTTTTCTCCTCTGTCTTCTCACAGGACTCTGTATTATACAGCAACTGCCTGCTCATTTATCAGTTTCCCTTAGGAGGAGCCTGGGTATCTGAAGGTAGAGACACCGTGTTCCTCTCTCATTCCACCACCTGACCGAGTACCTACCGTTTGATACTAGCAGCAGCAGCAGATCCAATTCCACCTAAGTACCACTTGCGATTTAAGTTGCTATTCCAAAGAACCAGAAAATGAATTTTTTTTTTTTGTAAAGGAATGTTTTCTCTATTCAAAAAGCAAGAAAGAAAACTATCTCCAAGTTTTGCCTTATTAGGAAAAAATACATATATATAGCTGTTTGGAATTGTGACATAATCTTTGTGGAGTAGAAAAATATACACTGCATTTGTTTCTGGGAAACCTCTCTTTAAACTCACTGAACCAGTTTTTTAAAAAGGAGATTCAAATTTAGAAATGATGTCCGACTTGGTGGGTTTTGGTTTTTTGAAATTTTTTTTAACCAAGAGAAGGAAAAAAATTTCCAAAAGAGATAAATTATACACTAGGCTTTCTGAAAACTTTCTGCCTGGTCCTGGAAAATCAGACGAAAGGCAACAAGAAAGCATGTGATTTCATATAGAAAAGCAAAATGCCTTATATTTACTACTACTATATTGAAAGTTAAGTATGTGTGCTATAAAAGATAAAAGCTAAATTAATGCAACTAATAGGTAGAACTTGGGCTTGATGGGAAAGTTGAAGAAATAGACATTTTATCTTCCTTCAATACCTTCTCCCACCTTTACATCCATGGCCTCTATACCATAAGCCAAATCAGCAAAGCAGGCAGTGTCATCTGTGGATTTTTTAATTCATTTATTTATAATTGGAGGATAATTGCTTTACAATGTTGTGTTGATTTCCATACATCAACATGAATCAGCCATAGGTATACATATGTCCCCTCCCTCTTGTCATCTATTTTATAGATGAGGAAACTGAAGTTCCTAGAGGTTAAGGGACTTGCCTAAACCCGTCCTACCTCTAAACTACAGAGCTGGAGTATGAACCCAGGTCTGCCTGGCTCCAAAGTGCTATCTAACACACCAGAAAGAGAGTTATGGTGGAAGAACTGGTGAGGCACACAGGTACCCTGTGATGGAACCCAAACGTACAAAGATGAGCTGGGGGTTCCCTCAAACCCCCACACACCCGAGACACCGAGCTTAGCAGTACCAAATGCTCTTAAAACTTGAGGTGTGTGCAACTAGTTATGAAGGGAGTTTTATTCTTTCTGTGATCCAATGATCAACATACATAAACAAACTCAAGTGTGGACCACAGGCAGAGACTATGATGATCCAACAGCAGCAGCAAATCTGTTTTTCTGAAAACTTCCTGAACAAAAATCTTTGCACTGATCCAGAAAAGACCTTTATAGTGGTAAAGAATCTGCCTGCCAATGCAGGAGACACAGAAGATGCAGAAGATGCAGGTTTGATCCCTGGATCAGGAAGATCCCCTGTAGGAAGAAATGACAAGCTGTTCCAGTATTCTTGCCTGGGAAATCCCACAGAAAGAAGAGTCTGGTGGGCTACCATCAAAGGGGTTGCAGAGAGTCAGACATGACTGAGTGACTGAACACGCATGCCCAGTGTTAGACAGTCCCTGAAATACCCTTCAAAGGCAGGCAGAAATGATCACTGACACTTCATTAATTCAGGGGCAGCCTGGAGGAAGAGATGAAGATGAATTTGGGTTCTTCCACTAATGACTGAAACCCTTGGTGGTTTCATATACCTCTCTGGCTGACCTCACCCATCAAATGAGGCATTTGGTTTCTGATCTTATCTTTTTCTCATGATCATAAAATCAAGTGATCAGAATGAATTCCAGTATCAGTGCCAAGCTATCTAAGGAAGAAAGAGATGTAGAGAAAGATTTTGGAGAAAAAAAACACCATCTTGCTGCCCAACGCAAAATGTTTTTTTGAAAAAAAAAATCCATCTTTCATAAGATACAGTTATATATTGAGGGAGAGAATGATAATTAGGAAAATAAGGTATAAAAACTGACAAAAGTTGTCCTTCCCCTCTCTCTGTCTCCCCCCTCCTTTCCTGTCTCACTGGCAGGGTCTCCTGTTCGGGGCGGGCAAGGCAGCATGGATTCACCTATCAGGTACTGAGACCTGGTTCCCATCGTCAAAGAGATTCTGGCTCCCGGCAATAGTAACAGCTCCCATTTGTACAAGGTTGGGGGTTTACACTATTCTCTGGCATATTCGCTCTTCACAGCACTCCTGGGAGGTAGGGAGGAAGAAGCGTCATCATAATCCTTTTATGGATGTGAAAAAGAGGTTCAGCAAGGTCAAGGGGCTTGTCCAAGATCACAAAGCTGCCGAAGTGACAGAGCAGGACAGGGAACGCATGCGCAGAGGAGGAACAGGGCTGCGGATGCGAGTGCAGTTGCGTCAACCGTGTGATGAGTGGGGCGGTGAAGAGACAGCAGCAGGAACCGGGAAGAGGGGAAACGAGAGTGGAGCTTTGACTATGGGGTGAACCCGAGACAGTTCACAGCCTACACTCACGGAAGTCCATGCAGAAGAGAGCACAGCGCTACTTTAGAGGGGTGGAGTACAGAAAAACAAAGGATGCCTATATTTATGTGCACACAGCAGCCTACTGTCTTTCATTTAAAAAGTGGGCATTCTTTAGATACCGTCAGTAATCAGCATGTGCACTTTTGAGTATTTTTCTCAGGAAAATGGGTGGCTCCGAGCCTCTTGCCTGGGCACTCACTATGGGTACGAGGGAAAGGGCCAGGTGGATTTAAGGACATGGAATCTCCACCCACTGAGCCAGGGTGAAAATCCTTGACCTTGGCACTCTTGATCATTACTGAAACTGCCTGAGCTCACTGACCTCCTCAGTCAGGTATTCTTCTCTGTGAGAGAAGCAAGTCACATGCTTGCACCGCCAGCCCACCTTCCCAAACTGCATTCGCTGCTACCGAGCCTCAGGAATGTAAGTAATAAGCAACCTGGATCTGCTCCTGAAGTGGGAAGGAAGGGGAGGAGAGTATCTGAGAGAGATTTCAAGGTGATGATAGAACCTCAAAATTACATAAGAGCACAATGAAACAGGCCCAGGCTCTGTATATCAGAGTTGGATTTAAGCCAAAAAAAAAAAAGGGGGGGGGGAATTGGGGAGTTTGTGGATTCAGGCTAAGGGTCCTTGAGAGAAGGGACTTTAGACACAGAAGAATGAGATTAAAGTTAAACCATAGACCTCTTGAGGAATTTAGGTGACAAGAATTCTATGGTTTACTCTTTGCAGAATTATAGATCTTATTTGTTAACTATTGAGACTTGAGTCAACTCTTCAGAATTCTGATTCCAGTTTCATTTCATCAGGTAACATTTCAAACAATACCTATTTCATCAAGGGTGCTGNTTTAGGTGACAAGAATTCTATGGTTTACTCTTTGCAGAATTATAGATCTTATTTGTTAACTATTGAGACTTGAGTCAACTCTTCAGAATTCTGATTCCAGTTTCATTTCATCAGGTAACATTTCAAACAATACCTATTTCATCAAGGGTGCTGAGGTGAAATTCACACAATATAGGAGAGTAAGCAATCCTCCGTGGTCCCCAACCCCAGGCAACTGGCAAGAAGTCAGGATGGGATGGAGGCAGGGACTATATGATGATGGTACCAAGTGGTTTGGGGGTTTAGACTTGAAAGCGACTCTTTCCAATCAGGGATAATTTAAACCTTCTCTTCCATCACAGGAGAGCCCAGTATTATTTGCAGGGTGGATACTATGACCAAGGAAAAACAGAGCTCCAAGCTAGAGAGCAGAACCAGTTCCAGCACCTTTCCAGCCTTTCTGGCGTCTTGAGGAACTATCAGAAGGCAGCAGAGCCTTCCACAGATACCTGCCAGTGGAGACCTGAAGACCTGTCTGGCCTTTAGCAAGTGCTGAACAATGACTAAGCTTAGTGAGGAGGAACAGGAATAGACACACATGTACTAGATCAATGTCTACCCGCCTATCAATGTCTAAAATGCAGTGCGTGTGTGTATATATATAAATTCAAATATAGATACACATCTGAATATAACAGTATTTATACACATAAGTATATGCAATATATATATATATTTACTTCTCAATCATTTGTAACCAATTTATGAAATCCTGAGAACCTTTGATCTATTCTTCTATGAAGAAAACTGTTGCTAAGTGACTGTAAAATCAAGATTCTAATGTCCAGGTGAAGGATAAAATCAGGCACCTCTCTCCCATAAAACAATGTCCTAACAAAGCTTATTTTGGTTCAGATGTAGTTGGGGTTTTTGTTTTTGAGAGGATGAGCAGTATAATATGTGATGTTGTATAATATGACGTATAATATGTGATGTTGTATAATATAATGTATAATATGTGATGTTGTATACTATAATATGTTGCTGTCACTATGAAGACCCATAATGTTAGAACACTTACATAACCTACCTCACTGAATCCTCAGCAAAACTGTAAGCAAAGCAGTGTTACCATTACCATTTTACAGAAGAGGGACGGGGTCAGAGGAGTGAAGGAACTTCACCCCTGTCCATCTTCTTAAATATTGGTTCATACACAGATATGTGCATACCTGTGTATTTTATAGATAACAGTTACCTTCTGCAACTTTCTAAAAGAATTTCCAGTTTTCATTTCAAAAAGTACAAACATATGGGTCAGCTAACACTTATAAAATCTCATTATTCTAATTTTTTTCTGAATGGAGGTAAGTCTTAAACGGTCAAGCTATAATGGAAAGCTGAAAATATTGAGGTAAATCAATTTTATCCATAACTTTGATTCCAGAAAAAGATGGGCACTCATTTTATAAAGCTTTAGTTAACAAAGGTTGATGAATAAATACCTCCTAAGGACATCTGTGGGAGAGACTTATCAGGTACATCACACTTCAGAGAGAGGCTGTGGTTGTGGAAAAACCAAATGTACTAGAAAAAGAAAACTGTCATGGGAATTAAGGTCAGTCTTTCTCACACCTATGATGCACCCAGGCTATGTGATGTTGTGCAAGTCACTCAACCTTCTGGGGTCTTTGTTCACATTGGCAAAATAAGGGCACTTAAAAAGACGATCTTTCTTTTCCAAAGAGAGCTCTCATAGATCCAACAATAAAATGCTCTGATTCATACTGCTGAAAGAGCAAAATTCAGATGCTAGCAGAATTTGGCTACGATGGACCATGGCCCCATAACTCACAAGCACACTTTTCATCTCAAAGCCCAGAACAATGCCATCCCAATCTGGCAGGAGCAAGTTAACGGGGTCATTCAGTAATGCTCAAGCTCCTCTAAATAGTAAGATATTTTGCAGCCAAATTAAATAGCCCTTATTCTTGACAGCTAATAGCAAACTAGGCAAAATTAGTTATTATTAATTAATAATAACTATAAGAACATCACAGACTTACATAGCACTGACGATATGACAGCACTGTTCTAAACACTTTTTAAATTTTTTTAATTGGAGGATAATTGCTTTACAAGGTTGTGTTGGTTTTTGCCATACGATAATGCCAGTCATAACTGTATGCATATCCCCTTCCTCCTGAACTTCCCTCCCACTTCCTATCCCATCCCTCTAGGTCATCACAGAGCATCAGGCTGGGTTCCCTGTGTTATACAGCAGCTTCCCACCAGCTCTCTATTTTACACATGGTATGGAGAAGGCAATGGCACCCCACTCCAGTACTCTTGCCTGGAAAATCCCATGGACGGAGGAGCCTGGTGGGCAAGAGGGTCCATGGGGTCACTAAGAGTCAGACACGACTGAGCGACTTCACTTTCACTTTCCACTTTCATGCATTGGAGAAGGAAATGGCAACCCACTCCAGTGTTCTTACGTGGAGAGTCCCAGGGACGGGGGAGCCTGGTGGGCTGCCCTCTATGGGGTCGCACAGAATCGGACACGACTGAAGCGACTTAGCAGCAGCAGCAGTGTATATGTCAATGCTACTTTCTCAGTTCATCCCACCCTCTCCTTCCCCTGCTGTGTCTATGAGCCATTCTCTATGTCCGTGTGTCCACTCCTTCCCCGCAAATTGGTTCATCAGCACTGTTTTTCTAGATTCCATATACATGCGTTAATAGAAACACCTCATATTATTAATTCATTAATTTCTAACAAAATGCCAAAGTGAGCACTGTACAGCTAAGGAAACAGGCTTAGAGAGACTGAACAACTAGTAAGCAGCAGTACACGACTCAGCTGTTGTTCAGCCTCGGCATCCACTCTCTTGACCTCCACGTCACCCTGCCTCTCTCCGAAGACAGTGTCACAAAGCACACAGTCCTTCTCCAGGAGCCTGGACTGCATCTTGTCCTTCCCCTTTCTCTCTGACCCTTGTGGAGTCCGGCTTGGCTCATTTTCTAGTCTCTGGCAGACTCTGCCCGCAGACTCGAGCTGAGCTTTCTGAAGCAGCCCAAGGAGAGGAGGTCCCCGGAGACCCCTCGAGGCCCAGCAGATGGACTCAGCCCTACAGCCCAGGATCACATGTCCCAGCGCAAACAGCGCGGCCTGACCTGATACCACATCCCAGCATCAACCTTCACCCGACACCCGAAAATTCATGCTTCTCAGACCCTGGGAGAACTTTCACCTTCACCAAGAGACAAGGTCAGAGGAGGGGAAAAAAAAAAAAACACACATTTCCCCAGGAAAAGCATCTAATGAACTCAGATAAATTAAGACTAAACTTTATAAACGTTTCATGGTAGAGATGGGGCAAGACGGTCTGAAAATAGAGTTTGGACTTTAAGGGCAGCTTAACCACCAAATTCCTTAAATTCCTTCTGCCTCATTCTTCCCAAAGTTACCAAGAAGAAAAAAAGAGTGTGGTGAACCTCATGTGAACGTGTTGCAAAAAGGAACTAAGTAAATGAATAGAAATGTGAAGAAAAAAAATCTTATCTAAAGATAGGATATACTCTGCCTAACTTTTTTCATCTGAGATACAAGAGAAGGAAAAAGAATGGAACAAAAGACAGGGGAGATGAAGGAGAACTCATCAGCCTACAATGCTTTCACTTCAAATTCTGGGTCCATAATTTTATTATTCTCCAAAATAATAGCTTTCAAATGCCACTACTATAAGCTGTGATACAAAGGAAACAAAAGATATCATCATGGGGCTTAACTTTATGACATGTTCAGTTTATTACACTTACATACATCAGAAGCACAGAAAATGACCAGCTTTCAACATTTCACTAAAAAACAAAATTATCCCAAGAAACCCCATCACCTTAAATTTTCATTTTTAATTTCTTCCCACAATTCCACAGAGCTGGTAAGGGAAAAATGTTCCCATCATCTAGACTTATATAAACTAGTTTCTATCAGCCCTGAGAATCACTAGTTATACCATAGCCTTCTGCCTGCTACAATACACCAGCATTTGCATGTATTTAATGCAATGTCTACTTATTTGGTTATTATTTCTATTTGAAACAGTCAGAAAAGGTTTCAAGGTAGGGAGGGAAGAAGCAGAAGGTGAAAAAAAGGCAATTTGAGTCAAGAGAATCCCATACCCACTGTCCACACTGAAATCACAGCTATGTATGACATATGGCCCTGCTAAAGGGAAAAGAATTTGGGGACCCGTAAAAACTGAAGGCAAAACACCAATGAGGTCTGCTCTGTGGGATTCAGTCTCACTTGAGGACAGAGGCTTTTGTAATTCCAAATAAAACTCAAATGAAAAGACATCTCCTAAATAACAGAAGGGACAGAACAGACTTTCAGTATGGGCTCAAACTAAACACAACTCATTTGAGGGCACTTGGAAATAAACCCCCTTTGGGGATGTAAAACAGAAGGAATAGTGGAATTTCAACTTTCCCCTTTTCTGACAAACATCTAATACCTTGTAGGAGTCAAAATCCTTCTTACCGGTTTTTAAAAAGGAAAAGCAGATTTTCTCATTGACTTTTAAAGTTAAAGTGTAGTTGATTTACAATGTTGTACNCAGAAGGAATAGTGGAATTTCAACTTTCCCCTTTTCTGACAAACATCTAATACCTTGTAGGAGTCAAAATCCTTCTTACCGGTTTTTAAAAAGGAAAAGCAGATTTTCTCATTGACTTTTAAAGTTAAAGTGTAGTTGATTTACAATGTTGTACGTATCTTTCCTGTACAGTGAACTGTAATATATGTGTATGTATACACACACATGCACATATATATTCTTTATCTTCTTTGCCACTACAGTTTATCCCAGGAGATTGGATACACTTCCCTGTGCTGTACAGTAGGACCTCACTCTTTATTGATTCTAAATGTAGTTGTTTGCGTTTACCAATCCCAAAGTCCCAGTCCATCCCTCCCCCAGCCAGCTCCCTCTTGGCAACTACAAGTCTGAGTTCCATGTCTGTGAGTCTGTTTCTGTTTTATAGATAGGTTCATTTGTGCCCTATTTTAGATTCCACATGTAAGTTACATCATATGGTATTTGTCTTTCTCTTTCTGACTTACTTTAGTTAGTATGATAGTCTCTAGTTGCATCCATGTTGCTGCAAGTGGCATTATTTTCTTTTTGTGGCTGAGCAATATTCCATTGTACATACATGTATCATATCTTCTTTATCCATTCCTCTGTTGATAGACATCTAAATTGCTTCCACATCTTGGCTATTGTGAACAGTGCTGCTTTGAACCTAAGGATGCATGTATCTTTTTGAATTATAGTTATATCTGGATTTCTGCCCAGGAATGGGATTGCTGGATCATATTTTAGTTTTCTGAGGAACGTCCATACTGTTCTCCATAGTGGCTGCACCAATTTACATTCCCATGAACACCGTAGGAGGGTTCCCTTTTCTCTACACTCTCTCCAGCATTTATTATTTGTAGACTTTTTAATGATGGCCATTCTGACCTGTATGAAGTAAATTTGACTATAGTTTTGATTGGCATTTCTCTAGTAATCAGTGATGTTGAACATCTTTTCATGTGCCTACTGGTCATCTGTATGTCTTCTTTGGAGAAATGTCAATTATGGTCTTCTGCCCATTTTTTAATTGGGTTGTTTTCTTGTTTTTGAGTTGTATGAGCTCTTTGTATATTTTGGAAATTAAGCCCTTGTCAGTCACATCATTTGCAAATATTTTCTCCCATTCTGTAAGCTATTTTTTGAGTTTTTTTTTTTTAATAGTTTCCTTGACTGTGCAAAAGCTTGTAAGTTTGATTAGGTCCCTTTTTTTGTTTGTTTCTGTTTTTAAGGAAAAGTAGATTTTTAAGCAATTTCTGCAGAAACTTCTTCTATCCTTCTGTTTCCAAAATAATTCCAGAGACTGGTAAGATTTTCAATGAAAATTTTTATCATGAAAATTTCCTGAGAATCATGATAATGAACAAATCATGAAAGTCTGACTTGTTCCAGAAGAATTAAGAGAGTAAAACCCTGAAAGTTGAATTTTTGAGGACGGTCAGAGTCCATGGGAGCAGAACGACGCCCACACCTGGACTTGCAGTTTGAATTTTTCCCCCAAAGAAGCCATATACTGAGAGCCATAGGCCACCAAAGTCCAAGAATCAACAAAGGTAATTTTCATTCACCTATTACTTAGTAGAACGTAAGTAGTACAATGCACTGTGCTCTATTGCTCTGTCATGTCCTGCTCTTTGCGACCACACGGACTATAGTCCACCAGGTTCCTTTGTCCATGGGACCCTCCAGGCAAGAATACTGGAGTGGGTTGCCACTTCCTCCTTCAGGGGATCTTCCCAACCCAGGGACTGAACTTACGTCTCCTGCATTGCCAAGCAGGTTCTTTACCACTCAGCCACCTAGAAATCCTCAAATAGTACAATGCCTAGCTCAAAAAGTACTTGTTGAATGAGTGCAAAATAAAAGAACAAAATATCCCTAAGAAAGGAGTGACAGTGACTCCAACGTCATATCCTGCCTGAGGCTGGACCCAACCATGCTACATAAATAGCGTAGAAACAAAAATCTTGTTCATAGTTTTATTTATATTAGCCAGAAACTAGAAATAATCTCGATGCCTTTCAAAAGGTGAAAAGTTAAACTGCAGTATATCCATACCTCATGATACTAAACAATAAAAAGAAACAAACTATAAATACACACAACTTGGATGAATCTCAAGGGAATTATACTGATTATAAAAAATCCAGTCCCAAAGGTTATATACTCCATAGTTTCATCTATATGACAGTCTTGAAATGGCAAAAATATAGAAATGGAAAGCAGAACAAAGGTTGCCAAGGGTTGGGAATGGGGCCAGAGGAGGAGAGGGAGATCAAGGAGAGGTGCTTGTGGGGCAGGAACAGAACAGTGTCTTGGTAGCGGTGGACACCTGTGATAAAACTGTACAGAACTTAAGACATCCAGGTGTGTATAAGATTGCACACACACATGCAGTGTAGCCTTAGTCACTCAGTCGTGTCCAACTCTTTGCAACCCCATGGACTGTAGCCCGCCAGGCTCCTCTGTCCATGGGATTCTGCATGCAAGAATACTGGAGTAGGTTGCCATTTCATGTAAAATTGAGGAAATCTGAATTGTATTGATGTCATTATCCTCAGTTCAGTTCAGTTCAGTCGCTCAGTCATGTCCGACTCTTTGTGACCCCATGAATTGCAGCACGNTCTTTGGCACTCAGCTTTCTTCACAGTCCAACTCTCACATCTATACATGACCACTGGAAAAACCATAGCCACACTTGTGTAAATATATCTTTAAATACATCTCTAATGAATTCCATACTCAAGAGTTCTGAAAATGTCTTCAAATCCTGTTAAAGCATAAAAGGCCAGAAAAGAAAGAATACAACGTTCATAAAGAACAGTTTACCAGTAAAAATGTGTAAGTTCTTCTAAAAATAACATACATTTCATATATTTTCAGTCAAAATTTCCAGCACAATTTCGAGGGGAATGTGATAAATTGATTCTAAAAAAGTACAATGAACAGCTAAGGCACAAGTAGCTACAGCAATTTTGAAAAAGAACAAAGATGGAGGACCTCTCTTACCAGACACTGACATATTACAAAACCACAGCAACAAAAATAATGTAATACTGGCATAAGAACAGACAAATGGATCAATGGAATAAAATAGAAATACAGAAACAGACCCACATGTATATGAAAACTTTCTATATGATATAGTGATATCTCTAAACAACAAAGAAAAGATAAGATTATTGATAACATCATTCTAGGAGAGCTGACTCACTATGTGGATAAAAATACAGTTGGATTTATACCTCATACTACATAGAAATGCTTACTGTAGTAGATGAGATACTTTAATCTGAAATAGAAACCAATAAAGATAGAAAATTATAGAATAATGTTTTTCTGACCTTGAAATGAGGGAGTTAGTAAGAAAAACCTAAACACTACAAATCATCAAGGATGGGGGAGAATCTGTGGATTTCAGTATATAAGAATAGAAATTCTTTTCAAAGAAAGGCACATTATTGACAAAGTTAACGGACAAATGGCAACCTAGAAGAATATATTTGCCACCTATCAAACCCAAGGAATTAGTATGTAGGAAGACAGAATTTCTGTATATCAACAAGTAAGAAGCAGGAAATTCAATAGCAAATTGGATGAAGAATTAGAATAGGCAAATGACAAAAAGAGGAATCGTAATGTCTAAAAAAAAAAATCTATGAAAAGATGCTCAAATTCTCTATTAATTGAAAATGCAAGTTAAAATAAAAATGAGATAGCACTTTTTAAGAAATTTTAAACTTAATATCATGAATTGATAGGAATTTCCTGACAGTCCAGTGGTTAGGACGCCACACTCTCTCTGCCGAGGGCTTAGGTTCAATCTCTGGTTGGGAAACTGAAATCCCACAAGCAGCGCATGGTGTGGCCAAAAAAAGAAAAAGCTGGTAAGAATGCAGGGGAAGGTTACTCTCAAATGGTGTGTGTTGTGCTGTGCTAAATCACTTCAGTCGTGTCTGACTCTTTGTGACCCTATGGACTCTAGCTTGCCAGGCTCCTCTGTCCATGGGATTCTCCAGGGAAGAATACTGGAGTGGGTTGCCATGCCCTCTTCCAGGGGATCTTCCTGACCCAGGAATCAAACTTGCATCTCTTGCATTGGCAGACAGTTTTTTTAATCACTAGCCCTACCTGGGAAGCCCCACTCTCAAAAGCTACTGCAACTATTAGCTGATGCAGCCACACTGGAGAGTTTATTACCAGTAGTTATACAACTAAATACATCCCAGCAACACACTCCTGGGAATATACCCGGCAGAACATGCAAGCAGGTCTTTATGTGGGTATCTGTAAGAGGGTGTGCATCTCAGCATTGTTTGCAACAGCACAGAGTTGGAAGCCACCTGGGGGCTAGTAGACAAGGAGCTAACTCTATCAGGTGTGATGTATTCATTCAGCAGAAAACTAGGCAGCAGTCAGACTTAATGAATCAGATATATTCAGCTGTATGGTAAGCTCTTAAGACATAAAATCTATCAAGAAACAGGTAAAAAACACAGTAAAACTGATAGTACTGTAACCATGTAAATTTAAAACACTCTAAATACTTAAGTCTCAAGCATACTGGTGAATGCCAATGAGAGATATAGAAGTAATGATAATAGAGAGCAGGAATAAAGAGGAAGAAAAGAAGTCCAGGTGTAGACCAGGTGTGACTGATGCCATTCTTTCAGTTGCTTAGGGAAAAAACAAACAAAACAAACTTGGAACTGTTAAAATAACCAAACAATAAGTCTGAGGTGAATCTAATGCCCCGATAGCCTATGTAAGCAAACCTAATCAAGAGTCAATCTTGTAAATGCCTCAGGGCTAAGAACAACCAATCACAAACTGCCAACTAGCTGTTTCCCAAATAAGACATCCCTTAAGTTAAAGTCATTCAAACCATTCCTTTGCTTTGCTTCCTCGTTTCCTCTATAAAAAACCTTGCCCCTAATTCTTGCCGGTAGAGCACTCCTAACCACTTCCGGTTTGGCACTGCCTGATTAAAATCAGTGCTTGCTCAGATAAACATAAATATTTTAATATGTCACAGTTTATCTTTTAACAGAAAGTGAAGTCGCTCAGTCGTGCCCGACTCTTTGTGACCCCAAGGCCTTCACCAAGCTCCTCCGTCCATAGGATTTTCTAGGCAAGAGTACTGGAGTGGGTTGCCGTTTATCCCTGATTTCCTTCGTTCTCTCACACATCCAATCCTTTAATAAATCCCTTATTTTCCAAATTTATGCAGAATCCAATTATTTGTCATTCTTTCCATCAATAGCACCCTGGGCTTAGTCACCATCACCTCCCAGCTAATTTTGGCAACAGACTCTTAACTAGTCTCTTTGCTTTTGCATCTGGTGGCCTTTGGTCTGTTTTCACCATGGCAACCAGAATGATCCAATTAAACAAGTCAGATCACATCAATTTCTGCTCAAGATCCTCTGATTTTCCATTTCACTCAGAATAAAAAAGCAAAGTCCTAACGATGCACAAGACTACATGACCTGGATGCGCCCCCTACACACCACTCACACATCTCTGCCTCTTTCGCCATATCTCCTAACCTCTCCCCTTGGCCACGCCCTAATGTCACACTGGCCTCCAGCTATTCTAGTACATACCATGCACACCCTTTATTTAGGGCCCTTGTAGGTAGGTGTTTATCCTGCTTCCTGGAATGATCTTTCTTTAGAGTTACAAACAACTCATGCCCTCACCGCTTTCAGATCTTTATTTAGAAGCCTTAGTGAAACCTTCTCCAACCACACTATTTAAAACTTCAGCCCTCAAGTGAACAAGATATCTGAACAAAGTGGGCAAAAGATCTGAACAGACACCTTTCCAAAGAAGATACACAAATGGCACACAAGAAAATGAAAAGATGCTCAACATCATATGTCAAAAAGGAAATGCAAATTAAAACAGTGAGATATTATGACACACCTGCTAAAATCCTAAAAAACTACCACCACCAAACGCTGGTGAGGAATAAGAACTCTCATTCATTGCCGGTGGAAATGTAAGATGGTAACTTGGAAAGACAGTTTGGCAGCTTCTCACATAGGTAAACCTACAGTGACAGTGTTAGTTGCTCGCTTGTGTCCAATTCTTTTCGACCCTGTGGACTGTAGCCCACCAGGAATTTTGTCCACAGAATTCTCCAGGCAAGAAAATTGGGGTGGGTTGCAATTTCCTTCTCCAGAGGGTCTTTCCAACCCAGAAATTGAACCTGGGTTTTCCCCACTGCAGGCAGATTCTTTATGTCTGAGCTACCAGGGACGCCCCAGAGCTAAACATAGACTTAAACAATACCAGCAATACAAGACCAGTTTGCACAAACTACCCAAATGAATGAATGAGTTGAAAAATTTTGTCCACACCAAAATCTGCACATGGATATTTATAACAGCTTTATTCATAATTGCCCCAAATTGGAAGCAACCAAGACATTCTTCAATAGGTGACTGGATAAACAAACTATAGTGTATGTGTACAATGGAATAGTATTCAATGAAAAAAAGAAATGAGATATCAAACCACCAAAAGTCATGAAGCAGATTTAAATGAGTATTTCTAAGTGAAAGAAGCTAGTTTGAGAAGACTACATATGGCATAATTCTAACTATACATCATTCTGGGAAAAGCAAATAATCTGTAGTTGTCGGAGGTTAAAGGGTATCTGACACAGCACCCCACCTCACTCACCCACTTACATACAAAGGTAGTAAGTTCCACTAGACCAGGAAATTTAAGTTCTTTGCTGTGCGTAGTCGTTTCGTCGTGTCTGACTCCTTGTGACCCCATGGACTGCAGCCTGCCAGGTTCTCCTGTCCATGGGAATTCTCTAGGCAAGAATACTAGAGTGGGCTGCCATGCCCTCCTCCAGGGGCTCTTCCCAACCCAGGGATCGAACTCGGGTCTCTTGCATTGCAGGTGGGCTCTTTACTGTCTGAGTCACCAGGGAAGCCCATTATTTTGATACAACTTAAATTTATAGAAAAGTTTCAAGAATTGATTGAGAAATTCCAGTTTATTATTTAGCTAATTTCACCAGTTATTTACATTTATCCCTTTGATCCCATTGTCTTCACCTTTCTCTTGCTCTTGGTCACATATGAGCGTCTATATAAATATTTATATACATATATAAAGAATATACTCTATATGATAGACAATACATGATAAATATATATTTAGCTATATATCATGTGTTCATTATATATATTTTTTGTATATATATAGAACTATAATATGTAGAAGTACCCAAACCTCAAAACTAAACATTTATTCAATACTATTATCTAATTCCGTCTTTTCATACAGTTCATGAGGTTCTGCTGCTGCTGCTGCTGCAAAGTCGCTTCAGTGGTGTCCAACTCTGTGCGACCCCATAGACGGCAGCCCACCAGGCTCCTCCGTCCCAGGGATTCTCTAGGCAAGAACACTGGAGGGTTCAACGCTGGGCTGCCATTTCCTTCTCCAATGCATGAAAGTGAATGTGAAGTTGCTCAGTCCTGTCAGACTCTTTGAAACCCCATGGACTGTAGCCTACCAGGCTCCTCCATCCATGGGCTTTTCCAGGCACGAGTACTGGAGTGGGTTGCCATTTCCTTCTCCATCATGAGGTTCTCGTGGCAAATATACTGGGGTGGTTTGCCATTCCCCCTCCAGGGGATCACAATTTGTCAGAACTCTCCGCTATGACCTGTCCATCTTGGGTGGCCCTACCCAGCACAGCTCATAGCTTCATTGAGTTACCCCAAGTCCCTTCATCACAATAAGGCAGTGATCCATGAAGGGGTTTATGGATCATAACAAACTGGAAAGCTCCTACAGAGATAGGAATAGCAGACCATCTTACCTGCCTTCTGAGAAACCTGTATGTGGGTCAAGAAGCAACAGTTAGAACCCTGTATGGAACAACTGATTGATTCAGCATTGAGAAAGGAGAATAACAGGGCTGTCTGCTGTCACCCTGCTTGTTTAACCTATACACTGAGAAAATCATGAGAAATGCTGGGGCTGGATGAGTCACAAGATGGAATCAAGATAGGTGGAAGAAACATCAACCACCTCAGATATGCAGATGATAACACTCTAATGGCAGAAAGCAAAAATAAATTAAGAGAGCCTCTTGATGAGGGTGAAGGAGGAGAGTGAAAGAGCCGACTTAAAACTACATATTAAAAAAACTAAGATCATGGCATCTGGCCCCATTATACCCACAGCAAATAGAGGGGGGAAAGGTGGAAGTAGTGACAGATTTCCTCTTCTTGGGCTCTAAAATCACTGCAGATGGTGAATGCAGCCATGAAATCAAAAGACAATTGCTTCTTGGCAGGAAAGCTATGATAAACCTAGACAGTGTGTTGAAAAGCAGACATTACTCTGCTGACAAAGGCCCATATAGTCAAAGTTATGGTATTCTCAGTGGTCACATATGGCGGTGAGAGCTGGACTGTAAAGAGGCAGAGTGTCAAAGAACTGATGTCTTCAAACTGTGGTGCTGGAAAAGACTCCTGAGAGTCCCCTGGACAGGAAGATCAAACCAGTCAATCCTAAGGGAAATCAATTCTGAATATTCATTGGAAGGACTGATGCTGAAGTTGAAGCTCCACTATTTTGATCACCTGAGATGAACATCGACTCATGGGGAAAAGTCCCTGACGCTGGGAAAGACTGAGGACAGAAGGAGAAGAGGGTACCAGAGGATGAGATAGCTGAATGGCATCACCAATGCAATGGACATGAACTTGGGCAAACTCCAGGAGATGGTGAGGGACAGGGAAGACTGGCATGCTGCAGCCCATGGGATTGCAGAGAGTCAGACATGACTGGGCGACTGAACAACAACTGTCTAATTCACAGTCCATTTTCAAGTAGCATCAATTATTCCAATACTGTTTTCTATAATTATTTTTTCCTAATCCAGGACTCAATTCAGGTTTATGCATTGCATTTAGTAGTCATGTAGCTTTAGTCCCCTTTAATCTGGAACTTTAAAAAAAAAGCTCCTCGGTCTTTTTTTTTTTTTGGCCTTTCTTTCCCTTGACATCTCCTAAGAGCTCAGGCCACTTATTTTGTAGTTGTCCTGCATCTAGTTCCTCATGATCAGACTCAGATTGTGGGATTTTGGTGGGAATACTGCAGAAGTGACGTGTCCTCAGAGACAAAAGATGTTGGTCTGTCCCAAAGTTATCAATGTTATCTCCTGCTTTGTAGATTCCATTCACAGCTGTATGTATTTCCAAAGCTTAGAATGGTGCCTGACACAAAGAGACTCAAAAAGAACATGCTGAACAAATGACTAAATGATTTCAACGCTGTGTAGTTGAGAAGACAAAGGAGGAAGCAGAAAAGAAAGGAAGGGAGGAAGAGAAGGAGGTGGGAGGGAAGCTGTACACTTATGGGGTAGATCATTAGTATGCAAATTTTAGGTTCATAATTATTCCAAAGATTTCCAGGACATTTGTATTAACAACCATACCACCAAAATTATGAGATTTCCATACTCATTATACTCTTCCTGGTATACCAAACATATTTTCTAACTATTTCATAATGATATAATTTTGTCCCCATTAATGACCCATTTTAAGAATATCACAATTTTTTTTTAAAATTTTACTTTATTTTACAATTCTGTATTGGTTTTGTGATACATCAACATGAATCCACCACGGGTACATGAGTTCCCAATCCTGAATCTCCCTCCCCATACCATCTCTCTGGGTCATCCCAGTGCACCAGCCCCAAGCATCCTGTATCCTGCATTGAACCTAGACTGGCGATTTGTTTCTTATATGATATTATACATAGGACGGGGAGACCACGCTCTCCCCCACAAAGAATATCACAATTCTTAAAAGTATTCTCAACTCTTTCAGGAGGAAAATCTCCAAAATAATATAGAAGAGAATCCTCAGAGCACTGTTTCATAGATTATAAACTTCTGTTATAATAAGCAATCTATCTCTTATATAAATATAATTTACTATTTACCTCAGTTCAGTTCAGTTGCTCAGTCGTGTCCGATTCTTTGAACCCATGAATCACAGCACGCCAGGCCTCCCTGTCCATCACCAACTCCCAGAGTTCACCTAGACTCATGTCCATCAAGTCAGTGATGCCTCAAGACATCTCTAATTTGATTTGTCTTGCAATTATAAAACCAACAGTGAAAAATCAAAGATTACATATTCAAGCCATGTGCTAATGGTATTGAAGGACATAACACAATTTCAAAGAAGTTAATTTTATTAATTTTTATTGACTAAAGAAGCAGCAGTCAATTTTGATCAGTTCAATGTCCAACAGCACTTACAAATAAGTGAAAAGAAAAACTGTATGAACCGTTTTTTTTAAAGTCATATTTTAAAAGCTATGTTGAAAGTGAAACTTTTAAGCTTGATTTTTAACTATCAACATAATTAATAGGTTTAAGTCTGTAAAGAAGGATTCTTTTACTCTTCTGAATTTTTAAAAAATTGACTGAAAAATTTTAATCATCTCTGCTGTCAACAGCTTTTCCCAGGTCCCCTCAATGGGGGGAAAAAAAAAGTCCTTATAAACAAGTCTGTGAAGTAGTCCTAAAATAGTTTTCAGGCTAATTGCTTCAGTCCATCAAGGACAGAAATTTGTGTACAGTTATTTCCCTTATGCCTATGGGACTTTATGATATAAACAGATAATGACACCCTCACCAGACAATACTTAGCTGAATAATAGGTATGCCTTCTCTTATTTGTAAATTCTTTCATAAGTTAAGTCGCTCAGTCGTGTCCAACTCTTTGCGACCCCATGGACTATAGCCCACCAGGCTCCTCCGTCCATGGGATTCTCCAGGCAAGAATACTGGAGTGGGTTGCCATTTCCTTCTCCAGGGGATCTTCCCGACCCAGGAATTGAACCCAGGTCTCCTGTATTAGAGGCAGATGCTTTAACCTCTGAGCCAAGAAAAACGAAATTCTCTTTGTTTGACATAAAATTGAACACCATAAAAGTGAAGTCTATTGGCTAATCTGGATTAAAAATTTATTTATAGTTTCCTATTTTCTAAATGTTTCTTCAGACAGGGAGCCAACTTCGAAGTGACCCATCTATTTTTTTAAAAAATTGAAATTCCAAATATTAGACATGGACATAATTAAAAGAGGAATTTCATTCATGTTCAAAAGTCATATAGAGAAAAAAAATCACCTATACACAAATAGTCTAAACTCAATGGTGACATCTCACCTGATTTAATGATTTTATGCTTTGATACACACCAACTTAATCTCTTATGCTTCTAATCTGTAGTGATGAGCCCCTTTCTAATCTTTCAGGCAGTGTTCCTGAACATTAATCATTCTTTCAACTTAAATATTTCAGAAAAGTAATTTGCACAGAATTATCAAAAAGAAAACACATTGAGAGTCAGAATGACCAATGTTTCACTTCTGAAGGGGTTTGTCAAATCCCGGAGTAGCATTATAGTTTTCCACTAAAAGCACCCAATATCCAGGGAACTTTCTTTCTACATTTTCCTCAAAAAAAAAAAAAAAAAAATCAACCACTGCCATCCCCAGTTAGACACAACAAGCACTACCCTAACAATTTCAGCATGCCATTTTTATATACAAGCAGCCCACAGGGAGCAGTACATAGTAACATCATCCACCTCCTCGCACCTCCCACTCCCTTCTGAGGAATGAAATGCTGAAGAAAGTGAACGAGTGGATAAGCCAATTTAAGAAATTGTGGGTGAAGTTAGAAACCTGCTTGAGGACGCAAAAGCTTCCAAACTGTGAGACTTCAAAACCAAGTAAAATCTTGGTGCTTATATGAAATGTCATGGCACTTAAGAATCTGTACTAGCCAGTCTGCATTTAACCCTATTATTAGCTGATATGGTTAGCTCTCTTTACATATAAATCTTCATGTTTTCTCAGTCATTAAGAAAGAGGAAGATCTTACTTTGCAAAGTAAGATTTTTTTCAGGAACATTTGTTTCTAAATTAGATTCTTCCCTTGTGGCTCCAACAGTTAAGAGTCTGCCTGCAATGCAGGAGACCTGGGTTCGATCCATGAGTCTGAAAGAGACCCTGGAGAAGGAAATGGCAACCCACTCCAGTATTCTTGCCTGGAAAATCCCATGGACGGAGGAGCCTGGCAGGCTACAGTCCATGGGGTTGCAAAGAGTCGGACACGACTGAGCAACTTCACTTTCTTTTTTTGTTTGTAAATTATATACATAAAACATAACTGAAATAAACTATTGGACCTACACTTTAAGGATTTTTGCAATATCTTTAATCAATCCCTATTAAGTATTTAATTAGGTCCACTGGGTGCTTTTTACTCACTGTCTGAAAACCTCTTTATATTTGCTCACTTGTTTATTATGTTTCCCACACCAGAATAGAAGCTCAGGAACATTTTTTTTTTCATCTTTTCCTCTGCTTTATCTACTGCACCTAGAACATAACAGGAGCTCAATAAATATTTGCTGAGTAAATACAAATGTGTCAGCAACTAGTGAAATGTTTTTTCTCCCTCTAGAAAGCCACCTGAGTGTCTCCCTGCTGGCCATAAAATCCCAAATTGCTTTTACCTGAGTTGCTATCACATTGGTTTATGGAGTTTGAACAGCAGTTCACTAATAACTGCCTCAGAGATACTCCCAAGACTACAAATTGGTTACGTCATCAAGATTTTCCCTTGGGGGACTCATAATATTCTTTTGATGCCAATCTGAAAGATATACAAGGGTGAGTTCAGGCTAGATGCTAACTCTTAGAAAACTTCATAAGTTTTTAAGTTATGATGTTAAAACTAAGAACCAACAGTTACTCTGACATAGACTGGATTACCTCCAGTCCAAAATATAAGCGTCAGCAGATGTACAGGGGAAGTGCTGAGCTAAGCTTGGCATTCTTGAAAGCAGAGCCAAACAGGGATTTTCCATAGGTACAGTCAGCCCGGAAATGGAATTGGGCATTTTAATCCATCTATCTCACCCTCTCTCTGCCTGCTTAGGGACTCACAGAAGCAGGAACTGCCCTGGCAGACACTGCTTAATAGGAACAAGTGGTTTCTCTGCATGTAGCCTGCTCATAAGCATCAGTCTTCTCTCTTGCCATCAATGCTTCTCCTGTTCCAAACTCACCCAAATTTCTGAGTGCGACTCTTCTCAGATTATCCCTGATAATATTTTTGTTTCATTCCATTCAGATGGAAATGGTAAAAACTTGCCTGATCATAAGAATATCTGAAATATTTTTTTAGATTTATTTATTTTAATTGGAAGCTAATCACTTTACAATATTGTATTGTTTTTGCCATACATCAACATGAATCCACCACGAGTGTACATGGGGAGGGAGTTGGGAGGGGGGTTCAGGATTGAAATATTTATTTTTAAATGTAGCTTCCAAGTGAAATTAAAGTCGCTCAGTTGTGTCTGACTCTTTGTGACCCCATGGACTATAAGTCCATGGAATTCTCCAGGCCAGAATACTGGGTGGGTAGCTTCTCCTTCTCCAGGGGATCTTCCCAATCCAGGGATCAAACCCAGGTCTCCCTCATTGCAGGCAGATTCTTTAGCAGCTGAGCCACAAGAGGAGCCCAAGAGACTGCCAGAATAATCACAGCTGTGTAAATTAGCATCCTAAACCTCTTGGAAAGCACACCCCCCAAAAAGAAAACAATAATAAAACATAAAAACAAATATATAATTTGTATACATAAATGTTCAAGGCAGCATTATCCACAAATTGGAAATAACCCAAATATCTGTCAAAGAACGAATGGTTTAACAGAATGTGGCATAAACACACTATGAAATATTCAGCCTTAAAAAGGAATGAACTTGATATGTGCTACAAGAAACAAGCCAGACACAGAAGAACAAATATTGTATGATTTCACTTATTACCCAGGGTAGTCAAATTTCAGGAAGTAGAACAGTAGAACATCTTCCTTTGGGGCAAGAGGAAGATGGAGAATTAGTGTTTAATAGGTTAACAGAGATGAAGCCTAGGAGGATGAAGAAGTCCTGTAGTGGATAGCTGCACAGATCCTTATAACAGAGTTCAGAAAATAGCCGGTAAAAAAATTCACTCTCTGGACTTCCCTGGTGGCAGAGTGGATAACAATCTGCCTGCAAACGCAGGGAACACAGATTCTATCCCTGGTCTGGAAAAGATTCCACAAGCTGAGAAGAAACTAAAGCCCATGCAACGCAATTACTAAGCCCAAGTGCCTAGAGCCTGTGCTCCACAACAAAAGAAGCCACTGGAGTGAGAAGGCGGTGCAATTCAACTAGAGAATAGCCTCCATGAGGGGCAACTAGAGAAAGCCCATGTGAGCAACAAAGACCCAGTGCAACCACCAAGTTAAAAAAAAAAAAAATTCACTTTCTGAAGTTGAGGAACTCACTTTGCAGCTGAGAGGCAGTATCACTTTGCAAAAAGTGTTGTGGAAATCTGGATGATCAAGGCTCTAATAGAAGTCTTCCTGGACACTGTATGGTCCAGAGAAGTAGTGGTGGAGGGACTACCCAAAAATCACACAGCTAATTCAAATCTTTGGGAGCAGTATGTTTTTGTACCAACAGAGGAGGAGAGAACCTTTGGTTATAAAGCATGAAAGGCCACCCTGACCTGCTTCTGTTGCTGTGCAATAGTATGCTAAAAGATGGTTTAAGAAAACCTAACTCATTCATTATTAGGCAATAAAATATTTTCTGGCCCAGCACTGATACATATTTTTTAAATGTAAAAGCATTACAAAGTTATCAATGGGCAAATCATACCAACCAGGAGAAAAATAGCTATCAAGAAACATGAAACTGTAACCAAAATTTTCACCATTAATTTAAGAAATCTCAATGAAGTAATTGCATATCTGGAAGACACTCACGAAGCAGAAAAACAAGAATTCTGGAAAGAGATGATGAAACTATAATAGGAGATAAAATATGAACTGAAAGAAGTACAGGAAAAAAGTAAACCCAAAAGAGATTAGGACAATATAGAGCAACCAAAAAGAGAGTAGACACAGAAGGAAAACTAAGGATCACAGAGTATAACAATAAGAAAGTGAAATAAAGGGATGTCCCTGGTGGTCCAGTGGATAGGACTCTGCCCCCAATGGGGGGGACCTGGGTTTAATCCCTGGTCAGGAAACTAGATCCCACGTTACAACTAAGACCCGGCACAGCCAAATAAATACTGAATTTTTTTTTTTAAGTAAAATAAAGATTTTAAAGGAAGGCAAATTATACAGGAAACAAATAAAGCAGCATCAATATACACATAATTTAAAACCTTGAAGAAGAAAATCAAAATAATGTTATAAAAAATAGACATCCAAGAAAACTTTATACATGGGACATGAGTGTACATTTTGGAAGAACGTACTAAATACCAGAGAAAATCCAAAAAAGATGGTGATAAAAAATATATCGGTCAATCTAAAAAATATTATTTGAGTCAAAGTTGAGGAGTGTAACCTAGAAAGAACATCTCAGAAAGCTCTGAGAACTCTGCCCATTAGAAGTCATGGTATAGTTATGTAAGTTTTTTTGAGATGGGGGCTGTACATCAAATTATGTATTCTTGACTGTTTGCATAATCCAGATTTAAGCACCATGTAAGTAACTTTATCTTTAAGGAGATGCCTTATTTTTTAAAGAAGATTTTTTATTTTGTATTGGAGTATAGCCACAATGTAGTTTCAGGGGACAGTAAACGGACTCAGCCATACATATACACACATATCCATTCTCCCCCAAATTCCCTCCTATCCAGTCTCCACATAACACAGAGTTCCCTGTGCTACACATTAGGACCTTGCTGGTTAGCCATTTCAAATACAAGGCTGTTTACCTGTCTATCTCAAACCCCCTCACTATCCCTTCCCCATATTCCTCCCCTCCTCACCCCGGCAACCATTAAGTTTGTTCTCTGAGTTTGTTTCTGTTTTGTAAGCAGCTCATTTATATCATGTCTTTTTAGATTCCACGTCATACAATGTTTTTCCTTCTCTGTCTGACGTACTTCATCCAGTATGACAATCTTTGGGTCCATTCATGCTGCTGCAAATGACATTTCTTTAACGGCTGTGTAATGTTCTTCTTTATTCATTTTTCAGTTGGTGGGCATTTAGGTTGCTTCCATGTATTAGCTACTGTAAACAGTGCTGCAGTCAACACTGGGATGCATACATCCTTTCAGGCCGTTTTTCTCCATATACATGCCCAGTGGGACTGCCAGGTCCTATTGTGGCTTTATTTTTAGCTTTTTTAAAGGAAACTCCATACTATTCTTCATAGTGGCTGAACCAATTCACATTCCCACCAACAATGTAGGACAGTTCCCTTCAAGGAGATCAAGGAGTTCCCTTATTGATGCTAGAAGAATACTGTTCTTTATAGTTGAGTAGGTATTCCTGCTGATGGGGAAGTGAGGTTGATGTTATTTAATAAAGACATGCAATGGACAGTAAGGGAAGAGAGATGTCCAAAGGCAGATGAATTTTTTTTCTTTACATTTTTCTTATCTTGCTACAAAATATGGATTTTATTTCACAAGTATATCCTAGTAAAGTTATTGGGCTGAAAATATAAATTAAAAAACTCTGTACAGTGAGGCAAAAGATTAAACCATTTATAAAGGAGAAAAAAGTCAGGGTAGCCCCAGATTACCCCACAGCAATATTCAATTCCAGAAGACATTAGAGGTTTGATTGGATACAGATTTCTTTTCTCAAGGTTGTGGCTGGATTTGATAATTCACTGATTAACTACTTAATTCAACAAACATTTAGAAACTTTTCAATAAATGGTTGTATATGTGGACAACAGAAGTAACTGACAACCTGTAATTTTCCTGAGGATTAAAATCACATTCTATTAATTTATATGCCCTTGGGATCTTTAGAAGCTCACAGACTAACAGGAAAGACAAACATGTAAACAAATTATCATAACAGAATTTGATAAGGGTCAAATATCAAGAAATATCAGTAACTTCAGATATGCAGATAACACCACCCTTATGGCAGAAAACGAAGAACTAAAGAGCCTCTTGATGAAAGTGAAAGAGGAGACTAAAAAAGTTGGCTTAAAACTCAACATTCAGAGAATTAAGATCGTGGCATCCAGTCCCATCACTTCATGGCAAATAGATGGTGAAACAGTGGAAACAGTGGCTGACTTTATTTGGGGGGGCTCCAAAATCACTATAGATGGTAACTGCAGCAATGAAATTAAAAGACGCTTGCTCCTTGGAAGAAAAGTTATGACCAACCTAGATAGCATATTCAAAAGCAGAGACATTACTTTGCCAACAAAGGTCCGTCTAGTCAAAGCTAAGGTTTTTCCAGTAGTCATGTACGAATGTGAGAGTTGGACTATAAGGAAAGCTGAGTGCTGAAGAAATTATGCTTTTGAACTGTGGTGTTGGAGAAGACTCTTGAGAGTCCCTTGGACTGTAAGGCAATCCAATCAGTCAGTCCTAAAAAAAATCAATCCTGAATATTCATTAGAAGGACTTATGCTGAAGCTGAAACTCCAATACTTGGGCCATCTGATGCAAAGAACTGACTAACTGGAAAAGACCCTGATGCTGAGAAAGACTGAAGGTAGGAGGAGAAGGGGACAACAGAGGATGAGTTTTAGTAAGCTCCGGGAGTTGGTGATGGACAGGGAAGCCTGGAGTGCTACAGTCCATGGGGTCGCAAGGAGTCTGAGACACAACTGAGGGACTGAACTATCAAGATAGAAACAATAGGAAAGGTGTATTTAGGAATGGCGAGAATTTCAGGGAGAGAGGGGGAAGAGGTGGACCTTAGGGCCAAACCATTATGAAATTTGACTTTCAATTATAGGTGACAGAAATTTTCAATGAAGGGTTTTGACTTTGGGAATGATAAGGACAGTGTGTCTCTGTTCTGTGGGTTCACATGTATAGGGATATTAGTCTTACTAGAACTCAGACTCGCAGGGAGAGTTAATCATGGCTTATTATCATTTTTTTATCCTGACAAAACTTCTTTTGTTTATTCTCTCTTTATCCTAATACTCTTTCTCATTGCCCTTAACGCCTACCATATGCAATCATATTAGGTTTAATGATATACACTGCTGTTCACTGTTCGGTTGCTCAGTTGTGTTTGACTCTTTGTGACCCCATGACCGCAGCACACCAGGCTTCCCTGTCCTTCACCATCTCCCAGAATTTGCTCAAACTCATGTCCATCGAGTCGGTGATGCCATCCAACCATTTCATCCTCTGTCGTCCCCTTCTTCTCCTGCCTTCAATTTTTCCCAACATCAGAGTCTTTTTCCAATGAGTCAGTTCTTCGCATCATGAGGCCAAGTATTGGAGTTTCAGCTTCAGCATCAGTCCTTCCAATGAATATCCGGGTTGATTCCCTTTAGAACTGACTGTTTTAATCTCCTTGCTCGCCAAGGAACTCTCAAGTCTTCAACACCAGCTCAAAAGCATCAATTCTTTGGCATTCAGCCTTCTGTATGGTCCAACTCTCATATCCATACATGACTACTGGAAAAACCATAGCTTTAACTATCTGGACCTTTGTCGCCAAAGTGACATCTCTGCTTTTTAATATGCTCTCTAGGTTTGTCACAGCTTTTCTTCCAAGGAGCAAGTGACTTTTAATTTCATGGGTGTAGTCACTGTCCACAGTGATTTTGAAGCCCAAGAAAATAGTCTGTCACTGTTTCCATTGTTTCATCTATGTGCCATGAAGTGATGGGGCTGGATACTATGATCTTAGTTTTTTGAATGTTGAGTTTTAAGCCAGCTTTTTCACTCTCCTCTTTCACCTTCATTAAGAAGCTCTTTAGTTCCTCTTCTCTTTCTGCCATTAGAGTAGTGTCATCTGCATATCTGAGGTTATTGATATTTCTCCCAGCAATCTTGAGTTCAGCTTGAGCTTCACCAGCCTGGCATTTCACATGATGTATTCTGCATATAAGTTAAATAAGCAGGGTGACTATATATATGTAAGATTTATGTATAACTATATATATAAGATTTTATTTATTTTTGGCTACCCTGGGTCTTTTTTGCTTTGTGAGAGCTTTCTCCAGTTGTGGTGAGCAGGGTCTACTCTTTGTTTTGGTGCACAGGCTTCTCATTTTAAGAGGCTTCTCTTGTTGCATAGCATGGGCATTAGGTGTGGGAGCTTCAATAGTTGTGGAGCACAGGCCCAGCTGCCAGGTGGCACTTCAAATCTTCCCAACCAGGGATTGAACCCAACTCCCCTGCACTGGCATTGACTTCTTAACCCCTGGACCACCAAGGAAGCTCTAACAATATTTTTTTTTGTTTTATGTGTTCTTACAAAATGTGTACACTTTAAATTTATGTAAATGATAGTTTGTCACATAGTTCATTCTTAGTGGGATTTTTTTCTTTTTTTTTTGCTGCTGTGTTTTTAGCATTTTTTAACTAAACATTATGGTTTTAAAATGTATCCATATGGCTCTGTGTATATCTAATCTGTTTACTGTAATTGCTATACAGTACATAAGGGTGTGCAGTCATTACATTTTACTACCCACTCTTCATATGATAAACATCCAACTTCTTACTATCATACCAAAAAGAAAAAGCTACAGTGAAAGTCCCCTTATGTGTCCTTCATACATCTGTATGAGAATTCCTTTGGCATATCCCAAAGGATATGGGCAAAGGATATGGACTTCCTTTGGCAAGTCCCAATTAGAGCTGGGACTTTTCTGGTGGTCCACTGGTTAAGACTCCATGCTTGCAACGCAGTGGGAAATGGTTCTATCCCTGGTTGGGGAAGATCCCACATGCTGCACGCCCACCCCACCCCCCACCCCCCCAAAAAAAACCAAAAAACATACTCAAGAGCAGAATTACTGGTCACAGGATATGTATATACTTTTTCCCCTGAAATTAACATTTTAAAAACTTTTTTAATTGGAGTATAGCTTTTTTACAATGTTGTGTTAGTTTCTGCTGTACAATATGCATATACTTCATTTGACTATATCATGCCAGGCTGCTCTCCAAAGTAGCTACACTAGGCTACACTTTCATCAGTAATGAATGAGGGTAAATTCCCTCCCCTTGCCTACACTTTCTAGTATTTGCCAGTNAGTATAGCTTTTTTACAATGTTGTGTTAGTTTCTGCTGTACAATATGCATATACTTCATTTGACTATATCATGCCAGGCTGCTCTCCAAAGTAGCTACACTAGGCTACACTTTCATCAGTAATGAATGAGGGTAAATTCCCTCCCCTTGCCTACACTTTCTAGTATTTGCCAGTTTATTTGGTATAAACTGATATTTCATTCCTGTTTTTATTTGCATTTCTCTGATTACCAACCAGCTTCTCTTCATAAACTGATTAGTTTTTCAAGTTTCCTCTTCCGTAAACATCTTTGCCACCCGCCTTTTATAATTCTTAGCCATTCTTTCCCACTGGGGCTGCTGTCTTTTGTAAGAATACTTTCAAAATAGTCTACATTCTACTGTCCTCAGGTAGGTTTAGACATTACAAATACTTCTTCCTATTCTTTCTTTTGTTAACATCATTTATAGAACTACTCAGTTTTGATATAATCACGTTAATTTTTTTTCTTACAGTTGAAGCTTTTATTTAAAAAGTCCTTTCTGACCTGAAATCACCTACATGTTCTTCTATTAACTTTGTCATTTAACCTTTCACTTTTAGATCTTTCATCCATCCATAGTCCATTCTTTTATATGGTGTTAGGTGAAAGTAGGTCTTAATTTTCCCCATATAATGAGCCAATTTCCCCCAAATTATCTTTTTAACAATCCATTCTTTCTCTTATTGACTTGGGAGCAAAACGGGTTT
>SJYV01021365.1:0-11751 GCA_006410875.1 Neotragus pygmaeus | reverse complement strand
CTCTGCACAGAAGTTAAATAAGCAGGGCGACAATACCCAGCCTTGACATACTCCTTTTCCTATTTGGAACCAGTCTGTTGTTCCATGTCCAGTTCTAACTGTTGCTTCCTGACCTGCATACACATTTCTCAAGAGGCAGGTCAGGTGGTCTGGTATTCCAATCTCTTTCAGAATTTTCCACAGTTGATTGTGATCCACACAGTCAAAGGTTTTGGCATAGTCAGTAAAGCAGAGGTAGATGTTTTTCTGGAACTCTTGCTTTTTCCATGATCCAGCGGATGTTGGCAATTTGATCTCTGGTTCCTCTGCCATTTCTCAAACCAGCTTGAACATCAGGAAGTTCACGGTTCACGTATTGCTGAAGCCTGGCTTAGAGAATTTTGAGCATTAATTTACTAGCGTGTGAGATGAGTGCAATTGTGCAGTAGTTTGCTGTCTAGGTTGCATTAGCATAAGTTAAGTGACACACCCACCATTGCCAAGACATTCCAAGTATAACCATCAGAGATCAAAAAATGGGTGATAAAAATAAAAAATGCATGGCAGCCCAATTTCTAGAAATCTCTGTCCCTTCCCCACAACAGTTGGAATAATCCTCCCATCATTAACCTATGAAATTACCCAGTCAATAAAAACTAACAAAGCCATATTTCAAGACCTCTCACTTTCTGAGATGGCCCACTCTATGGAGTGTGTTTCTCTCTAAATAAATCCATCTCTTACCTATCACTTCGTCTCTCACTCTGCGATGAAACATCAACTGAGCTTTATTAAGTCTTGAAACCAGGTGTGTGATCTCAGTTAAAAAACCATGGGTTCAGGTCCCAATTTGAATTGCATGGCTTCACAGTAATATTATCATACCCATTAAAATTAACAATAAACCCTTAAAAGGCTAACATCTAGCTCAGGAGAAATTTAGCTGTATGGAAGTTTTCAAGAATGAATCAAGATTACAAGTCTTTCAAAAAGGCTTGATAAGCTTTCAACAAGGCTAAGAATTCAGAAGAAAAGAACTTCAAAACTAAAGACAGCAATCTCATTTTTTTCTTGTGCTGCTCTGCAAATATAAATCTGGACACTCAGATTCCAAAAGAAGATAAAAATAGTCTATGAATCAAAACCATTAATCATATCCTGTTATTTTTAGTTATGTTTCTTCCTGATATTTTAACTCAAAATTAGTTTAATATGTCTAATCACACTTTTTTTTTCAGGGAAAAAGTATTTTAGATTGAGGTGGAAAATTCTGACCAAAAGATACACTGAAAGCTAAATCAGGGTGGTTGTCAAGAGTCTGTATCCACGACCTTGGATGAAGTGTTACTTAGTCACTTGGAAAGTCTTATATTAATAATTTGTCCTATGACTCAACTATCTGCCTCATAACACCCTCACAAAACACCCTCAAAAAATTCACACCTAGAAATGTAAAAACGTCACAAAAAATTAATGTTAATTGGGTGACAGGTCACATTGCCTTCCATATTAAAAGCAGACGCTAACAACAGAAATTTTGAGATAGCTGGAAAAAAAAAAATCTCTGAGTAAACTTTGGAGTCAAAGTACCAGCGTTTTGCTTCTGTTGGAAGACCCCTCCATACACAGAAGGTGCTCAGGAACACCTGCTGACTGGGTTTAACACTGGAACCAAACTTTTTCAACATAGTAACTATTAAATTCCTGATTATGTAAAATGCAATGGATATGTGTTACTTCACATTCTGGAACTGAGGAGGAGAAAAGTTTTTTTCTCATACGTGTTTTGTTCTGCACTCAGTGCTTTTTCTGCTGTCCCAAATTTATACATTTATTTTCAGGGTTCATGCTGAATTTGCTTCTGTGTGAATGGAGACAGCAGCATCTCTACTTCAACCCCACTCCCAAATTTCAGGAAAGCCAGAGGACTGTCCACAGAGAAGGTGATAATGGGGGCATTTTCTGGACACTGATAGGAAGGTACTTGTCAACATTTTATTTCTACACTAATTCTTCTGGAATTAGTCTACTAATTCCAGAAAGTCTACTCACTAAGAACATCAGACCTCTCCAGACAATTCTGCTTCATCTTTTCCTGACCTAGAATTCACTAGACCTAAGTAGACTTTACATTATCATGTATGCTTCTAATCACATACCAGCTTGTATATAAACACATTCCATCAGCCCACATATCAGTTTGGCAGCACACCTTTACTCCCAACAGTAACATGAATAAAACAATAGCACTTGGCCTCTCTCTGAAGCCATAGACCGAATTTTGCAGGAGGGATGATATGGGCAAAAAAATTTACATTCAGCTCAGTTCAGCTGCCCAGTCATGTCTAACTGTTTGAAACCCCATGAATTGCAGCACACCAGGCCTCTCTGTCCATCATCAACTCCCGGAGTTCACTCAAACTCATGTCCATAGAGTCGGTGATGCCATCCAGCCATCTCATCCTCTGTCGTCCCCTTCTCCTCCTGCCCCAATCCCTCCCAGCATCAGGGTCTTTTCCAATGAGTCAATTCTTCACATGAGGTGGCCAAAGTATTGGAGTTTCAGCTTTAGCATCAGTCTTTCCAATGAATACCCAGGACTGATCTCCTTTAGGATGGACTGGTTGGACCTCTTTGCAGTCCAAGAGACTCTCAAGCATCTTCTCCAACACCACAGTTCAAAAACATCAATTTGTCGGCGTTCAGCTTTCTTCACAGTCCAATTCTCACATCCATACACAGTCCATCCTCACAGTCCATCTCACATCCATGAATAATGCCTTTAGTATATTTGCTTTCTTAGACTACTGGAAAAACCATAGCCTTGACTAGACGGACCTTTGTAGCAAAGTAATGTCTCTGCTTTTTAATATGCTGTCTAGGTTGGTCATAACTTTCCTTCCAAGGAGTAAGCATCTTTTAATTTCATGGCTGCAGTCACCATCTGCAGTGATTTTGGAGCNGCCTTGACTAGACGGACCTTAGTTGGCAAAGTAATGTCTCTGCTTTTGAATATACTATCTAGGTTGGTCATAACTTTTCTTCCAAGGAGTAAGCGTCTTTTAATTTCATGGCTGCAGTCACCATCTGCAGTGATTTTGGAGCCCCCCAAAATAAAGTCTGACACTGTTTCCACTGTTTCTCCATCTATTTCCCATCAAGTGATGGGACCAGATGCCATGATCTTCGTTTTCTGAATGTTGAACTTTAGGCCAACTTTTTCACTCCCCCTTCACTTTCACCAAGAGGCTCTTTAGGTCTTCTTCAATTTCTGCCATAAGGGTGATGTCATCTGCATATCTGAAGCTATTGATATCTCTCCCAGCAATCATGATTCCAGCTTGTGCTTCTTCCAGCCCAGTGTTTCTCATGATGTACTCTGCATAGAAGTTAAATAAGCAGAGTCACAATATACAGCCTTGACATACTCCTTTTCCTATTTGGAACCAGACTGTTGTTCCATGTCCAGTTCTAACTGTTGCTTCCTGACCTGCATATAGGTTTCTCAAAGGCAGGTCAAGAGGTCTGGTATTCCCATCTCTTTCAGAATTTTCCACAGTTGATTGTGATCCACATAGTCAAAGGCTTTTGCATAGTCAATAAAACAGAAATAGATGTTTTTCTGGAACTCTCTTGCTTTTTCGATGATCCAGCAGATATTGGCAATTTGATTTCTGGTTCCATTTATACTACCTAGAGCCAAAATCAAACCAACTAACCAACAAAAACTGATGTGGCTTGGGCTTCCCTGGTGATCCAGTGGTTAAGAGTCAAGCCCTGGTTTGGGGAGATCTCACATGCTGCAGAGCAACTAAGCCCGTGTGCCACAAATACTGAGCCTGTGCTCCAGAGTCCAGGAGCTGCAACTACTGAAGCCCATGAACTCTAGAGCCTGTGCTCTGCAATAAGAGAAACCACCACAATGAAGACTAGTCCCCGCTCACTGCAACTAGAAAAAGCCTGCACACAGCAAAGAAGGTCTAGCACAGCCAAAAACAACTGAATTTTTTTTTAAGAAACTGATGTGGCTTGACTAAGTTTTTCTTATTAGCTATACTCCTTTCTCAATCATCTTTGTGGACAGGAATAATGCCTTTAGTATATTTGCTTTCTTAGAACATACATCAGAATCATAGAAAGAATTTTTTAAAAACATGAATCCCTAGGAACCCCCAGCCCTTTTTCACAAATACCAAAGTGTAAGACTCAAGAATCTGTGATCTTAAGTTCCTCAGATGCTTTTTCTATAGCCAGCACCAAGAGTGTGTGAGAATCACTGCCCAGAATACCTAGAACATCACTCTATATACAGTCACTTTATGTAAAATTTTTTAATATTTATTTATTTGGCAACACTGGCATGTGGCATGTGGTATCTAGTTCCCTGACCGGAATCAAACCCAGGTTCCAGGTCCCCCCTGCATTGGGAGGCTGGAGTCTTAGCCACTGGACCACCAGGGCCATAAAAACCCTACAAATGTTTTATACACACACACACACACACATACACACAGACATATATTTGATGAATGAATGAATAAGTCAAGACTGTGGAAATCAGCAACTCTCTGAGTTCTAACCACATCCAAGATCTACTGGTCTAGTCTCTTCTTTTTCTGTTGTTTTTACATATATGACTTCATTGAATTTTCCTAAAGAAACTTTGATCTCAGCCCTCTTATACAGATAAGGTCTAGTCTCTTCTATCTTGCAGCTTGCAATGTCTGACCTAGACAGATGCCGACTGAATTCTGAACTGTGTGACCTCACCCCATTCCACCCCAAGCAGCCACCAACAATCCTACTCAGCCAAAAAACAGTGATAAGAAAACTGCTTTATTTTTACCCCTCGATTGGTAAAGTAAATAGACTGAAATCATAAACCCTGGCCTCACAGAAATACCTCCTGATATTCAACATAACGACTTATTGGTTATCTACTATAGACTGTATATGTTGCAGGCACAGCAGAGGATATAGAATTATTATAAGACTTGATATTTAACCTTGAATATTCAAGTTGATAAGACAGAAGGATGTGTCACATCCTGTGCTGGGAGCCTTTTGATACCATCTTATTCATTCCTCAGAGCAGTTCTCTAGGGTAGAAAAGTATTATCATCTCTAGGTTATAGGTGAAGAAGTTGAGACTTAAAGAGGTTAAATACCATCTCACAATTATATACTGACAGAGTTTGTATTTGAACTTCTCTTCTTTCTGACTCTAGAATTGAAGCTATAAACCCTAAACTACTATATATTGTTCAATGGAGATTATCATCCATTCAATGTTATCCACTCCAGAAGTATGTAATAAGCACTTACTATATACTAGGTCCTGGCATAGATGCAGATACACAGGGTCTCTGTCTTCACACAGTTTCTAGTTTAACTGGAAAAGGAGGTATATAACAGTAAATGCAGTGAGGATTATAAGGGAGAACTACAGGATGTTATTCAGGAGTGGGTAACCAGGAACTTATTTTGGTCTAAGGATTCAGGAAGTAGCCAAATCCTTCTAAAGTCAGGAACTTTACTTCCCAGCTGCAGGATCTGGGGAGAAGAATTACACTTCCTTATTTGCAAAATGATGACAATAACACCAGTTACAGATTTTGTGAAGGTTAAGAGATACAGAGTATGTAAAGCACAGAAACTGACAAAAAGTAACCACTCAATAATCATTAATTAACAGCTATTTAAAATTTTCATTCATATTTAAGAATACACAAAAGCAGGGGTAAAACAGAGAAGAGAGCAGCAGAAGGAAAATGCAGGGCAAAGGCCCTAAGCCAAGAGAGGCAAAGTATCACATAACTTGCTATAAGATCTAGTCCTGGAGAAGGTCCCCAACCTTTCTGGCAGCAGGGACCAGTTTCATGGAAGACAATTCTTCCACAGGCCTGGGGAAGGGCGATGGTTTCAGGATGATTCAAGTGCATTACATTTACTATGCACTTTATTTCTATTATTATTACATCAGCTCTACCTCAGATCATCAGGCCTTAGACCCCAGAAGCTGGGGTCCCCTACTATAAAGAGCTCTGCCAGAGAAAGCTAGACAGGTAGGTGGGGACCACATCAAGCCTTCAAGTAAAGATGTTTATCTTTGTACAAAGGCAACTGAAGCATCTAAAGGAATTTAAGACAAGAAGAGACTTGTTGAGATTCAAATTTTAAAAGACAACCCCAAGTGAGGGTGGAGAGATTTTCTGTTTCATTTTATATACATATATATATGACTTCCCTGGTGACTCAGACGGTAAAGCGCCTGCCTACGATGCTGGAGACCTGGGTTCGATCCCTCGATCAGAAAGATCCTCTGGAGAAGGAAATGGCAACCCACTCCAGTACCCTTGCCTGGAAAACCCCATGGACGGAAAAGCCTGGTAGGCTACAGTCCGTGGGGTCACAAAAAGTTAGACACGACTGAGCAAATTCACCTTCACCTTCACTATATATATATAGGCAAATTGCAAACATCCGATGGATGATCGAAAAAGCAAGAGAGTTCCAGAAAAACATCTATTTCTGCTTTATTGACTATGCCAAAGCCTTTGACTGTGTGGATCACAATAAACTGTGGAAAATTCTGAAAGAGATGGGAATACCAGACCACCTGACCTGCCTCTTGAGAAATCTGTATGCACGTCAGGAAGCAACAGTTAGAACTGGACATGGAACAACAGACTGGTTCCAAATAGGAAAAGGAGTACATTAAGGCTGTATATTGTGACCCTGCTTATTTAACTTCTATGCAGAGTACATCATGAGAAACGCTGGGCTGGAAGAAACACAAGCTGGAATCAAGATTGCTGGGAGAAATATCAATAACCTCAGATATGCAGATGACACCACCATTATGGCAGAAAGTGAAGAAGAACTAAAGAGCCTCTTGATGAAAGTGAAAGAGGATACTGAGAAAGTTGGCTTAAAGCTCAACATTCAGGAAACGAAGATCATGGCATCTGGTCCCATCACTTCATGGCAGACAGATGGGGAGAGTGGAAACAGTGTCAGACTTTATTTTTGGGGCTCCAAAATCACTGCGGATGTTGATTGCAGCAATGAAATTAAAAGATGCTTACTCCTTGGAAGGAGTTATGACCAATCTAGACAGCATATTAAAAAGCAGAGACATTACTTTACCAACAAAGATCCATCTAGTCAAAGCTATGGTTATCACAGTGGTCATGTATGGATGTGAGAGTTGGACTATAAAGAAGGCTGAGTGCCAAAAAATTGATGCCTTTGAACTGTGGTGTTGGAGAAGACTCTTGAGAGTCCCTTGGACTGCAAGGAGATCCAACCAGTCCATTCCAAAGGAAATCAGTCCTGGGTGTTTATTTGAAATACTGATGCTTAAGCTGAAACTCCAATACTTTGGCCACCTGATGTGAAGAACTGACTCATTGGAAAAGACCCTGATGCTGGGAAAGATTGAGGGCAGGAGGAGAAGGGGACGACAGAGGATGAGATGGTTGGATGGCATCACCAACTCGATGGACCTGGGTTTGGGTGGACTCTGGGAATTGGTGATGGCCTGGTGTGCTGCGGTTCATGGGGTGGCAGAGTCGGACACGATTCAGCGACTGAACTGAACTGAACTAATAGGCTTCCCTGGTGGCTCAGTGGTAAAGAATCTGCCTGCCAATGCAGGAGGAGACTCAGATTCTATCCCTGGTCCAGAAAGATTCCCCTGCAGAAGGAAATGGCAACCCACTGAGGTATTCTTGCCTGGGAAATCCTATGGACAGAGGAGGCTATCAGGTGGGCTACAGTCTGTGGGGTCACAAAGAGTGAGACAAGACCTTAGCAACTGAACAACAACTATATATGCATGTATGTGTGTGTAATAATTTCCAATTAGTTTGCACATGCAGCTTTAGTAATTTCAGTGATGAATGTGTTATCTTGATTGTGGTAATAGTTTCACAGATATAAGTCAAATTTTATCAACTTTTACACTTTAAATATAGGCAGTATGTGCATGTAGTCACTTCAGCCATATCTGACTCTTTGTGACCCAATGGACTGTAGCTTGCCAGCCTCCTCTGTCCATGGGATTCTCCAGGCAAGAAAACTGGAGTGGGTTGCCATGACCTTCTCCAGGGGATCTTCCCTACCCAGGGATTGAATCCATGTGTCTTATGTCTCCTGCATTGACATGTGTGTTCTTTACCACTGGCACCACCTGGGAAGCATATGCAGTATGTTTTATGTCAAATATACCTTTCACTTTGACCCAGCATTCTGGAGCTATTAGTAATTGCCCTCCACTCCTCCCAGTAGCATACTGGACACCTTCTGACCTGGGGGGTTCATCTTCCAGTGTCATGATCTTTTTGCCCTTTCATACTGTTCATTGGGTTCTCATGGCAAGAATACTGGAGTGTGTTGCCATGAACTTCAGCAGACCATGTTTTATGAGAACTCTCCACTATGGTCCGTCCATTTTGGGTGGCCCTGCACATAGCTTTATTGAGTTACACAAGCCCCTTCGCCATGACAAGGTTGTAATCAATGAAAGGGATTAAACGTAATAAATTATTTTCTTAAAAAATAAGCAATTTTTGTCAAAGATAGGAAGACAAATTAGCAGTGGCCAAAATACTCTACTTAGATGACGGATGGTGAGGGCTTAGATTATGATGGTGGCAACTGGAATGGAGAAAAAACTTGATGCTTCATTGGATATGGAGGGTATGAAGGATAAAGTCTGAAAGAGAAGAATCTGGGGATTTTTCAGATTACTAGTTTGAGCAAGCTAGGTAGATAGTGGTATTACAAGTTAAGTTCCCCAGAGAAGAAACAAAAACTAGCATGCAGAACTTTAATTAGACTACTCTTGGGATCAACACCAGTGAAAGGGGGAGAAGGAAGCAGAATTAGACTGAGAATTAGCTAGCTGTTTGTGGAGCTCTAGAACAGAGACAGCCCTTCAAATAGCCCACAGAGGACGTGGAAAGGCCAGACCTTTACACCATCATACCAATGTGACAAGAGAACGGAGGAGCAGCCTTGGGCAAAGCAGCTCTCTTCAGATGAGGCAATCCCCAAAGAGGACTCATATCTGCAGGCCACTGCCAGCCAGCCATCTCTCAGGAACCGGAAAAACAAGTCATTAATTTGGGCAGCAGATGTCAGGGTCCTCCACTGTTGGGGACCCTCTCACTGAGAGACACAGGACACTTAGTTCTTAGACTGATAACAACTGTACATATAATGAAGGCACAAACAGCACTCAAGGAGGATTCTATAAATAGTTTAATAACAAAGTCTAAATGTGATGGTTACAGAAGGGTTTTAGAAGTCTCACTTTCTGAAATCACATCACTGCAGGAAAAACTCTCCAATTTCTTAAGATGATAATGATGAAGTTTCTTTGGAAATAAAAATAATCTGAGGAGACTGACTCTATCTATTCTCTATTTCTCTCCATCCACACTGTAGGATTTAAACCCACCTCCTCACCCCAAGCCCTGACTACTCCTTTGATTATCATTCTAGCCTCCTAAAACAGTTGCTCCTATGCTCAGCCAACCTGTTCTCTACATTTCAAATGCTAACCATTTATACTAACTACTAACCAGCAACTAGCACAGTGCCTGGTACATAGTACCTGCCCAATTAATACTTGTTGAAAGAAAAAAAATGACTAAGGAATAATATACATTACACTGTATTCAATGTGTCATGCCACGAAAATTCATGAATTTCACCTAGACTAAATAATATCCCAGTGTAAATTCAGCCAAAGGCTCCTCTTGCCCCTGGGGAAGAATCTGACTCAGTTTATAAGGTTCTTGGCAGTATAGTCTCTGATCACTTCTGCACTTTTGCTTTTTACTCCTACCTCTCCTCTCACTCCTTAAGACCTCAAACATGCCATGTTCCCTTTGGTTTAGGGGTGTGTTTCCACATGATGTTTCCTCTGCCTGAACCATTCTTCACCCTTCTCTATATACAAGCCAGCTGCCTCTCTTTCCCTAAACACTGTCCCACCAAATATTGCCATACCTCCCCCATTACAGACACACTCACTCTTAACATACATCCACATACGTACCTAATTCCTATACAATGTTAGGATTCCTCTTCCCTGACCAGCCCTCTCTGCAAATCTGGTTTAGGTGACCATTCTTTCGGCTCACATGCTACCTTTTGATTCCCTCATCAGACCATTTATCACCATTAATTAAAACTGCTTATAATTTTTTTAACCTCACCCCACTTGATTATACTCTCCGAGAGCAGAAGTTTAGACTGTCTTATTCATTCTTATCTCCTTTGTGGCTGGCACAGTGCCTAGAATATCATGCATGCTCAGTCGTGTCCAACTCTTTTTGACCCCATGGACTGCAGACCATCAGTCTCCTCTGCCCATGGGATCTCCCAGGCAAGAATACTGGAGTGGGTTTCCATTTCCTTCTCCAGAGGATCTTCCCAACTCAGTGTTAAAACCTGAATCTCCTGCATTGGCAAGCAGATTCTGTACCACTGTGCCACCTGGTAAGTTCTTAATAAATATTTGTTGAAGGAAAAAGAAAGCATAACATATATTTAATGTTATGTATTAAAATCAAAGCAAAAAATACAGATTCATGATACATATCATGAATATCATTTACAAATAGACAAATAGCACATATGCCATTTGAGTAATGTATTAAGAATTCCCATTCCATTTATTTTCTGCTATCCACTTCAAAAAGGTGAATTCTCCCCATGACATGAGGTCATCTCATTGACCTCATGAAGTTCTACGCAACACTTACTTGCAAGATTGATGTCAATTCTTTAAAGCAAAATTCCCTCTAGGCTGATTTAGGGAAACTTTCTTCTAATACAAGGTGACAATAGCTAATTATGATTTGTTAACAATCCACTTCATCTTAATAAGCCCTTAAACCCTCAACTATTACCAAGGGTTGGCTGGCCAGCCCAGAAGTCACATTGCTAGAGAACAGGCAACAAGTTGTTGCTCCTTGTTTTTTTTCTCCACTGTACCTGGAAAAAATTTACCTTATGCAAATTTGAGTGAACAAAAAGTAATAATGATAATCTTGAGCCCAAATTTTCTTTCATATTTTGACCTTAGATAAAGGTCAAGAAGTTTTCCTGGCGGTCCACTTCCACTGCACTCCCAGTGCACTTCCACCGCAGGGGCACAGGTTCACTCCCTGGTCAGGGAACTAAGACCCGGCATGTTATGTAGTCTGGGAAAAAAAAAAAAAAAAAAAAAGTCAAAATGTCAAGCAAATAATTAGAACTTTTATTTGCATGGTACCAAATAAGCATAAATACTTTCTCATTACCTCCTCGTTTCATAACACTGGTAAAGCTTAGAGGAGCCATCCCACGTTGAAGGTCAGGAAGGGCAGCAGTGAGGAGATACCCCTCATCCAAGGTAAGGAGCAGTGGCTGCGCCTTGCTGGAGAAGCCATGAAGAGATAACCCACACCCAAGGTAAGAGAAACCCAAGTAAGATGGTAGGTGTCGCAAGAGGGCATCAGAGGGCAGACACACTGAAACCATACTCACAGAAAACTGGTCAATCTAATGACACTAGGACCACAGCCTTGTCTAACTCAATGAAACTAAGTCATGCCCACGGGGCAACCCAAGACAGGCAGGTCATGGTGGAGCAGTCTGACAGAATGTGGTCCCCTGGAGAAGGGAATGGCAAACCACTTTAGTATCCTTGCCTTGAGAACCCAATGAACAGTATGAAAAGGCAAAATGATAGGATACTGAAAGAAGAACTCCCCA
>SJYV01021360.1:0-14350 GCA_006410875.1 Neotragus pygmaeus | reverse complement strand
ATGAAGGCTCAGAAGAAATGCGCCAAATGGAAACTTTCAGGGGTACCAGTGCTGCCCTTTCACTTCATAGAGCAGCCTCTTCATCCAACAAAAGACAAAGAGTAGTTTCTGCGGAAGGACAAACTCAAGCTGCCTTAAAGAAGAGGGTAGGTCCCTGTGGCAGGAGGGACCTGGGAGATGTAAAGCTTCCTCTGGTTTCCAGTTACTATGGGGACACTTAGGGGTGTATCTCAGGACAGGAAGGAGAAAATATTTCCTTAGGATATGAAGGTGCTACTTGAAAGATGTACTGAAGAGAGAAATACAAGTATCTTATTAACAGTAATTTGTAATGGTGTGCAGGGTGGACACACTTGAAAGGAAATTAAGCTTCATGGTGATGAGGTGTGTCTGATTCAGACACTTTAGGAGATGAATGGTTGCAAGCTGCATTGGAACTCTCCCCACCCCACACCCTAGCCTCAGGCACTGGGGCCAGAGCTCACCCCGCTTCCCTGAAGAGGGAACAGGAAGGAGGACACGAGCTGCAGGAAGAGTTCACAGGAAGTGTGTGTTGAGAATGGGGAGATGGAAGACCATGGGAAAGAAGAGGGTCCACAAGAACCTCCCCCAGTCTGGGGTGCTGGCACTTGGGGTCCCCACAGGGAAGAGAGAGGAGCCTTGTGACTGCAGAGGGCCTCTGTCTCTGAAGGCACGTTCAGGGGGTTCATGCAACTTGAAAGGGAAAGTGTCAGTCACTCAATCATGTCCCATGGACTCTAGCCCACCAGGCTACTCTGTCCTTGGGATTCTCCAGGCAGGAATCCTGGAGTGGGTTGCCATTTCCTTCTCTAGGGGATCTTCCTGATCCAGGACCTGAACTCAGTTCTCCTGCATTTCAGGCAGATTCTTTACCATCTGAGCCACCATGCCTCAGCAAAGAACTTCCACCTTCATCGGGAGCTGGTGGGAAGGAGTGGCATGGTCCTCAGGAGACATGGGGAGAAGCCCCTCACCGTGGAATGTGGATGGTGAGCACCCAGCCTCAGAAATGCTGAAACCAGCTTGCCTATGTCTTTGCACAGAGGCTCTAGAGAGGCACCGAAAACAGCAAAAGCAGAGGCCCCCACAGAGCAGAGCTCAAAAATCCAAAAGTGCCAAAGACGGACTGGTAGGACCTCAGAAGCTCATTTGGGAAAATGAAGTGGACTTCCTAGAGAACATTCTAGTTTTTCACAATTAGAGCAATTAAAAAAAAAGTGGCTGAGAAAGGTGTGTCCCTATCACATAAACTAGAGATCAGCAAAGTTTTCCTGTGACAGGCCAGGTAGCAATATTTTTGGCTTTGTGGACCATGTGGTCTCTGCTGCAGTTCTTTGTATTAAAGTCTGAAAGAAGCCACAGATAATACATGAGCGAGTGGGTGTGACTGTGTTCCAAAAATATTTCTTTACTCATATAGGGAGCTGCCTAGGTTTGATCCACAGGTCATAAAGGTCACAGTTTGCTAGCCGGTGATATATGTAAACATCTAGAACATTAAATCTTTTTTGTTTGTTTGTTTCAAAAATTAATTTAAGAAGCCTGTGTGTGGCACTCTGTTATACTGACTTCAGATTTACCTTAAGCATTTGTTTCTGAGCCAACATGAGCTTATGGATTCCAGTCTCCTCACTGGGCTGTGAGGATCTTATCAAGATGCGTGATCTACAGGGCACATCACACATGAGGTGTTCTGTTTGCAAATTCACTTCTTCATGTGGTAAAGCTATAGTTGAAGCATACTCACATATAACATAGATGTGAGAATCTTAATTCATGTGAATTTTTTAAAGCTGGCTCTTTAAATTTTGTGACCTAATTTGCAAGCAGGGTTCAGTTCAGTTCAGTTCAGTCACTCAGTTGTGTCCGACTCTTTGTGACCCCATGGACTGCAGCATGCCAGGCTTCCCTGTCCATCACCAACTCCCAGAGTTTACTCAACTTCATGTCCATTGAGTCAGTGATGCCATCCAACCATCTCATCCTCTGTCGTCCCCTTCTCCTCCTGCCTTCAGTCTTTGAAAAGATTGAAGAGAAAATCAAAGACGAGAAACCATTACAAAGATATGTGAAACTATGAAAAGATGATAAACAGATTCAAAATTCATGCCACGTGAAAGATACAAAACTGAAGACTTGCACCTTGCCTGTACTCTCCCTCCTTTCCCCAGAAAAGATATGAGATGGACTCACTCTTCTCTTCTTTAAAGTAAGCTGCATTCATTTTTCTGTAAATATTCATTCAATACAGCTCAATAACAAGAAAAATAGCTTAAACTAAATGGAAGTTTATTTCTATCAAATTGAAGGAGATTGAAATTTGACAAGTCCAGGCTGGTATGGAAGTCATTTTGGTTATCCTCAGGGACCCAGGCTTCTTTCTTTCTGTTGCAACTTTCTAAGCCTGGTCATGGTCCAAGGTTGCTACCCAAGCTTCAGTCATCACATCTGCATTTTGATCAGCAAAAAGGAAGATAGAAGGAGAAGGGTACATGTCATTGGCCAGATCTTAGTTACCCACCCACATCTAGCTACATCAGAGAGTGGGAAATGTAGACTATTTAGGTGGGTAACAATGTAGATAGAAGAGCTTGGTGGGCTACAGTCCATGAGATCACAAAAGAGTCAGACACAACTTAGTGACTGGACAACAGCAATAACAAAGAGCCCAGATGAAAGTTGGGGTTCTTTTTTTTTTTTTTTTAATTAGAGGATGGTAGATATTGAGAAGCATCTACCCATAGCGGGTGTGCTCAGTTGCTCAGTTCTGTCTGACTCTTTATAACCCCATGGACTGTAGCCCACCAGGCTCCTTTGTTCATGGGATTTTGGGGACAAGAATACTGGAGTGGGGTGCCATTTCCTTCTCCAGGGGACCCATAGGGAGAGACAGGTATTAATCTAATAATTATTCAAAAGTATAAGTGATTAGCTGTGAGAAGTATTATGAAAGATTAAAAAAACTACTGGAGTCAATAAAAATCTGTTTGAGAGAGCAGGGAGTGTTTAAAAAATACTACTCTTGAAAAGGGACTCTCGGCTGGAACTTGATTGATGGGTAGGTGTCATCCAAGCATAGAAATAGTAGGAAGAGCCTTCCTAGCAGACAGCATAGTGTATGCAAATCCAGGCATCCTGGAGAGCTGGGCTCTGCCATGGTCCAGCAGCTGAATACAGGTCAGCATTGTAGACCTGGCTTGTAGTCAAGGGAGAGAGGCCTGTGGCTCAGCTGGGAAGCTGGGGAGGACTCAGAATATCAGGCGCTTTAGAAGTCATGTTGAAAATTTTGTTTTAGGCACAACAGGAAGTCATTCAAAGATTCTGATTGGAGGGCTGGCTCCATCTGATTTATGTTTCAGATGGGTCCTTCTGGCTGCCTGCTGCATGGGGTTGGCTGGCTGTAGGGTGGGAGGGAGAGGAGGTTCCCAGTGAAGGAGGCAGACAGTGGATGGGGACAGACAGTAGAGGTAGAACAGAGGGGTCTTGGTAGGGACTGGCTGCAGGGGATGGGCACAGGGGTGCTTTCTGGGTACAACGGTTAATGCTGAGCACCACTGGCCAAGAGACTCTGTTCTTGGGGGCCTTATTAAATCTCAAAGCCTCAGTCCTTAGGGAACAAGGGGTGCTGGCTGCTAATGAGACTTCAGTCTTCCTGTCTGGGATCAAAGTGAAAAATCACAAAACAATAAGATGGGCTTCCCCAGCCAGGTTTTTCTAGCATTTGTCCCTTGCTGCTGCTGCCTTAAGTAAGTAAAGTCATTTAGTCGTGTCCGACTCTTTGTGACCCCGTGGACTGCAATCCACCAGGCTCCTCAGTTCACGGGGTTATCCAGGCAAGAATACTGGAGTGGGTTGCCATTTCCTTCTCCAGGGGATCTTCCCAACCCAGGGATCGAACCCAGGTCTCCCATATTGGAGGCAGACGCTTTAACCTCTGAGCCACTAGGGAAGCCCTTAAAAAGTCTTTCCTGTAGCTCAAATGGTAAAGAATCTGCCTGTGATGCAAGAGACTAGAGTTTGATCCTGGGTCGGGAAGATCCTCTGACGAAGGGAATGGCAATCCACTCCAGTATTCTTGCCTGGGGAATTCCATGGACAGAGGAACCTGGCAGGCTACAGTTCGTGGGGTCACAAAGAGTCGAACACAACTGAGTGACTAACAAGCGCACACACACACACACACACACACACACACACACACACACCTTAACAAGGGTCAACGTCACTTGATCAGCATCTGGTTGGCTTAGAGCCCCCAGGGCAAGACTGGAAATGACAGGGTAGGGAGTAGAATTGTTAAGACATGAAGGAAGGAGATTCATTCCTTAGGTTCACACCCATTTAGGTGGTGTGCTATCTTGGTGCTCAGGTGATGGATTTATTCCAAACTATAATCAACCCTGGCAGTCTCCAAACTTCCAGCCTGTAAGGCTAGGCCCATCAAACCTGCCTGTGTTACTGTTTGGAAATGAAGCTGTATCTCTGAGTCCCTGACCCACCACTGATCGCAAGAAGTTGGCCTGTCTTGAGGTCATTCCTGGACTTGGGTTAAAATTATAAGCTTAAGACAGAAACAAACTGTCAGTTCCTTGTAAATCAAACAACACTGATGGAGCAAAGCACAAGTTCAAAGGTCAGCATTGACATTACTAAAATGTTTTCTTTGCTTTATATTTTAATCATGCAAGTATAACTGGAGATGAATAATAAACACAGTGTACTTGAGAGTTTTGTTTTCAGAGAGTCTGGACCTATGAAATGAGCAACCCCACCACACTCACTGTGAGCCTTGTCAAGAATTGCAGTTTGGGGCAAAAGTGCTAAAAAACGTGAACTGAAGCAAACGGTACAGATGGAACATGTGAAGAGTCCAGATTTGTTATCAATATCCTCTTGTCACCCCTGGTCAATGTGCACAACTAAATTTATCTTCTTGCAACAGACATACAAAAATATCACATTCTTTTATCATCGAAATGTTGCAACAACATTATCAGAACTCCTTGGGGGCCTGATTTTCTTGGTAGAGGAATTACTGACACCCAGCTCAGGCTCAAGGCTGAAGAATGTAATTATCCCATGATCACCAGGAGTACTTTGTTCGCTGGATGTCTCTCATCTACAGTGCATTTTCTGGATGCCTTCCTCTTCCATTAAAGCATTTATGTCTATAGAAGTGCTTTAGAAGTCACCGGGGCTCTAAAAAATGAAAGGGAATGAATTTTAAAACCACAGTTATTTTACCTACTTCTTGGAAACAAAAAATAAAGGCTGACATCTGGTAAGTAAGAAACTTCCCCTGGAACCCAAGTAACTAACTTTTATTTTCTCATCATGAAAGGGGCGGATCTCCATTGGTGGCCTTTCTTATTTACACCACACACATGGCGATGGCTCCAACATCCAGTTCCTTTAGTATAAACAGAAAGGATGGCCTTTTTCTGTGGAAGTTAATGAATTGAAAAACAAAGCTGTTCTGTATACCCACTTCTTCCAAACGAATAAAAGAACTACAGTGTTCTGAGACTTGGGCAAAATAGTTGCATTCAAATTAATTTTGCCCCTTTTACTCTCCCCCTCCCCACTTCCCACCACTCCCCCCAACTCGCTTTTTCAGGAGAAAAAAGAACCATTTAATCACCTTATAAGGGCAGAGAGCATTAAGGGAATAGAGCGAGAGTCATGAGGCTCAGATCTTATTCTTGGCTCAGACGGGGCCTCACTGGGCAATCCTGGGCCATCCCTTAACCGCGAGCCTCTGTTGATGCAGCTGTAATATGGGGACGCAGATGTGTGTGTGTGGTACTGATGTGGGACCTCGGGGAGAGGTCCAAAGCTGAATGTGGGGTCCATTTTGCTGGTTGTATGCTGTTTCCAATTTGAAAAGGCTGTCTGCAACTCAGGAATTACAAAGTGACCTGGTACGTCTTAGATGGATAACTGGTGTATGCTGCTAAGTCACTTCAGTCGTGTCTGACTCTGTGCGACTCCACAGACGGCAGCCCACCAGGCTCCCCTGTCCCTGGGATTCTCCAGGCAATAACACTGGAGTGGGTTGCCATTTCCTTCTCCAGTGCATGAAAGTGAAAAGTAAAAGTGAAGCTGCTCAGTCGTGTCTGACCCTCAGAGACCCCATGGAATGCAGCCTTCCAGACTCCTCCATCCATGGGCTTTTCCAGGCAAGAGTACTGGAGTGGGGTGCCACTGCCTTCTCCGAATTGGTGTATAGATGCATGAGAAAGAAAAAAAAAAAGTCCTAAGGGCCTTCTGGGTCTCTTGAAATTAGATTGCCAGGGCAATAAGAGCTGCTAGTATCTGATTTTATAAATAGCTCATCACAAAAGTAAAGTATGGTTCATGGTGTTTTGTTTTGTTTTGTTTTGTTTTTTTCTAAAAAATTTGTGTGGTGTTTCCTATAGCGTATTTGGAGAATAAAGGAAAAAAAAGAGTGAGCATGTCCAAGTTCCTCTAGGCAGCACCTGGGAGCCCTTCTTATGGTGGAAACCCAGTCAAACTCTGTACCCGGGCAGGGGCCCGAGGGATGTCACCCCTTCCTCTGGAATTTGATTGTGTTTACCCACCAGAGTCACTTGATGCTAACTGCAGGTCCCTTTTGCAGGGTTCCTCATGAATCCAAGCAGAGGGAACAGAAGCCGGCTGAGACCACCTTCTACCGACAAACATGCCGCTCCCTGCTTCTTCTGACTTTGTGGAAGCCCAGCAGACCTGCCTTCTCATGGCTTGCTTTCCTTTCTGCCCCAGAGCTCCCTCGCCCTGCCGCCACGGCTGCCCAGACCTCAGCTCGTCCATCAGCGCATAAGAAATGGTCTTAACAGGGACAGTGAAAGAAGATTCACGTCCAGTAGCCGAAAGCCTGAAGTTGAGAAAGGAGACCCAAGAGTTTGTCTTATTGCTGTTGTGGTGGGTGTCTTCAAACTTGGGTTGGGTTAATCATCACCTGTTTGCAGGTTGCTTGGAAATCACAAGTGGTAATGGTGATTCTGACCCAAGAAAGGCTGTGGAATGAAGGCTTCAACCCACCCTTCTCTCTCTTCCTCCTGCAAACACTTCCCTTAACTCTACCTGTCCAAAGAGGATTCTTAGTCACAAGAGACAAAGAGCTCATATTTGATTGGCTTCCAAACATGCCTTTAAAAAGTTCTGTGCTTCTCTACATATGTACTTCAGGTGTGCTGGGGCTGGGTCTTTTTGCACACCTTACCTACTTTGCTTCCCCAATGGCTCAGTGGTAAAGAATCCACCTGCAATACAGGAGTCAAAGGAGGTGTGGGTTCGATCCCTGAGTCAGTCCCCTGGAGGAGGAAATGGCAACCCACTCCAGTATTCTTGCCTGGAGAATCCCATGGACAGAGGAGCCTGGCTGGCTACAGTCCAAAGTGTCGCAAAGAATTGGACATGACTGAGCGTGTGGTAACCATATATACCTACTTTTCTTACCTTCCTCTCCTGCTTTAGTCACTGCCAGAGTGAAACAAGAAAGTGGCCACGTTTTCCTTAAAAGCTAACACCCACCCTCCCCACCTCCACTGCTTGCAAATAGAGTCCAAATTTCTTTGCAGTGCCTATGAGGCCCTTCCCCACCTGACTCTGACTCAACTTCATCTCCTCTCCCTCCCAATTCTGTCTCTCCCCCTACCTCTTTCCAAACAGCTTCAGGTCTGGGAACACATTATTCCTGCTCCTGTAGTGCGTTACCTACCTTTCCACTCTTATTCTCCCTGCTGAATTCCCATGCATCCTTCAAGACCCAATTCAAATGTGATATATTAAAGCCTGGGCTGCTCCCGTCTCTGTCTGTGGGCAGAGTTAATTGCTCTTTCCTCTGAAGTATCACTGCCCCTCTGAGAGTTTCTCTTCCAGAGGAAGCATCACATTGTAGGGGACCTACTGCTCACATGCCCATTTCTCTCCCTAAACTATACGTTCCTTATGGTCAGGGGTAAGATCTTATTCATCTTTATGATACCAGTTCCTAGATCAAGGCCAACAGATGTTCAGTAAGCTGGCCAAAAATACATGTATTCAATTCTAGGTTCTAATCAATATATTCCTTTGCTTTAGAGTTTGAAAATATCTAGAAATTGAAATTAATGATATCTTAGATAAGTTTTCTGAATTTGGGAGGATAGGTATAAGTGTAAGCTCACCATTAAAACCCAGTGCAAAGATGAAGATTCATCTTAGAGTACAGAAAGTAAAGTGTCAGTCATTCAGTTGTGTCCGACTCTGCAACCCTGTGGACTATAGTCTGCTAGGCTTCTCTATTCATGGAATTCTCCAGGCAAGAAAACTGGAGTAGGTTGCCATTGCCTTCTCCAGGGAATCTCCAGTTTAATTTCCCAACCCAGGGATTGAATCAGGGTCTTCTGCAATGCAGGCAGATTCTTTACCACCTGCACCATCAGGGAAGCCCTAGAGTATTTCACCTAGAGTACAGACCTTTACCTAGAGCACAGAGCTCTAGGTAAATGAAAAAGTCCTGTTTTAGATAAACTGCATTAGGAAAGAAGTTCACATACACTAACCTGAGTAGTAATAACACTTCAGTTTTCCTCAGTGTTTCCTGAGATCGGACACTGCTCAGTCCTGCCTATGCATGTACCATGGGCCCCTGCAACAACTTTTCAAGGTGGGTATTAGGATTCCAATTTCACAGGTGGGTAAACTGGAAATGTGGTAAGTTTCAGAGTCATGTAGTTGGTAAAGGAGGTACGAACCTGGAGGGCTGATGCTGGAGCCTCTTTGTTCTACTACCACCCATTGCACCCCCACCGCCCGCCCCCCCACCACACACACACAGTGCCATCTGATGAGCAAAGGAGTCTGGTCGGTTGTGAAAGAAACATGAATAACAATTTTAGGAAACACCATGTGTCAACTAATGTTCTACCTATTAACTCATTTAACACTGGCAATGACCTTGTGAGAGGGGTACAATTATTATCCTCATTTTACAGATGAGAAAACAGAGACAGAGAAGCTAGCCGTTTGCCCAGAGGCCACATAGCTAATAAGTGGCAAATTTGGGATAGAAACCAGACAGGCTGGCTCCAGAGACCTTGCTCTTAACGACCCTGCTCGGCAATCTCCCAGGAACCCTGGGACGAGGATAGATGTTCAGACAGGATCCAAAGCTGTGGGAGCATGAATAATTGGAGGTTCTCAGGGACCATCCCCAAGGCCCACCAGAAAGCCCATTAGCTCCTCTCAAGCTCCTCTATAGACGCATAACCTCTAGGTAAAAACAATACTCTTACAAGGCAAACTCAGGCTTCACGAGACGCAGTCCAGAGGACCATCCCTGCTTCTTCTAAAAAAACATTCTGGGACTCTCAAAAGGCTCTGTTCTCAAGAGTCCTGCTATTGCCTGGATTGGTGCAATCACTGTTTCCTCCAACTTCCCCCATGAGCATCATCTTCTTCTGGTATACATAGTTTCCCACTCCCTTCTAGCATCTGTTTATCACAGCCCCAATTTTCCTTATAACCCTCACTTGGCAGGACCCCTGGTGGCCTCCTTTACCTGTCGACTTGATTCTGTCTGATGACTCTCTGTTCAATTCTCCACTTCAAGCACAGCTACTAATCATTTTATTCCTGTAACTTTTTCTGACTCACATTTTTTGGAAGGAAGGCACTGATAAGTCTCATTTATCTTTTCAAATAAAATGGCACAGGTTGCTGGCCACCCTATAAACTTACTGTCCTTGGCCCAAGTATGAGGATTTTGAGCTTTGGAGAGACAGATGGGGACAAGAGGGTAGTGGGCAGGGCAAAGACACTTGGGGAAAGACATGGCCACCTAAGGCTGCCTCTTCATCAAGGACTGAGGGCAAGGTGGTCCCTTTTGAAAAAGCTACATATATGGAAGCCACAGTGATGGATGTGGTGGGTAACATACCGTAGAGTGTGAATAGTCTCTCTATTGTGCATATATCCGACTCACTCCAGATCCAAGAAATCTTACTCTATAACTAGAGGCAGAAGAGGGTTCCTACTGGTTAATATCTGAAAAACTAACTGATTCAGTCAGGTCCCAGCAGAAAACAGATGGCAAAGGCAGGCAGGAGAAGGAGAGAGAGTTCAATGAAGGAACTATTTACACAGTAGTGAGTGGGCAGGGTATAGAGAAGCCAGCAAAAGATGGTGATGCATTGGGGGGCTATGACCATCTGTAGGCCTAAAGGGCAAGGTAGGAAGTGGTTACTGGGGCCCAGAGACAGCAGTACCATTACTATGTCTGTGTCTGCAGGAGATGGCCACCCAACAGCCCCATGGCTTTGGGGAAAGGAATACAGTCTCTGCTCACCTGTGACTCAGAAGGAAAGGAGCCAGGAAACTCAACACCCCCTTCCCTCCTCCTCCTGCTCTTTGATCTACTGCCAGGGCCTTGCTCCGGCTGCACCACACTGGAGCCAGAGGGCAGAGAGGCCCACATGAAGATTCTGTAGAGTCTCCCAGGGCACAGAGAGCATGTGGAGAAGGTGGAAGGGGTGCAGGAGGGGCGGGAGAAGACACTCAGCACAGTGATTTCCTTGTCCTAAGGCCCTTGTTGTCCCGAGGTAACCGCACTGACGTGGTGCCTAAGAAAGTAGTGTATTCGTTGCTTATTACATTTCACATATTTTCAAGGAAATCAGACTGTTAGCATACCACATCCTGGAGCTTCAAGTATGTTTTCCTGGGATCTCATGAGAATTTCCACTTCAGTGGAGAGTAGTTGAATATTCCCATAACACCAAAAAGGAACAGATGTGGGAGAGAGCGGGACACAACAGACCTCCAAGGACTCATCGTTCAGCTGTGGTCATGTGGTAGGGCTGGCAGTGAGGCCTGTGAGCCAGGGGCAGGTGGGCATGTCCACACCTCAGTGGATGGCAGGATTTGACCACCATGGCAAATGTCAGGCATCCAGAACATAAGGTGCAATCTAGGAGAGAAATTGAAGACAGAAAATGCTCACAGGGATTTATTCTGAATTCATTAAGGTTAAACTTCTGCCATGTGGTAGAATGGGAATTTCAAAAAGAAATAACCCTTAATGTAAAAAAAAAAAAAAAAAATTTTTTTTCACACTTGCCCCTGGGAGTGGCATATTCTCTCCCCACAGCAAATTCTATGGTTGCTGTTTTGAGTGGAGAATAGCGTTTAAGCCCAGAATGACAGCACAACTACCATATCTACATTTTCTTTAGGATAGAACTGTTCCCAGAGGAGGAGTTTGTCCTGAGTTAAAAGGTGTTAATTGATGTAAGTGTTCAAGTCTATAAAAAGTCGATGATAGAATAAGATATGGCACTCAGTGAAAGTTGCTTCATTATTTCATCTTTGAAGGCCCAAATGAAGGCATGTTTAGATAAAAAATACCTCCCAGGGAGTTAAAAATGTACTGGCCTCAAGTATATCTCTTTCCCATCACTCATGCACGTTCACACAAAGAGGAAACCACTAAGGGAGGCTTGATGTTTAGTTGTTCTAGAAGTTGGTGGGAGGCAGGAAGGTTGAAGGTCCTGGCATGTGCCTCTAATTTATTTCCTTCTACTTTCCCAAGAGTGGGAGAAAAAATATTTGTGAACTCCGTATTATTAAAAAAGTTCGTGCTGTCTGCTTAGCTCTTACCTATAAGCCTTTCAATTCTCTAGGCCAAGAATGAGCTTCAATCTCCAGATTAATTCACATAGTAGACACTGATTTTGTGTGGTTCCCCAAAAGGTAAGTATGAGTACTTTTTTTTCAAAAAGTCTCTTTGAACATTCTGCTCTCTCTTTTACGTCTTCTTCCTGCAGCATTAGCCATTCCACACATGATTGTCCAAAGGCAAAGGCACATTTTGAAATAGGCTTTCTACTTCTCAAGCACACACTTGCATGCTTGCTCTCTCCCTTTTAATCTTTTTTGTCTCTTAACAACACACAATTAATACTTAACAGGTGATGGCTGGTATTTCCCTAACAAAATCAAGGACTCCAAGCCTTCATCACCTACTTAAGATGAATGATGGGACACATGACAATCCTCCTGGGTAAGAACCTCACTTGTGGCATCTGAGCATTCCTCTCCTAAAGAAATTATGATACTCTCCTTTCTTCCCTGTAGCTCAAATGGTAAAAGAGTCTGCCTATAATGCAGGAGACCTGGGTTCAATCCCTGGGTTGGAAAGATCCTCTGGAGAAGGGAATGGCAATCCACTCCAGTATTCTNTCTCCTTTCTTCCCTGTAGCTCAAATGGTAAAAGAGTCTGCCTATAATGCAGGAGACCTGGGTTCAATCCCTGGGTTGGAAAGATCCTCTGGAGAAGGGAATGGCAATCCACTCCAGTATTCTTGCCTGGAGAACCCCATAGACAGAAACCTGGAAGGCTATAGTTTGTGGGACTGCTAAGAATCGGACACAACTGAATGACTTAACAGTTCACTTCACTTCCTTTCTTCAGCTATCCTTGGGCAGTGATTTTCATACTGCAGGTCCTAAAGTTAAAGCAATGGTTCATAACTAGCATTAAACAAACAAACAAAAAACAGTGAAGTAGAATTTAAAATATCAAAATATGCTGCATACATTAAAACAAATACAAGAGTGTTGTTTAATCATGCCTACTTGTATATGCTTGTGTTGGCTTACAGTGTAAAATATATTTCTTATTATGGATCACCTCAAAATTCTGAAGTCATTGAACTTAGGTTGGTTATTGAGAGGCAAATTCTTCAATTCACAGCCACATTTTGAGGTGGCCGGTCTGGTTGACCAGGTCCTCTGCTGTCTTGAAGGTCCTTACCTATCCATGTTTCCAATTTCTTAAAAACATTTCCATTCCTAATTCAGTGCTCCCAAGTGATGCTCTCCTCCCGCCAGGTAATCCTTCTTCCCAAGTGACATTCCAGGGCTCAGAAAGGGATTACCTAGAGAGCCATTCTAGACAGCCTAGCCGTTACCTAGAGAGCCTAGACTTTGGATTCTGCTATCTAGTAGTCTGTTCAGGGGTGAACCTGGGACTGATCTCATAGAAAGACTTCTGTTCTTTCCTTTCCCTTCTGGCACACCCTCTCATACCTCCAGTTCTAGACCCACCAAGCCATGGCTAGGGACTCTTGGAAATGGCAGCTGTGAAGGGATTATTGCTGCGGTCCCAGGGCAGAGAACTCTCCAGAGGATTTCTGTAATCTTGTCCTTTCTGTCTACTGACTTTTTGAAAAGTGTATGACATCCCATCATTTCGAGCCCAAGAAACAATTTAAACTTAAAAGTACCAGTGATTCAACAAAATCCCACCGAATAATCAAACATTCTCTCAACATTTCTTGAGCAACAGTTTTCTGTGTCAGACACTGCAGCAGGAGGCAGGCGCTAGGCTGGATATACCAAGGAAAGAAAACACTTACAACTTCAGAACCTCCACTCTACAGCAAAAGACCGCTATCCTGAGAAATCATTATGATACTTGTTTTCATAGACATGGGAATAAAATGCTGTAATTTCTCAGAGCAAGGAAGTGTCACTTGATCTGGGGAAAGAAGGGAAAGGTTTTACAAAGGAGGAGATGCTTGAACTGAGTCTTGAAGACCTGGGGGCATGGAGCTGGCTTCAGAGGAGACTCCAAAGTACACTGAGTGCGTGCATGCTCAGTCACTCAGTTGTGTCCAACTGTTCGCAATGCCATGCACTGTAGCCCACTAGGCTCCTCTGTTGATGGCATTTCCCAGGCAAGAACATGTGGAGTGGTTTGCCATTTCCTTCTCCAGGGGATCTTCCTGACCCAGGGACCGAACCCCCATCTTCTTCATCTCCTGCACTGGCCAGATTCTTTACCACTTCACCACTGGGGAAGACCTAGGGCTGGGTTGTAAAGAGCTTCACATGCCCTATTTAAGAGGATGTATTATTCCAAGGGCAACAGGGAGCCAATAATTGTTTTAAAGCATGTGATTCATATGATTTAATTTATAAACAAAAGTGTTTAATCCAACTCAGTTTGAAATAACAAACATTAGAAAAAATCAATTGTTTGTAATTACAGGGTGTGTGCAGTAAATCATTGACTATCTATACAATAAAATAACATATGCCTCCTGTCCCACAAAAAACATGATGATGCTTTTGATATTCATTAGCATAAAAAGAGTGCTTGTTGCAATTTTATTGAACTTTTCAAACATTTACTACTATAATACTTTTTCTTAAACTCATATTTTAAATTGAGTATTTAAATTGAATATTTTCAAAGATTGCCTAATAAAAGTCCTGTGCAAAATGAGAGTCTAAAATAAAAGGAATAGTTCTGTGAAAAATACCGTAGGTAGCTTGATAGGGA
>SJYV01021357.1:0-29815 GCA_006410875.1 Neotragus pygmaeus | reverse complement strand
TCAGGATGGGGACATGTGTATACCTGTGGTGGATACATGTTGATGTATGACAAAACCAATACAATATTGTAAAGTAATTAACCTCCAATTAAAATAAATAAATTTTTTTAAAAAGGCAGAGACATCACTTTGTCAACAAAGGTCCATATTGACAAAGTTATGGTTTTCCAGTAGTCATGTATGGATGTGAGAGTTGGACCGTAAAGAAAGCTGAGCACCAAAAAATTGATGCTTTTGATTTGTGGTGCTAAAGTAGACTCTTGAGAGTCCCTTGGACTGCAAGGAGATCAAACCCGTCAATCCTATATAAAATCAACCCTGAATATTCATTGGAAAGACTGATGCTAAAGCTGAAGCTCCAATATGCAAAGAGCTGATCCACCTGATGCAAAGAGCTGACTCACTGGAAAAGACCCTGTTGCTGGGAAAGATTGAAGGCAAAAGGAGAAGGGTCCAGCAGAAGATGAGATAGTTAGAAAGCATCACCAACTCAATGGCCATGAATTTGAGCAAACTCTGTAAGACAGTGGAGGACAGAGGAGCCTGGTGTGCTGCAGTCCATGGGGTTGCAAAGGGTTGAACACAACTTAGTGACTGAACAGCAACAACAAATAAAAAGCATGAGTGATCTGCTATTTTTTGTTCACTTCTCATTACCTATTAATTCTGACTGTATGTATATATTGGGTTCTTTATAACAGACTTACATATTGGCGGAGTCAAATACATGCCTCAGTAGTCTGATTCTAGGGCTGAAGGAAGTCTCACTATCTCTTGCCAGCCTGAAATGCAGCCAAGGGGACTGGTTATAGATTCAGAAAGTCATATGAATGTCATTTCTTCAAAAAGTAAATAATAGTTTAACCTCTCCCTGTAGAGAAAGGATGGACAGTGGCAATGAAGACAGCATGCCAAGAAGGAAAAAAATTAGGTTACAGAATATTTTATTCTCCAACAGGCATTAAGATGTGGAGAAAGAAGAATGCAGAAAAGGATAGGTAAGCTATCTCAAAGGCATTGCTCCCTTGCCACTCACTGTCACTAAGGACCTGGGCTGTTTATGCTTGTTCTCAATGACTCATGAACCAAGCACTCTGGTTCCACTTCCCACAGCAGTTGGGAAATTATGCTTTTGACTTGAATTGAAGACTATACACCACTAGAGCCACAGTGAAAAATTAAACAGAAAAACAAGATAGGCTAAATGAGATACATAAGATACTTATTTGCTTCATAGTTTAGAATATGACAACTGCAGAATCAAAATCAACTATTAATTTTGATTTCTTCTCATTATCTCTTTGCTGGGAAATATAATGACTGAAAAGTTTTCTCTCCCTCCCCACCCATTTCTTTCTCACTGTTTGTCTCTTTTCTATATGTCATCTGTCTTCTGTTTCTGTCTCTGTCTTACTTATCATCCTTCTCTTCTGCCACCCCTTTCCCATCCCCTCTTCTTCGTCTCTTTTTCTCCTTATCTTTCTCCCTCTTTCCCCCTTCTCTCTCTCTCTCCCTCACTCATTTGAGTATTTAAATTAACTTTAGGTAGGTATAATTTACATACAAATGGACATCCATTCTAAGTGTACATTTTGATGAATCCTGACAAATGTACACACTTTGGCAACCATTTTCACAATCAACATACACATTATTATGACTCCTGCCCCAGAATTTCCCTTATACCCTTTCTCAAGCAATACCCTTATCTCTGATCCAAAGTAAGCTCTGACATATTTTCTTTCACTATAGAATAGATTGTCTTTTCTAGATTTTCCAATGAATGGAATGATACATTATACTCATTTGTGTCTGCCATCTTCTCCTCAGCAAAATGAATTTTAGATTCATCATGCTGTTACACGGTGTCAGGTTCAATCTTTATTTGCTGACTAGTCTACACACCCCACTCCAGTACTTTTGCCTGGAAAATCCCATGGATGGAGGAGCTTGGTAGGCTGCTGTCCATGGGGTCCNCCTCAGCAAAATGAATTTTAGATTCATCATGCTGTTACACGGTGTCAGGTTCAATCTTTATTTGCTGACTAGTCTACACACCCCACTCCAGTACTTTTGCCTGGAAAATCCCATGGATGGAGGAGCTTGGTAGGCTGCTGTCCATGGGGTCCCTAAGAGTCAGACATGACTGAGCGACTTCACTTTCACTTTTCACTTTCATGCATTAGAGAAGGAAATGGCAACCCACTCAAGTGTTCTTGCCTGGAGAATCCCAGGGATGGGGGAGCCTGGTGGGCTGCCATCTATGGGGTCACACAGGGTTGGACACAACTGAAGTGACTTAGCAGCAGTCTACAAATGGACACCATCAGATGGCCAACACTGAAATCAGATTGATTATATTCTTTGCAGCCAAAGATGAAGAAGCTTTATACAGTTAGCAAAAACAAGACTGGGAGCTGATTGTGGCACAGATCATGAACTCCTTATTGCCAAATTCAGACTGAAATTGAAGGGAAATAGAGAAAACCACTAGACCATTCAGGTATGACCTAAATCAAATCCCTTACAATTATACAGTGGAAGTGAGAAATAGATTTAAAGGACTAGATCTGATAGACAGATTTAAAGGACTAGATCTGATAGACAGAGTGCCTCATGGACGGAAGTTCATGACATTGTACAGGAGACAGGGATAAGGTCCATACCCAAGAAAAAGAAATGCAAAAAAGCAAAATGGCTGTCTGAGGAGGCCTTACAAATAGCTGTAAAAAGAAGAGACGCAAAAAGCAGAGGAGAAAAGGAGAGATATAAGCATCTGAATGCAGAGATCCAAAGAATAGCAAGAAGAGATAAGAAAGCCTTCCTCAGTGATCAGTGCAAAGAAATAGAGGAAAACAACAGAATGGGAAAGACTAGAAATCTCTTCAAGAAGATTAGAGCTACCAAGGGAATGTTTCACGCAAAGATGGGCTCGATAAAGGACAGAAATGGTATGGACCTAACAGAAGTAGAAGATNTTTGTCTCTTTTCTATATGTCATCTGTCTTCTGTTTCTGTCTCTGTCTTACTTATCATCCTTCTCTTCTGCCACCCCTTTCCCATCCCCTCTTCTTCGTCTCTTTTTCTCCTTATCTTTCTCCCTCTTTCCCCCTTCTCTCTCTCTCTCCCTCACTCATTTGAGTATTTAAATTAACTTTAGGTAGGTATAATTTACATACAAATGGACATCCATTCTAAGTGTACATTTTGATGAATCCTGACAAATGTACACACTTTGGCAACCATTTTCACAATCAACATACACATTATTATGACTCCTGCCCCAGAATTTCCCTTATACCCTTTCTCAAGCAATACCCTTATCTCTGATCCAAAGTAAGCTCTGACATATTTTCTTTCACTATAGAATAGATTGTCTTTTCTAGATTTTCCAATGAATGGAATGATACATTATACTCATTTGTGTCTGCCATCTTCTCCTCAGCAAAATGAATTTTAGATTCATCATGCTGTTACACGGTGTCAGGTTCAATCTTTATTTGCTGACTAGTCTACACACCCCACTCCAGTACTTTTGCCTGGAAAATCCCATGGATGGAGGAGCTTGGTAGGCTGCTGTCCATGGGGTCCCTAAGAGTCAGACATGACTGAGCGACTTCACTTTCACTTTTCACTTTCATGCATTAGAGAAGGAAATGGCAACCCACTCAAGTGTTCTTGCCTGGAGAATCCCAGGGATGGGGGAGCCTGGTGGGCTGCCATCTATGGGGTCACACAGGGTTGGACACAACTGAAGTGACTTAGCAGCAGTCTACAAATGGACACCATCAGATGGCCAACACTGAAATCAGATTGATTATATTCTTTGCAGCCAAAGATGAAGAAGCTTTATACAGTTAGCAAAAACAAGACTGGGAGCTGATTGTGGCACAGATCATGAACTCCTTATTGCCAAATTCAGACTGAAATTGAAGGGAAATAGAGAAAATCACTAGACCATTCAGGTATGACCTAAATCAAATCCCTTACAATTATACAATGGAAGTGAGAAATAGATTTAAAGGACTAGATCTGATAGACAGATTTAAAGGACTAGATCTGATAGACAGAGTGCCTCATGGACGGAAGTTCATGACATTGTACAGGAGACAGGGATAAGGTCCATACCCAAGAAAAAGAAATGCAAAAAAGCAAAATGGCTGTCTGAGGAGGCCTTACAAATAGCTGTAAAAAGAAGAGACGCAAAAAGCAGAGGAGAAAAGGAGAGATATAAGCATCTGAATGCAGAGATCCAAAGAATAGCAAGAAGAGATAAGAAAGCCTTCCTCAGTGATCAGTGCAAAGAAATAGAGGAAAACAACAGAATGGGAAAGACTAGAAATCTCTTCAAGAAGATTAGAGCTACCAAGGGAATGTTTCACGCAAAGATGGGCTCGATAAAGGACAGAAATGGTATGGACCTAACAGAAGTAGAAGATATTAAGAAGAGGTGACATCACCAACTCAGTGGACATGAGTTTGTGTAAACTCCAGGAGTTGGTGATAGACAGGGAGGCCTGACATGCTGCGATTCATGGGGTTGCAAAGAGTTGGACACAACTGAGCAATTGAACTGAACTGAACTGTTTCCACTCTATTAATAATACCTTCACCCTATGGTAAATGTATGTGTAATATCATAATAAACATCTCAGTCAGTTCAATTCAGTCGCTCAGTCATGTCTGATTCTTTGTGACCCCATGGACTGCAGCACGCCAGGCTTCCCTGTCCGTCATCAACTCCCTGAGTTTACTGAAACTCATGTCCACTGAGCCAGTGATGACATCCAACCATCTCATCCTCCGTCGACCCCTTCTCCTTCTACCTTCAATCTTTCCCAGCATCAGGGTCTTTTCTAATGAGACAGTTTTTCGCATCAAGTTGTCAAAGTATTGGAGTTTCAGCATCAGTCTTTCCAGTGGATATTCAGGACTGATTTCCTTTAAGATGGACTAGTTGGATCTCCTTGCCGTACAAGGGACTCTCCAGAGTCTTCTCCAACACCACAGTTCAAAAGCATCAATTCCTTGGCACTCAGCTTTCTTTATAGCCCAACTCTCACATCCATACATAACTACTGGAAAAACCATAGCCTTGACTAGAGGGAACTTTGTTGGCAAAGTAATGTCTCTGCTTTTTAATATGCTGTTTAGGTTGGTCATAGCTTTTCTTCCAAGGAGCAAGTGTCTTTTAATTTCATTCCTGCAGTCACCATCTGCAATGATTTTGGAGCCCCCAGAAAAATTAAGTCTCTCACTGTTTCCACTCTTTCTCCATCTATTTGCCATGAAGTGATGGGACCGGATGCCATGATCTTAGTTTTCTGAATGCTGAGTTTTAAGCCAACTTTTTCACTCTCCTCTTTCACTTTCATCAAGAAGCTCTTTAGCTCTTTGTTTTCAGCCATAAGGGTGGTTATGCATATCTGCATCTGCATATCTGAGGTTATTCATATTTCTCCCGGCAATCTTGATTTTAATTTGTGCTTCATCCAGCCCAGCATTTTGCATGATGTACTCTGCATAAGTAAAATAACTAGGGTGACAATATACAGCCTTGGTGTGCTCCTTTCCTGTTTTGGAACCAGAAACATTTGGACTGGTTCAAAATGACTATATCACTTTCCATCCTTACCAACAGTGAATGAGAGTCCCATTTGGTTCAAATCCTTGCCAACTCTCCATACTGTCTGTTCTTTTAATTTTCATCATTCTAAAGTATACATGCTGCTATAACATTATGATTTTCATTTTTATTTTCCTGGTAAGTAATTATGTTGCACATATTTTGGTGTGCTTAATGGCCATTCATTTTTCTTCATCTGTGGAGTATCTATTCAAACTATTTGCCCATCTTTATTATTTTTTTGTCTTTTTTAATTGAATTGTGGGAGTTCTTTATATATCATGGATACAAATCTTTTGTTAGATATAAATAGCAGCAGTCAAATGTGATTTTAATTTAGCAAATTTTAAATATAGCAACACTGGTCATAGAATTCTAGAACTATAAAATAAATGTCTCAATAAACATTGGCTTTAAGGAACCTCTGAACTCTCAGCTTCAGGACAAAAGTCCCCATCTTTTGCATCAGTATTTTTCTCTTATACTCTTTGTTTAATTTTTCTACAAAAATATTTGTTTGGTTAAAACCTTTTGCCCTAATGAATTTGACCTTGATATACTGGGATAATGAGATTTTCATTCAAATTTTAGTGTATTCTATAGAAAACTATGTGCAAGAGTTTGTTTGTTTGTAGGGGTTGATAAACTATAAAGAACCTGGTAGTAAAAATTTTGGCATGGAGAATCAAAGGTCTCTTTTAAAATTACTCAACTCTGCCTCCATATGACAGAGAGTGTAGTGCCACAGACAATACACGAATGAATGCATGTCCCGATGTTCTAAAGTAAACTTTTTTATATAAGTGGTAGTCTGGACTTGGCTTCCTGACTTGTTATAGTATAAATGTGCGTGCATACACACACATACACACACAAATATGCCAAAAAATAAATAAGAATGTTAGTTTATTAATAGTTTTGTGAATTATATCCCTAACAGTTATCTCCTCCATACCACTGCAAAATTGGTCAGACTCTGGCACTGTTGAGGTAAATTTTCAGGTTCAACCTCAGTGTCATTCAGTTAAATTTATAGAGAAAATATTTCTATTGCAAGGTCACAAAATGCGGTCTTATCTCTGATCAGCTATCACATAAATCTATGCCAGTCATCACAAAGGAAGCTGGTGGATCAATTCAAACTTACCACTCCCTTCAGAAAAGTAATTCTAAATCCATTTGAGGCTGAAGAGGCAGAAGTAACACCATCTAAAGAAACACTCAGAATCTGTAAAACTATTACATCAGAATAATGTGTATATTATTTAGGATGAGCTTGTGTGTTTATAAGCAAATTACTCTAAAATGCTCACTCTTTTAGGACCCAGATATTAGTGACTAAGGGTTTTGCAGGTGGCTCAGAGGTAAAGACTCTGCCTGCCAATGCAGGAAACTCAGGAGACGTAGGTCTGATCCCTGGGTCAGAAAGATCCCCTGGAGTAGGAAAACGGAAACCTGCTCCAGTATTCTTGCCTGGAAAATTTCATAGTTAGAGGAGCCTAGTGGGCTGTGGTCTGTGGAGTCACAAAGAATTGGACACGACTGAACAACCGAGCACACAGTAAGAGGCTAAATAGCAATAACAAACCTTCCTTTGATCCCCCCTTATGCACCTTAGTACCTAGAGTGCTCAATAATCACTATGAATATATACATCCTCTGTCTTCACTCGTATCCAAAATGTATCGAGCTTAGGACCCAGTTAGTAAAATACTAATTCCATTTTATTACCCCAAACTGGTTCGTCATCCTGAGTCTCTGAATGTTATTAATCCTACATGATTTTTTCAGTCATCCAGCCAAAATCTTACCTTTGACCTGGATGGCACAAGAATCAACTGAGGTTAGAGCTTATCTGAGAATAAACGATAATTCTCTAGTCTGGAGAACCCAAGATTATTGGAAATGTTCTCATACCTTGTTAGTTTTTAGACTCATCTTAGACCCAAGTGCTTATTTCTCCTTCTTATAAGAAGCATTTTAAGATTTATTTCCTTTGATACTTACAACACAAAATCATTAGCTATTATTATTCCAATTTTAAATGAGAAAACCAAGGCTTAAAGAGGTTATGCAACCCACACATTTACACAGATCATTAGAGCCAAGGTTTTCATTCAGTAAGAGAGTCCCAAGACTTGAGTTTGTGATCAAGCAGAACAATTTAGGCACATGCAAAATCTAAGCAATAAAGTCAAATATGTGTTATGAATGAAGTATGTACAGGGATCATCTGAGGCACAACAGAATAGTGGAGCCTGCAGGGCCAGAACAAAATGAAAAGTTTTAGTATTTTTTTCTTTAAATCAGCATAACTTCTAGGCCAACACTCAGCTTAGCTTTTGCCTGGAGGTATTGTGTATTGAGCACTCAAGCACATTAGGAAGAAAGTTTAAAAGAAAAATGAGATCAAGGCCTGGAAGCAATAAAGCGAAGGTGATGGGATCAGAAAGGTCAGCACAGGGAGACATGGTAAAGCAAGCATTTTGTGGTTTTGAAACTGGACCTCTGATGTCATAGGCCATGATATCATGTTATTTCTCTCTTTCCCATGGGCTGCTACAGATGTCCATCCAATGGAAGGGTAAAAGCTAAAATTATGCACTAGAAAATTCTACCTATCCAATGTGTCTTCGTTTTAGGCTTCTGCCAGTATTGGTCAAAAGTCTCTGGAGTCTACACAAAGACTGGGTTATTAAAATGGGGTGACTTGTGATTCTTCAAGACCAGGATGAGAGGTGGGAATTACCCGCTGACACCCAGAGTCTCATGTTAGCCTCTTGCCTCCAGATTCTCTGAGACTCTCGTCAAGAAGCCTCTTCAACTGTCAAATATTTCACACGTTGTCACCAAAAATGTTTTGGCAGAGGCATCATCTTTAAGTTTTGACATAATCCCGAAGAGAGACTTTTTCAATTATTACTAATGGAACATTACACTCCTCTTTGGGAACTTCTGCATGAATAAAAAAGGGTCATTAATGACATCTACTCTCAGCCCGGAAATCATTAGTCAGTGCTTGGTGCAAGCCTTTTATTAAGCACCTCGTAATTTTCCACTCCCCCATCACCTTTCCAACTCAAATAGCAAGTTATTGAGTTGAATATTATAAAGTCAGTGGTATTGATTCCCTGCAGGTGAATGCTATTTATTCTCCATTGTTTTATTTCCCATTTAACATAATAATATTTCACATTCCTATAGCACTGCTCCTTCTGAAGTGTTTTGCCAGTTCAGTGTTATTTCCTGACACTGAGTAACAGGAACTGCTTTGAGGGTAGCTCCTATGTTCACTTTCACGTGTGAAAGACTAACTCGGGCTATTGAAACACTGCACTAGGAAGGCTTACCTATCTAAAGTGTATTGTAGGATAATTGCTAAGGAATACTTATGCCTACTACATGGCCAATTCCACATCTAAACCCAGTCAAGAAAAGAGGCGATCTATTTAAAGGTTTACTTAAATTATCCAAAAGATGATTCTCACCATCAAGCCAAAACAAACAGACTTTTGAAGGTCTAAAACTGTCAAATTGATCATCATACCTCTTATTTCAGCTAACTAACCTGTATGGTATACCACTATATCTGATAGGACAGACCAATGGTTCTTAACCTCTCTCTCCTAATGTGTGCAAATATGCAAGACAGATAAAATAAAATAGTAGTTAAATTTGTTTCCCAGTAATTATGACTCAAAGCATTGTTTCCTAACATATGAAAACTTGTGGGAACACAAATGAGCAGAGTGATTATAATAAAACAACCCTGAAACTACTCTGATTTATATAAAAAGAAAGTCAACCACAGACTTTGGTCCTTTATTAGTAGCAATTTGCCTTTGATATACCTCATAACACACCAGTAACAAAGCATATTATCAAAAATTGCCGGTTATATTGAAAATTACGGACATATTACTTCAGTATCAATGAAATTTATTGATTCCTTCTCCCTCTACCATCTGTAATGATAGTTTTATACAGGAAATCGTAAAGATTATCTGCATCTATGGCTATAATTTCAATTCAGTTCATTTCAGCCGCTCAGCTGTGTCTGACTCTTTGCAACCCCATGGACTGCAGCATGCCAGGCTTCCCTGCCCATCACCAACTCCCAGAGCCTACTCAGACTCATGTCCATTGCATCAGTGATGCCATCCAACCTTCTTATCCTCTATGGTCCCCTTCTCCTCCCACCTTCAATCTTTCTCAGCATCAGGGTCTTTTCCAATGAGTCAGTTATTTGCATAAGGTGGCCAAAGTATTGGAATTTCAGCATCAGTCTTTCTAATGAATATTCAGGACTGATTTCTTTTAGGATTGACTGGTTAGATCTCCTAGCTGTCCAAGGGACTCTCAAGAGTCTTCTCCAAAACCATAATTCAAAAGTATCAATTCTTCAGCGCTCAGCTTTCTTATGGTCTAACTCTCCACTCATCCATGCATGACTACTGAAAAAACCATAGCTTTGAGTAGACGGACCTTTGTTGGTAAAGTAACGTCTCTGGTTTTTAATATGTTGTCTAGATTGGTCATATATTGAAAGTATTCTAGATATTCATGACATTAAAGTGCTTTCTTAACAAATGTTAAAAAGAAACAAGGGATGTCTTTATGGCAAGAAGAGCTTCCATGACTAAAAACAGAATTATATCTAGAAAATGCAGTATAGCATAGTTGATAAGAGGATTCCGTGGTAGCTCATCTGGCAAAGAGTCTGCCAGAATTAGCAATGTGGGAAACCCTGGTTCAACTCCTGGATCTTACCCTGAAGAAAGGATAGGCTACCCACTCCAGAATTCTTGGGCTTCCCTGATGGTTCAGATGATAAAGAATCCACCTGCAATGCAGAAGATCTGGGTTCGATCCCTGGGCTGGGAAGATCCCCTGGAGGAGGGCATGGCAACCCATACCAATATTCTTGCCTGGAGAATTTCCATGGACAGAGAAGCCTGGTGGACTATAGTCCATGGGGTCACAAAGAGTCTTGACACACCTGAGTGACTAAGCACAGCACAACACATGGTTGATAAGAGCACAAACTCTGGAGCAGACTGCTAAATTTTGATCCTTGTTCTACCATTTACTGGCTGTGTGATTTGGGGCAACATATTTAACTTTCTGTGCTTCCATTTCTTCATCTGTAACATGAAAATAATAATAGCACATACCTTACAAATTTGTTGCACAGATTATATATAAATCAATTGGAACATTGCTTCATGCACATATAGTAAGTATTCGATATATGTGAAATTTTATTATCATCTAAGGAATAAGTGATGCTGATAGGGTGTCAGNGAAAATAATAATAGCACATACCTTACAAATTTGTTGCACAGATTATATATAAATCAATTGGAACATTGCTTCATGCACATATAGTAAGTATTCGATATATGTGAAATTTTATTATCATTTAAGGAATAAGTGATGCTGATAGGGTGTCAGGTTCTTTTAATTTTTACTTGAAAATCTCAAACACATGTAAATAATGACTTCTTCATTTGAATGGAACCATTAAAAAAAAATGAAAAGCTGGAGATTACATTTTTCCTCTTGTATTCATTCTCCTCTTTAGATCAAAGCACAAAATCTATTGATAAATATAGTTGCTTGAGGTTGCAGAAGCAGGGTGAAACAAGATTAAACTATATATAGATATAATATTGGTTTGTTTGCTAATTTAGCATTTTTGCTAAGGCTGTGTTCTGTGAGTGAAGCCAGAGGTGAGCTCTTTTCCACATAGCTTCAACTTATGAGATGGAAGCTCCATCTTGGAGTGGCATTTTGAAGAGTATCAGGACCCCAATGTCCCATTTCTGGATTTAGTTTTATATACTATGTAGAGAAGACTGTCCTGCAAGTTGCAATTTTCAGATCACAGCAGACAAATGCAAATACATGACATTCACTACATATACAAGTAGAACTTAATACACCAATATGTGAACTAGATGCTATATCAGTTAGGAATGACTGAAAGTATTAGTCACTTTGTCATGTCCAATTCTTTGTGACCCCGCAGACTGTAGCCCACCAAGCTCCTTTGTCCCTGGGATTTCCTAGGCAAGAATACTGGACAGGATAGTGATTCCCTTCTCCAGGATATCTTCCAGACTCAGGGGTCAAGCCCAGGTCTCCTGTATTGGAGGCAGATTCTTTACCATCTAAGACACCAGGGAAGCTCCTAGAAATGATTGCTGCCTACTACTAATAGAAATTAGAAATGCATGGATTAAGCAAGGTAAAAATTTGTCATTCCTATTCCTATCAGGGTCACTGTATAGGAGCCGGTCTTCAGTGCCATCATCAGGAATTCAGTTCCCTTCTATCTTTCTTCTCTGCTATCCTTAAAATGCTGTTTCAATTCTCAAAGACATCTCTAGGACCAAAGTGACTCCTGGCGCTACAGTCATTATGCCACATTCAATGCAAGAAACACTGAAAAGATGGAAAGAGTAAAAAGTTTAATCAAGTTGCATAACCCCCTCTTAAGGAGCTTCTCAGAAGCTAACTCAGTATCTTTCACTTATACCTCATTGATCAGAACTGAGTCATATGGTCACACCTAGCTGTCAGGAAACCTAGGAAATATAGTTGTTTTAGTTGAGTACATTCTAATCCCAAGTAAATTTGGATCTGGTGCTAAGGAAAAGAAGAATACAGGTAATTTGCAGCCTCTGCCATATTCAGGTTGTCTAAAATATTAATTTCTGTTTATCAGATTTTGTGTTTGCAATTTTATATATTCCAACTACAAATACAGATAGATAGATGACAGTTTTTTTTGGCAAATACTTTCAACAAATGTTAATTAAGCATTTAATATAAGCACTAAATTATAGAAGGCATGAGTAATACAAAGGTAAGTTAACTGGTAATTTTCTCAGTTTGTTTCCCTGGTGGCTCTGATGGTAAAGAATCTATCTGCAATGCAGGAGAACTGAGTTTGATTCCTGGGTTGGGAAGATCCCCTGGAGAAGAGTATGGCAACCCACTCCAGTATTCTTGCCTGGAGAATTCCACGGACAGAGAAGTCTGGTGGGCTATATAGGGTCTTAAAGAGTCAGACATGACTGAAGCAACTTAGCATGCACATGGATAAAATAAGTGATAATTGCAATAAAAAAATTGTTTTTAAAAAATTGGGGGAGTTCCACTTCTATCGAGGTAGCGTTTCATGACTGTGAAACTGATAAAAAAAATTTTTGTATTAACTATCTGGATATGACCTTAAAAGTTTATAGCAGACAAACATTCATTCAAGAAAATCTACTAAAATTTGATAAGAACAAATCAAGATCTGCTTCCTCTCTTCCTCCTCTCAACTCAGTGAGACTGATGAAGCCAAGAACACAGGGCTTCCTCTCTACTCAGCTCTGAGTTGGAGAGCTGTCTTCCTAAGACTGGCAGGACGTTACTCGTTCTCATCTAGCTCCTAGCTATTTGTTGCTAAGACTATGTTCCAGGTGAGTGCAGCCAAAAGATGGAGCTCCCTTCTTTCACCTAGCTTCAACTTATGAGACAGAGCCTCCATTTTAGAGTGGCACTTTCAAGAATATTGGGGTCCCAGTGTCCCTTGCCCTAGCTCATATGGTGAAGATGTCATGTTAGGAGAGAGAAACTGAGGCTACTGCCCTCCCTTCACCAAATACTCAGAGTTGTCATGTTATATATATTTGAAGAATTAAAGAAGAAAATTATTATTTTAAAAATTAAATGTTGCATCAAATAAAGATTATCAATAAGGAGACAGAAGTTATTTTTAAAATAACAGCAAAGGAAATTCTAGAGTTGGAAAGTACAGAAACTGAAATCAAATATTCAGTAAAAGGGGCTCAACAGTAGATATGAACAGGCAAAAGAATTAGTGAACTAAATGACAGACTGATAGAGATCACGCTCTTTGAAGAGCAGAGAAAAAAAATGAAGTGAAGAGACGTTCAGAAATATCAGACTCCATGAAGAACACCAATACATGCATTACAGTATTACCAGAAGGAGAACAGAGAGAGAGACAGAAAGGAGCTGAAAAAATATTCAAATAAATTATGGCTGAAATGTCCCCAAATTTATGGAAAAACATTAATTTGCACATTCAGTACAAATGAGTTGGGTAGGAGTAAAACTGTGCTGGAGTAAGGAAATGACCCTAGATAATAACTCAGATACACAGAAACAAATGAAGAGAACAAGAAATGGTAAATAAGAAGGTCAATATAACAAAAGTATAGAGGCATATGACTTTTCTCTCAATCTTCTCTAAAAGTCACAAAATTAGAGAGGGAGGTTCAAGAGGGAGGGAACATATGCATACCTATGGCAGATTCAACTTGATGCGTGGCAGAAAGAAACACAATGTTGTAAGTCAATTATCCTCCAATTAAAAATAAATTAATTAATTTTAAAAAAGAAACCACATGTTTTAATTTGCAAAAAAAAAAAGTCACACAATTATATAAAGTGGTAATTACAACAATGTAGTATTGAGTTTCTAACATTTATAAATATAAAATATCTAACAATAATACCATAAAAACAGGGACTTTTTCTTAGATAAATACCAGTGATTAATTTATCAATTGGGCTGCCATGTTGTCCTGGGACCATCCTTTCCCACAGACTACTCAAGATGGGGTTCTTCTTTACAGTTGGGCAATGAATGGACCTGTCCTAAAGTTCATCTTACTGCCTATTTTATTGGCCCACTCCCAATAGTTCTTTCATCCGTTTGGATCCTCTAAGAAGCAGATGCCAAAATGACATGAGATATATAAAATATTTACTGGGGGACATGCTTATGAAGGATAAAAGGAGAGAGAGCACACAGACATGATGCAAGACTTACATCTGCAAAAAGGGAGAGAGAAGGAAAAATTGGGTAAGAACTTCAGAGGGCAGAGAAGCTCTCAGAGGTTGTGGCCAGGTCAATGGGAGTCCCTGACCAACACTGTCTGTTAGAGAAATCCTGTCTGAGGAAGGAATGGCCTGATTCTAGTAACACCCTTGTTCAGTCATTGGCTGGGATTAGCCTATGAGAAGAATGACTTCAAAGTGAATGCCGTGGTGGGTCCAAAGGAGCAGCAACTAGAGGAGGTCCGTCAACTATGTTCCTGCAGCAGATCCTTTTGAAGGAAGATCTGAGCAGGGCATTTCCAAGGCTTCCATGAGACTGTACCTTTTTTCCTTGTAAATCCATTGTAGCCCCCATTAAAATGATCACAGAACTGCTACGAATTGTTTTTACTTGAAATATCACTTTATAAAACATTACACTATTGTCAGTTATACACTAAAGTCATGCCCACATGGCATTTGAAAAGACAGTGCAGGGTTTATATAGAGGAATAAAATGACAGAGTTCATCCAAGGGCCTCTGAGCACTGAGCAAAAGCTCTGGGCTGTTTAGCCAAGCTGGATGGAGCGTGGTGCTGAGTCCAGTCACCAGGATTATATAGATAGTAAGCACTGCTTGATACTCCAGACAGCGGTCTCACCAGTGCGTGCCCTTGGTCACAAGGAAGAACTGGCAAGGGGTTATTTAACACAAACTTATCCCTTTAATCACAAAGCTTGTTAGTGCCATACCAGGGGCAAAAGCTGGATCTACTAACGACCAACATCAGCAGTTTTCTTCTGAATGATTCTGCTTCTAAATCGTAAATGCAGACATAGCAGTCCCACATCCATGTCTTTTTTTCTCAATGAAAGACTTCACTGGTTTCATTAATAGAGACAAATAGGCAACCATACCAAGAAGACTTATTTTTATATTTATCCTGCCTTGACTTAAAATTACTGTCTATTATATCACTGGCCTACACTCCAAGTTCACAAAGTATTGGCCTGTATGCAGCAGGCCCTCCCCTTCTCAAAGAAAAAGGGAAAATTGTCCCCTGTCCAGTGATGACATCAGGCAGCCCTGATATGTCACCGTGTGTTAATGATCTCATTAGGTGAAAGCCTGTTCCAGGAAGCCTAATTGAAAGTGGCTTGTGATTGTCTTCAAAGTCCTTATTGTGAAAAACTCTCAAAGGGAACAGCCAGAGTCAGTTTCCCTGAAGGAAGAGTGAGCTCACAATGGCAACCCCCACTCAACAAACGTCTGTGAAGCAACAAACACCATAGAGATTCCATGCTTAAACTCAGCTATTAAAGTCAATATGCTAGCATTTCAATCTTGCTCTGTTCTCCGTGTCCTTTTCTAGAAGAATAATAATGTGAAAGAAGAGAGTGAACGCACCTCAGGTGTCCAGGGTCCAGTGAGCTACCTTGTGAAGAGTAAGGGAGAAGGGAGGGAAGATACGCTTCATTGCAGCACAGAAGGAAAAGCATCCCTGTCTTTGAACAATGTATTAAGCTTATTATACGATTTCTAACTTTGTAAATGAAATTTCTAATGACCAAATATAGGCATATCCTCACTATTAACAAGGCCATTTCCTCCATATACCCAGCACAAAATCGTTTAAGTTATAGGAAAAATATATTTGGTTTTCATCCATAATTCCTGGCTCACAACTACCAAAACCCTTAAAATTTCCCAGGCAATAAGAAAAATGGGATAATATTTTTGTCTCTTATGCTCAGTTTCTGAAAAAACTTTAAGTTTTCTTTCGGTTCCCACCCAAGACCTTCCCAGGTGGCACAGTGGTAAAGACTCTGCCTGCTGATGACACAAGAGACAGAGCTTCAATCCCTGGGTCAGGAAGATTCTCTGGAGGAGAAAATGGCAACCCACTCCAGCATTCTTGCCTGGAAAATTCCATGGACAGAGAAATCTGTGGGCTACACTCCATGTGGTCATAAGAGTAGGACACAGCTGAGCACAGAGCACACACAAGGGTGGGTGCTGGTTGCCAGGAGAACCCATTGTGTAATTAGATGGTTGGAGCTTCTAATCCCACTCCCTGATTTCCTGGGAGGTGAAACAGACTAGAAGTTGAAGCAGTTGCCATTGGCTGATAATTGAGTCAGTCATGACTACGTAATGAAGCTTCCATAAGAAACAGAAGGAAAGCTTTTTGTTTCTTTTTTCCCCTAAGAGTTTCCACGTTGGCAAATCAGAATAATTCCACGTGCAAGGCCCCACACTCCACAAGACAGAAGTTCCTTTGTTTAGAACCTCACCTATTTCTCTCTTTATCTATCAATTTGTATCTTCTAATACACATCTTTTTTATAATAAATTGGTAAGAGTCAGATACAACTTAGTGATTAAACAACAATCTAGTGAAGACACAAGTTTTCTAGAGTTCTGTGAGCCATGCTAGCAAATTAATCAAACCTGAGGAGGGGGTCATGGGAACTTCTCATTTATAGCTAGTGGGTCAGAAACACAGGTAAAAATCTGGGCTTGCATCTGGTGTTTGAAATGGAGGGAAGTGTTGTGGGATGGAGCCCTTTAGCTGTGGAATCTGATTCTTTCTCTGGGTAGATAGTGTCAGAATTGAGTCAAATTCTTGGACACTCTGCTGGTCTCCAAGAAATTCCTTGCTGGCCTGGGGATGCCTGCACACACACACACATTTTGAAACTGGATCCAGGAACCGTTTGCATCCAGGAATGCAAGCATACATATGCAATCCACATAAATCTGTTGTCTCATACACACATTACTTCAGGATTTAACTAGCCATTTAGAGTTCCCACAGGCATACAGGGCTCATTGTATCCAAGGATCTTCCATGGTCACTTGGAATCCAGAGTTGCCCTTGTGTGGCAACTTTATCCTTGCCTTTCAGTCTTATCTGAATTGAGGTAGAATCAATTAAATTATTTCCAAGAGCTGATTTCCAACAGATATTGGGACGGGTAGGACAACACTCTGCCTGGATTTGACACCAAAGGAATGTCATCTCTGTGTCAGCTGCAACCTGGTGTCAGGGAAGATCATGGCCCTGAGAGTGGCGTCAGCATTTCTCTTAATGACCTCACGTGTTCTGTGGAGAGAAGGATGACAGCCCAGAGCTCGGTGGGACTCAGGGCCTTAAGGGCAAAAGAGCCATTACTCTTGTCAGGGAGGAATGACTTGAGCCATGTTAGGCCTGAGGCCATATCATTATCTGCCTTAGTTTGCTATATCTGGCTCACTTAACTGCCTCTGCAATGCACACTTTTATTCCATAGGCCCTTCGCAGAGAAATATAGATGGCTGCCATCCATATAAACACCAGGAAGCTTGTAATTGCCCTCTGTTCCTTAGCCAGCATGACTATAGCTTACTAAGGGTAAGAAGTTCAGGAAAGCATTAATAAATTTACACTCACACCTCAAACCAACAGTTCCCAACTATCGTGTCACAGCACTCAGGGAAATCATGATGGATTATGAAGTTTACTGAATGTAGTCTGTTACTAAAAATAAAGCATGGCCATTTTCAAATTGTTTGCTTTAAAAATAATAATAAATGGAAATTTATCCCAATGATAATAATATCACTCCCTCCATTCTGATATGTAATCTTGAGATAGAGAGAGAAGAGCAGAGTTAAAGAGGGAATCTTGGGATAAAATGTGTATAATCTTGGCCTGTTCTTATCTGTGTAGCTGACTGAGTACGGTAAGCATTTGGGAATATATGCAGAGTTCATTATCAATGGTCACATTTTCAGGGGAAAAAAAAAGAGAGAGAGAGAAAGATCAGATGCCCAGATTTGTTTAGACATGCAATCCTTGGTTTACAGATGGATCATGTTCCAAAAGAATATTTGTGACTCAGGCATTTTCCATAGGCTAATAATATTCCTGATGCTAATTTCTAACACCATTAAATATATTCTCAGGTTTTCAATGGATAGAACAATGGAAATTTGCCCCTTTCTGGGGGCTGAAATGAAATACTGGGCTGATGGGAAATAGAACCTAGAGAGAGAATGCTTTTGACTCCCATTCACATGTAGCGATGTTTCTGATGTCAATCTCCCTAGGAACTACCTATCACAGACAGAGTAGAGTGAAGAATTTTATTCTCTAGAAGTGTTCCATGAGAATTCTTCAAAAGAAATGTAGGATAAGAGAAAATAGGCATTTCTTCAAATGAGAGAGGACCATAAAGCATGGTGCTGACAAAGAGTAGAGTGACCTGTCCTGGACAGAAGTAGAAGCTGTTATAGGTCGTAGGAGAAACAACATGACAGGTTTACAGAAGGAAGTAAGTGGCAGAAGCCGTCCAGCAGGAAGGAAACAGGATTGACAAATGACAGCGGGAGGGATTTTCCTGAGCATTGTCCTAAGGACAGAACTTTGGGGAGAAAATTAACATCTAGAGAAAAACAGTCTGGGAGGCTTTCTGTTTCACCACAGGATAAAACCTTAGATTAACCCCTTTCAGGAAAATCTTCAGTGAGAACTGACATCATTCTTCAAAGCTTCTGAAGTTGGGGTGGTTTCTCCTCATCACACATCACATGACTGTGCAAAGGCTGGACCACCACCAGCGCTTGTTCACAAAGAGGTCAGGTAAGGATTGATTCCTGCCCTCAAATTCATGAGATATACAGTATCTTTCCCTTGAATAAGTTAAACCTCCTCCAAGAATGCTTTGTTTCTGGATACTTGTAATACTACAGATTTTATCCTATGAAAATTATTAAGGATTGGAGCTAATTACTAAGCAAATTGAATAAAATTATTTTTAGGATCTCAATATACATAAAGTAGCATTATAAGTTCCACTAGGTTGAAGATGCTGTAATAGTACATTTTTTAAGTATTTGCATTGTACATTTAAGCTTACTTTGGATTTTTATCTACATTCTATCATTTAGGGCTTATAATAACCTAAGATAAAGGCAAGGTCAATATCACAAGATGAGGAAACCAAAACTTACAGAAGTTACTTAACTTGCCAATGTTCATCACAGTAGCAAGCTAGAGAACTGAGCAAGCACCATTACTTTCCACTGCAGATATAGTGAGTGACCTTCCTGTCATGGGAGATTAAAAAAAAAAAGAAGAAAGAAACAAAAAATTATCAACCTAAGACAGAAATGACACCTAGTACTGCAAGGAAATGGGAGATTATTATACACAGTGGAATTAGCCCAGCTTTTGTTTATCTTCCTTTCTATTATGTGACCATTGAAATGCTCCTGAGCTTTAACTGGCTGTCCTGGATAACAACTCATTTCCATTATAACAACCTTGAAAAAATAATTCTCAGCATCATTTATATAAGAATGATTGATTAGAGTCTATTGTTACTTAATCTTAAATCCTTTGGACCATTTATCCACATTTGACCTCAGTCTTTTTCTAGGACCAGCATGTGAATTGAAGATGATCTTTAAATGAACTAAGGAAGTGAAATTTCTCCTTTGACCTACCCAAACAGTAAATCATCAAGATGTTAATGGGTAGGACTTCCTTTGTTGTCCAAGGGCTAAGACTTCATGCTCCCAGTGCAGGAGGCTTGAGTTCGATCCCTTTTCAGGGAGCTAAGATCCCACATGCTGCAACTTAGAGTTTATATGCCGCAACTAAAGATCTCACATGCCGCCACTAAGACCCAGCCAAATAAATATATACATTTTTCAAAAATGTTAAATGGGCAAGTAATGTCATGTGAATCTTGAATAAATGTCTTAAGCATGTTGTTGTTGCCATTCAATCAATCACTCAGTCATGTCCAGCTCTGAGTCCCTATAGAATGCAGCACACCAGGCTTCCCTGTCTTTCACTATCTCCCGGAGTTTGTTCAAACTCATGTCCATCAAATTGGTGATGCCATCCAACCATCTCTTCCTCTGTCTCCCCCTTCTCCTCCTGCTATCAATCTTTCCCAGCATCAGGGTCTTTTCCAGTGAGTTGGCTCTTCACATCCAGTGGCCAAAGTAATAGAACTTCAGTCTCAGCATCAGTCCTTCCAATGAATATTCAAGGTTGATTTCCTTCGGGATTGACTTGTTTGATCTCCTTGCTGTCCAAGGGATTCTTAAGAGTCTTCTCCAGCACCACAGTTCAAAAGCATTAGTTCTTCAGTGCTCAGCCTTCTTTATGGTCCAACTCTCACATCCATACATGACTACCAGTAAAACCATAGCTTTGACTAGACAGACCTTTGTCAGCAAAGTAATGTCTCTGCTTTTCAATACACTATCTAGGTTTGTCATGGTTTTACTTTCAAGGAGCCAGAGTTTTAATTTCAGGACTGCAGTCATTATCTGCAGTGATTTTGGAGCCCAAAAAAATAAAGTCTGTTTCCATTTTTTCCCCAACTATTCGTCATGAAGTAATGGAAGCGGATGCCATGATCTTAAGCATATGGGTTGTTTTTGTTTTTGTTTTTTAATCACTGGATATATTTTTTTCCATCTAGAATTAAGCTCAAAACTATCTTTTGGCCAATTACTACACAGAGCCTTGTACAAGCTCATCAGAAATTCAGGTTTTATCTGTCAAATCACTCAAAAACTCTATGTGTCTCAGTTTTTTTTTTCATTTATAAATAGGCTAAATGGTATCTAAGTTGAAATTTTTTTGTGAAAGTTAACTGAGCTCTTATACATGAAATTGCCTAGCCACAGCACAAAAAATGAGAGAAAAAAGATTGAATCTAAACATGATGCATAGCTAATCTGTTGTTTGTTTTTGTTTTTTTCTGGTAAAATTAAGGATTGGTTCCAAAATTCTAGCCAATCTTCTCTATCAGTCTTTCAAACTGCACTATGATCATACTCAGTATATACTTCCTGTTCCTAATCTGTTTTTCTGTATCTGTGAGTGTTTTAAATAGCTTCTGCATCCCTTGCTTGATGTATCCTGAGGACTCCCAGGTATACCATGTCATTGTCCAAAGTCTGAGAGACTCTCTTCACCTCTATCCTGAACACTTCGTGTTGTGGATGCTGTCCCCAGCATACTTGCCATGGCAGGTTTTATATGATCTGCCTGAACTAAAACATGCTGTATGTTCCAGTGTATCAGATTCAGAAGAGGTCAAACTGATTGATAAAACGGGAGAGGGAAAAAAACTAGGTGAGAAAATTAATTTTTTAAAACTATGCGGGAGGCCTGGGTTTGATCCCAGGGTCGGGAAGATCCCTTGGACAAGGAAATGGTAACCCACTCTAGTACTCTTGCCTGGAGAATCCCATGGAGGGAGGAGCCTGGTGGGCTACAGTCCATGGGNTGAGAAAATTAATTTTTTAAAACTATGCGGGAGGCCTGGGTTTGATCCCAGGGTCGGGAAGATCCCTTGGACAAGGAAATGGTAACCCACTCTAGTACTCTTGCCTGGAGAATCCCATGGAGGGAGGAGCCTGGTGGGCTACAGTCCATGGGGTCGCAAAGAGTTGGACGTGACTGAGCAACTTCACTTCAAAGTTTAACCTCAAGTCAAATTCTTGGACCATAAAAGACTTGAACACTGATTAAGTTCATTCCTCCCTACTTCAGGTCCCTAGGATTTTACACACCTACACTGAATTCTCCCAGAAAGAGGGTGATTAGTGCCTTCCTATGTAAAATGCATTTCTGGAGAAACTAAAGTCTGATGAGAGTGATAGAACCTTGAGAATGATTCCATTTTCACATCTTCCTAAATGTGAACACTATTGAATCATTTCACCCCAACCCATCCAGCCACAACCCCAACTTTCACTGGACATGCTATGCTCCCACACCAAGAGTAAAAAACAGAATAGGCTTCAAAGTAGGAATACACAGGAGACCACAGACGATTCTTAGGACCATGGGATTATAAGATTTTATGTTCTTTTATGTAACTGCATCTGTGGAATAAATTATCAATGATGTGAATTAAAGAACTCTTCCTTAAGACCTCCCTGAAGTTTAAAACCCAGGGTTTGTATGGAGAAAATAACATGAGTAAGAAATGGTAGTAGATACTGTAATCTGCTTAGCACATTCTCCTCAGGACTGAGGTCCTGATTCCCCCAGGTTCAAGAAGACACAGCTACTTATGACAGACCACTGAGCCCCTCTTTGGGAATTGTCTTTAGCCAAAGGGAATCACCTCACCCAAAGTTCTGCCCCTCCCCAGGATGAGCATGTATCCAGAACCCAGTGTAGGGTACAGCTTCCTTGCCTTGATTCAGGATGGCTCTGCAGGGCAATCCCAGTGCAGTTTTCTTTAAGACAGGCTGAGGCTTCATTTGCAAATTCTCGTAGCTCAAACTCTCCATTTCCCCATTGTTTCCTCCTTCGCTCCCTTACAGATGTTGAACTGATAGGTCTCCTGCATGCAAATCTCCATCCAGACTCTGCCTCCCAGGGAACCTGACCCAAGACAGACACAGAGACTGTATCTCTCCCAGGCCTTGTGTCTCTGTTGCAATCACTTAATCACTTCTGCCAGTGTTAATGCAAAAGCAGCCACCAACACTACATGAAAATAAATGGCCAAGGCACTGTTCCAATAACACTTTATTTCCCTAAAAATAGGTAATAGGCCGTATTTGGCTTTCAGGTCATAATTTGCTGATCCCTCCCTTACATTTCCCGGAAATTAATACTTATTAAATCTACAATGATCAACTTAAACTTATGGTTTACTCTTCACTCACCTAAAAATTATTTGGCCTAGAATTTGTTTCCCGGTTTATTAATGAGGAATCTGCAAATGATGAGTTCAAAAGCCTGCAAAAGTTGAGCTGTTTAATTAACCAGCCCTATAAACTTATTAACCAGTCCATTCTGAAGGAGATCAACCCTGGGATTTCTTTGGAAGGAATGATGCTAAAGCTGAAACTCCAGTACTTTGGCCACCTCACGGGAAGAGCTGAGTCATTGGAAAAGACTCTGATGCTGGGAGGGATTGGGGGTAGGAGGAGAAGGGGACGACCGAGGATGAGATGGCTGAATGGCATCACGGACTCGATGAACGTGAGTCTGGGTGAACTCCGGGAGATGGTGATGAACAGGGAGGCCTGACGTGCTGTGATTCATGGGGTCACAAAAAGTCGGACACGATTGAGCGACTGAACTGAACTGAACTGATAAACTTATTAGAAGAANACGGACTCGATGAACGTGAGTCTGGGTGAACTCCGGGAGATGGTGATGAACAGGGAGGCCTGACGTGCTGTGATTCATGGGGTCACAAAAAGTCGGACACGATTGAGCGACTGAACTGAACTGAACTGATAAACTTATTAGAAGAAAAATTAAAACTTCTGTGATCTAAATTTATATGTCATTCCTTCTCTATAGAAAGCTTATGTTCCAGAAAGACTGGATACTAGAAACTAATTCTACTTGGAACCCCTTTTTCAAAACTCAGGTCAAATGTCACTTGCAATACAAGTCTTTCACAAGTTTCAGGAATGTTGAAGCGGTTGTTTTGTTTTTTTTTTTTTTTCCCCGTCTTTCTATCTCTCAATGTTTGGCACACTGTATGGTACTCATGAAAAAATCAGTGGCAAAAAAGAGTGACTGAATGTTACTCCACAGAGAATAAAGTTTACATGAGTTGTTACTCAGTATATTGCCCTGTTACAAAGACTTTGTAAGTTCTTTTTCATTCAAGAATGTTCAATGGTACTAGAACCTTACCAAGAAAGTTTTGTAATGTCCACAGACTGGTCAAGATTTCATTAAAACAATAGTCTTTTTCCGGATAATCCCATTAGTGCAGAATAAACATCGACTGGAAACTTAGGCAATCTGAGTTCCAGTCTCAGCTAGATTATTTGGCTGGATGACTCTAAGCTTTGCTTTGGGCCTCAATTTCCTCATATGTGAAATAAATTAATGAGACTAGATGCACCCTAGAGTAACTTCTGTGTGCTAAACAATGCTGCCTAAAAAGGCCAGGCATTTATCTCCAACCCAGTGGTCTCTACTCATCATTGTCCTTGCCTGAAATCCCAGAAGAACAGGAACACTAGGGGTTGGACACCTCCACCCTCCTCCAGAGTTCCAGTACTCCTTTTCATCTCAAAAATTTCACCTGGAAATTATTTCTTGCCATTTCAATATAAAGGGCACATACAGAGAAGTTTGGGACTCAAAACATTTGTGCAAATTCTCTATGATATTAGAGACTTGTTCTAGGAAGGATGAGTCTTCCAGCAAGAGTCTTGGGTAACAAAGTGCCCCTTAATCCCTTTGGTGAATCTCCCCAGCATAGCTGTGCCACACCTGCAGGAACAGAGGTTAATTGTCACAGAATCAAAAGAAGAAATTTTGTCAGTTCCTCATGAGTTATAGGGATACCTGAGAAGAGAGTTGTGGCAGACAAGCAGAGAAGCTAAAATGCCTAAGGAAAAGAGAAACATAGGAAGTATTAACTGGAGAATACAGAAGACTTAATGGAGAAATGACTTATACCCATGTGCCTTTTTTAGGGAAGGCAGATTGAAACTCCACAGAGCTTCAATTTTCCTCTAAATGCTGTGATTTCAGATACTCCCTGGGGTCCAAACTCCCTCTGGAGAACTCTTAGTAGGGAGGAAGTTCTGCCACACCTGCTGCAGAAAGAGATGGCTTTTATTCAGGGACAGACTAGGATACCCAGTGACAATGGAAGGAAAATGATGCCATTCATTTGAAAGAGGAGGCTTAGCCAGAGAGGGAGCAATCTTAGTAAGAGGTTTCTAAGCTTTACATGTTCCACAGGTTTTACCTTCCACAGCAGTTGTCAAGGCAACAGGATGAGGTCACAACCAAAGAACAAATAGCGTCAGCCTCATTTGTTAAAGGAGGGTCACCGCCTTTACCTGCCAACTACAGGTACAAATAGTACCCTCTCTTGTCTGGCAACAGCATCCTAGACCTACTCCCAGATTCACAGACCATAGAATGCAGAGAAAGAGAGACAGACAGTTTTCCACATGTGCGGCTTCTTCATAATCCTATAAAGAAGCTGCAACTGTCTAAGGATCTCTCAAGTATAGCAACCTTTAAAAATAAGTTATTTTTAACCATTCTGGCAATTTAGAGTTTCACACCATGGGAAGAAAGTCTTCTGTTTTGAAAAATAACCAGCCAAAGAACCTCAGAAAATAGAGCCAACTTTTTTTTCCTCCCCCAGAACCAGGCGTATGACTCTAAATGCTTTCCTTATTCATAATTTCAGAGGACAAAGTGAACAGTCAAATTAAAATGTGCCCAATAGCTCCAGGACATAAAGAGCACAGACGACCTCAAGGACATCAGACTGTGCACAAGAAAGAAGTAAATATTCAAATTGTGGTGAGTCCCATGCAGCTAACCCTCAAGTGAAGTGACAGGCTTTCTCTAAGCATTGTCCCAGCCCAGTTATAAGATGTACCCCATCTGTGATCTTTCTAAGTGGGAAAAAAGCTATGAAAACTTTATAATGAATTAAATACTGAAATTAACTGATTTGCTCTAAATTTACCTATTTGCTCTAGAAATAAACTAGAAAAGCCATAAAAATGTATAAGTATGTATTTATCCTGGTTCCAATGATAAAGGCCACTTGGTGGCTTATCCAGATATGCCAAGACTGGCTGCCTCTGTCTGCTAATGCGTTATCCTCACACTGTGTGCATCATTTTTTAAAAACACCAGTGACACACTGTCCAAAATTGAGTTATTTTTATACCTATCTTATTTCTTCATTAGATGGGATGGACCTGGATATTATCATACTAAGTGAAGCAAGTCAGACAGAGAAGGACAAATATCATATAATAACACTTATATACAAAATCTAAAAACAAAATGATACAAATGAATTTATTTACAAAATAGAAATAGGTTCACAGATTTAGAGAAGGAACTTATGGTTACCAGGAAAGAAGGAAGATAGGAAAGATAGATTGGGAATTTGGGATTAACATGTATGCATTGCTATATTTAAAAACTGGTAACCATCAAGGACCTACTGTATAGCATAGGGAACTCTCAATATTCTATAATAATCTAAATGGGAAAAAAATGAAAAAGAATATACACATTCATATAACTGGATCAGTTTGCTGTACACCCCAAACTAACACAACACTGTTAATCAACTACACTCCAATATAAATAAAGATTTTTTTTAAAAAAACGATTTGAACTGCAGTGGAACCAGGGCCAGGTCATATACGAATATGAAAAAGAAAAGTTCCAGACACAGCTCATTAGAACAAATCAGAGGGAGACATATTTTGAAATCTCTTTGATTTATGACCTACGGTAAGATATGGAGACATCATTTATGATCAATATGTATGCCTGCTAGCATCTCGCTAGAGTCACTGGTTGGTCAGCCCAATCCAATGGACATACTCTGTGTTCTTTCTATTGGCGTGTGTGTTAGCTTCTCAGTCATTTCCAACTTTTTGTGACCCCATAGACTGTAGCCTGCCAGGCTCCTTCGTCCGTGGGATTTTCCAGGCAAGGGTAGTGGAGTGGGTTGCCATTTCTTTCTCCAGGGGATCTTCCTGACTCAGGGATCAAACCCGGGTCTCCTGCATTGCAGGTGGATGCTTTACCATCTGATCTACTAGGGAAGCCCATCTTGGTGGGCTGGTACAGGTTCTATTGGTACAGATGTGGCAACTAACATCCCTAAAGAAAGAACTGATTACTCCAATACTTGGGGACCTGACCTAGAGATAGGTCTCTCTTTCAGGGAGAAGGCAAGTTGGTACGAAGAAGATAGACTACAACAAGCTTCCCTCCACAGTTTTCATTTGCAGTTCCTTACAACAGCATCCTTCTATATTCACCTTCCTTAAAGAATCATGCAGAATTATTTTCAGGCCATCTGGATGCTCACTATAAAACTTCCTCAACTTATTTTTTCTAATGTGGATACAAATGAAATGCCAATAAAGATAAAAACTAATCTAAATTGCCATATAATCAATCAAACTTTATATACCTTGAGAGTGAAGTCACTCAGTCATGTCCGACTCTTTGCTACCCCATGGATTGTAGCCTACCATGCTCCTCTGTCCATGGGATTTTCCAGGCAAGAGTACTAGTGAGGCTGCCATTTCCTTCACCAGAGGATCTTCCCAACCCAGGGATCAAACCTGGGTCTCCTGCATTGTAAGCAGATGCTTTACTGTCTGAGCCACTAGGGAAGTCCTTTACCTTATATTATACTAAAAGATATGGGAAATATAAATTAGGAAGGATAAAACATTAAATATTTTGTACATATAAAGTATAAAAATTTTATGTGAATAAAATATAAAGTAGGAGTGCTCTTGTTTTAAGAAGTTTCTTCTTTTGGTGGGGGCGGGGGAAAGGTCCTCTTTTCCTAGAAATTTATAGATCAATCATATGTCTCTCCTTTCACTCAAATATAGGAATTTGAAGAGAAAAAGCGAGTTGGTAGAAAAGATAGTCTCTAACCAGCTTTCCTCCATAATTATCATTTGCAGTCTCTACAGCAGCATCTTTCTTTATTCACCTTTGTTAAAGAATCATACAGAATTCCATGTACCTTCTCAGTTCCAGTATTTTGAACATGGCTCCCAATGCCTGCATCATTATCGCTATATATACATCCCAGCTTCCCACTCAAAGGGGCTTCCCTGATAGCTCTCTTGGTAAAGAATCAACTTGCAATGCAGGAGACCTGAGTTCGATTCCTGGGTTAGGAAGATCCCCTGGAGAAGGAAAAGGCTACCTACTCCAGTGTTCTGGCCTGGAGAATTACATGGACTGTATAGTCCATGGGGTCACAAAGACTAGGACACGACTAAGTGACTTTCACTTCACTTCACTTCCCCTTCAAAATTACTCATACCAAGCATCACTTGACATTACAAAGCTCTATCTTGCTGGTAAATCTCAGTTTAAATATTCGTTTTTCCAGGAGCTTTTCCTCAAGACCCTAGACTAGATGAAATTCCCCTAAAATGTGTTATGATAGCACCCTATATTCCCTCTAGCATAATACTCATCACAGTTCAGTTAATTCACTGTCATGTCCAACTCTTTGTGACCCCATGGACTGCAGCACACCAGGCTTACCTGTCCATCACCAATTCCAGGAGCTTGTTCAAACTCATGTCATCGAGTTTGGTGAAGCCATCCAAACATCTCATCCTCTGTCATCCCCTTCTGCTCCTGCCTTCAATCTTGCCCAGTATCAGGGTCTTTTTAAGTGAGTCAGTTCTTTGAATCAGGTGGCCAAAGGATTGGACTTTCAGTTTCAGCTTATTCATTCATTCATCCCAATGAATATTCAGGACTGATTTCATTTAGGATTGACTGATTTGATCTCCGTGCAATCAAAGGGATTCTCAAGAGTCTTCTCCAGCACCAAGTTCAAAAGCACCAATTCTTCGGTGCTCAGCTTTCTCTATGGTCCAACTCTTACATCCATACATGACTACTGGAAAAACCATAGCTTTCACTACAAGGACCTTTGTTTGCAAAGTAATGTCTTTGCTTTTGAATATGCTGTCTAACTTGGTCATAGTCTTTCTTCTAAGGAGCAAGCATCTTTTAATTTCATGGCTGCAATCACCATCTGCAGTGATATTGGAGTGCGAAAAAATAAAGTCTTCACGATTTCCATTGTTTTCCCATCTATTTGTCACGAAATGATGGGACCAGATGCCATGATCTTAGTTTTCTTAATAGTCAGTGTTGTCAGCTTTTTCACTCTCCTCATTCACTTTCATCAAGAGGCTCTCTAGTTCTTCTTCACTTTCTGCTAATGGGTGGTATCCTCTGAATATCTGAAGTTATTGATATTTTTCCCAACGATCTTGATTCCAACTTGTGCATCAACCAGCCCGGCATTTCACATGATGCATTCTGCATGTAAGTTAAATAAGCAGGGTGACAATATACAGCCTTGAAGTACTCCTTTCCCAATTCAGAACCAGTCTGTTGTTCCATGTCCAATTCTAACTGGTGCTTCTTGACCTGTGTACAGATTTCTCAGGAGGCAGGTAAAGTAGTCTGGTATTTCCATTTCTTTAAAAATGTCCCACAGTTTGTGGTAATCCACACAGTCAAAGGCTTTAGCATAATCAATAAAGCACAATTAGATGTTTTTCTGGAACTTTCTTGCTTTTTCAGTGATCCAACAGATGCTGGCAATTTGATCTCTGGTTCCTCTGCTTTTTCTAAATCCAGTTTGAACATCTGGAATTTCACAGTTCATGTACTGTTGAAGCCTGGCATGGAGAATTTTGAGCGTTACTTTGCTAGCTCAGAATTTGTGGGATGAGTGCACTTGTATGGTAGTTTGAGTATCCTTTGGCATTGCCTTTCTTTGGGATTGGAATGAAAACTGACA
>SJYV01021356.1:0-42569 GCA_006410875.1 Neotragus pygmaeus | reverse complement strand
AGTAATGTCTCTGCTTTTGAATATACTGATTAGGTTGGTCATAACTTTTCTTCCAAGGAGTAAGCGTCTTCTAATTTCATGGCTGCAGTCACCATCTGCAGTGATTTTGGAGCCCAAAAATATAAAGTACCTCAATAAAAAATACATCTTGAAAGAATTAGTGGTTGATTTCTGGACTTTATTAACTGCCAGTAGTTTTGACATAATTATCTTTGTCACAGGTTGATTTTCATAAATAGTGGATATGTTGATTCAGGGAAAAAATATGCATTATTCAAGACTTGTTACAATTACACAGACAAAGCCTCATAGTTAAATGTCAGCAGTTCTTATTTTCTTTGGTTTTTTGGGTTGATCATTGTTTCCCTGGCTTGTAAGTTGGTTCTACTTAAGTCTAAATTGTTGCTTACTTTATAGTTTAACAGCTAGGATTTACACTTGTCTCTCACAGATCACAATGAAAATTTTGACTTTTTTCCTATGTTTTTATTTAATTTTTAAAATTACTTTTAAAAGTCATAAATTTTTAAAGTATCACATGGACTAAAATATAAAGTTGAAGTAATTCATGTATGGCCTTCCACAGAGTAATCACAGTTCACATCCTGTTGGGGATATACTTAAGGTCTTTCTAATACAACCACAGGCATGGATTCAAGTGAAAGGCTTGGAACAAAAATAGAAATGCTCTATAACTACAACCATTTTCCCAGAAGGGAGTGTGCAAAGAAACATAAAGAGAGAGTAATATGACAGTTCTCCACATTTGTGTCAAGAAAGCAAAAGAGTCCAGGCCTTCAAGTAATTGAAATTGTTGGCTACAATTTATTGCCATTCTCTCCTCACTGTCAGCTCAGGGCTTTCTGATATGATGATGTTGTTTTTCAGTCATTCAGGCATGTCTCACTCTTTGTGACCCCATGGACTGCAGCCTGGCACGCTTCCCTGTCCATCACGATTTCCCAGAGCTTGCTCAAACTCATGTCCATTGAGTCGGTCATGCCATCCAACCATCTCATCCTCTGTCATCCCCTTCTCCACCTGTCTTCAAAAGACCAGCATCAGGGTCATTTCCAGTGAGTCAGTTCTTTGCATCAGGTAGCCAAAGTATTGGAGTTTCAGCTTCAACATCAGTCCTTACAATCGATATTCAGGGTTGATTTACTTTAGTATTGACTGGTTTGACCTCCTAGCAGTCCAAGGGACTCTCAAGAGTCTTCTCCAACACCACAGTTCATAAGCATTAATTCTTCAGCACTGAACCTTCTTTATGGTCCAGCTCTCACATCCATACATGACTATGGGGGGAAAAAATGTCTTTTACTAGATGGACCATTGTCAGCAAAGTAATGTCTCTGCTTTTGAATACACTATCTGGGTTTGTCATGGCTTTTCTTCCAAGGAACAAGCATCTTTTCATTTCGTGGCTCTAGTCACCATCTGCAGTGATTTTGAAGCCAAAGAAAATCAAGTCTGTCACTCTTTCCATTGTTTCCCCATCTATTTGCCATGAGGTGATGGGACTGGATGCCATGATCTTTGTTTTTCAAAAATTGAATTTTAAGCCAGCTTTTCCACTCTCCTCTTTCACCTTCACAAGAGGCTCTTTAGTTTCTCTTTGCTTTCTGCCATAAGGTTAGTATCACCTGCATATATGAGGTTATTGATATTTCTCCCTGCCATCTTGCTTCCAGCTTGCGCTTCATCCAGCCCAGCATTTCTCATGGTGTACTCTGCATATAAGTTAAATAACAGGGTGTCTATACACAGCCTTGATGTACTCCTTTCCCAATTTTGAAGCAATCCATTGTTCCATGTTCTATTCTAACTGTTGATTCTTGACCTGCATAGAGGTTTCTCAGGTGACAGGTAAGGTGGACTGGTATTCCCATCTCTTGAAGAAATTTCCACATTTTGTTGTGATCCACACAGTCAAAGGCCTTAGTGTAGCCAATGAAGCAGAAGTAGATGTTTTTCTGAAATTCCCTTAATTTTTCTATGATCCAACATTTATTGGCATTTTGATCTCTGTTTCCTCTGCCTTTTCTAAATCCGGCTTGAACATCTGGAAGTTCTTGGTTCATGTACTGTTGAAGCCTGGCTTGGAGAATTTTATGCATTACTTTGCTAGCATGTGAAAAGAGTGCAATTGTGCAGTAGCTGGCATTGCCCTTCTTTGGGATTGCAAATGAAAACTGATCTTTTCCATTCCTGGGGCACTGATGAGTTTTCCAGATTTGCTGGCATATTGAGCGCAGCACTTTACCAGTATCATCTTTTAGATTCGAAATAGCTCAACTGGAATCATATCACCTCCACTAGCTTTGTTCGTAATGTGCTTCCTAAGGCCCACTTGACTTTACACTCCAGGATGTCTGTCTCTAGGTGAGTGATCACACCATCATGTTTATCTGAGTCATGAAAGTCTTTTTTGTATAATTCTTCTGTGTATTCTTGCCACCTCTTCTTAATATCTTCTATTTCTCTTAGATCCATACCCTTTCTGTCCTTTATTGTGCTCATCTTTGCATGAAATATTCCCTTGATATCTCTAATTTTCTTGAAGAGATCTCTGGTCTTTCCCATTTATTGTTTTCCTCTATTTCTTTGCATTTTTAACTTATAAACAATCTGATATGATGACAAGGATATAAAACCTGTTATCATTGCTTCCTTTAAATACTTACAGGATTTTTGAGGTAAGTACCTTAGAACTAAAACCCTATTCTGTCACTTCACAAATGAAGAAGCTAAAAGTCAAATGGTCTCATGCCTAATCCAAGGTCTTTTAGGAAGTCAGTCGTAGAACCTTGATTAGGATCCAGATCCTCTGCTCTGTGCTGCACTCTTTCATGTGCATGCTTGGAATAATCCAGCAAACAAAATTCCCAAGTAGAAGTTAAATTTTTCTCCCTTCTGTTAGCATCTAAAGATTAAATATCTTGGCAGATTTCTTAAGTCATTAGCCAATAATAAAATTATGGTTAATCAGAATTTCCCTAGATATCATACTTGTAAGGCAGTGATAAAAGGAAGTCTTAAAGGTCTCCTAATTTCTTGGTAACTTCATGCTATCACAGCTAATAGCACCATTGAGAGAAGGAAGTTGTATGAGAAGCTATAAATGCTGTGTAAGAAAATTAATACTGTCCTTGAATGATTCAGTTTCCTTTATCAATTTTTGAAGAAGTAAATTTAATCAAGATGACTATCACAGAAATCCACTGAGCTTTTTGCAAACATTCATTTAAAAACTCATCAAAATTTCACTTCCACTTATTTACTGAACCATGAAGGGACTGTCTGTCTCTTAAGGACCAAGCTCACTAGACACTCTAAAACTTAAACATTAATTGCATTAGTAACAAAGTTGCAAATGGTTTCAGTTTAGAAAAAGAAGCATGTGAATTTGGTACTAACTGAAATTATAATACAAATTAGTTTTTCTCAGTGCTGTTTTCCAATAATCTTCATATTGATCTTTCCTTACGTTCCCCAAGGATCATCATATTTATTTTACCAGGTGTCCTGACTACCCAAGAGAATATCTCCATTGTTATTTGAGAGTACCAAAAACTAAGTTCTAAAATTTATGTGAGTGAGAGTCACTCAGTCGTGTCCGACTCGTTGTGACCCCATGGACTATACAGTCCATGGAATTCTCCAGGCCAGAATACTGGAGTGGGTAGCCTTTCCGTTCTCCAGGGGATCTTCCCAACCCAGGGATCAAATCCAGGTCTCGTGCATTGCATATGAATTCTTTACCAACTGAGCCACGAGGGAAGCCCAAAAAATATGTCATACCACTGAAATGACCAAATCTCACAATCAACTTTTTGAATTAGAATTAAACATTGTTAATATGCAAGATACATTAAGCCAATTTTTGGTGTTGGCATTAAGTTTGAATTAGTTTATCAGAGTGGTGATCCAGTCATTTAGCATAACTAAAGAAAATTAGAAATGGGACACATATACTGTACAGAAGAAAAGTGAAAATATTATGAGCATGGGGTGTGAAAGAGGAGTCTAATGAGAGAAGTATGAGACAGTGGATTCTGAGTACTATGGAGTATGTTACCAGAGAGATAACAAGAGGAAGAAATCGAATATGAGTAATCTCTGCTTTTACACCATCACCATGAGCCAGCAATTTCTCTGTGATTTGTGACTAAAAAGGGTTCATCAGCCCTATTCTTGAACATAAGATGGGTTCCACACACAAGGCCATGTTTATATTATTCATTTGAAACTTTTTTTTTTACTTTCTAGCTTATAAGTTGATAATAAAGTCAGAAGTGAAATTTTCAGGTTAAGTCAAGATAAAGTGATAAAATGAATGATTAGGAAGCAAGATGGACGAGAGTTGTTAAGAAATGTGCATCTGTTGGGTGCTTAATAATATTTTCATGAATTCAGTGCAGCAAAGCAATAAACAAAAGAAACCTCATTGACACGTTACCTGAAGTTGTCAGTGTATTCTGGTGTTTTACTCAGTTCTCTCATTCATTTAAAGAAGAGATTTTCACTTTATTGTTTCTGAGAAGAGTGAATCAGATGATAACCTGAGTGTTATTTGATAAAATAAGGCTGTGCTGTTTAGCATAGTAGTCACTAGGCACACATGGGTATTCAGCACTGAAATGGGGCTTGTCTGAATCAAAATGCACTTTAAGTGTAAACTATCCATTGAGTTTTGAAGACTTAGTAAGAAAAAAGGTAAAAATATTACATCCATAACTTTTAGTTTTATATTACATTGAAAATATTATATTTTGTATATGCTGGGTAAAGTCAGATATATCATTACAATAGCTTTCACCTTTTTCCCTTTTCTGTGTCGCTAATTAGAAATTTTTAAGTGACATATGGCTTGTGTATTTGTGACTGATATAACATTTTTACAAGACAGAACTGCTCTAAGAAATTTAATATTATTTAAATGCAATATGTTTATGCATTGAACTTGTAAGATTTTTATGTTAGTATCATTATAAATGTTCAAATGCTTTACTTTGAAAGCAAATATATATTTGACATTGAAAAATAGAATGTAACTTCCTTCTATTCTCTTAAGGATTTCTTTGCATGATTTCTTTGTATATTTTATTTGGCACAGGTGGGAAGTGTTCAGAATGCTTCAGCATAATGCTTGAATAAAGAATTGCTAAAGTAAAGGATATCTAGTTTTCTTTAAAGAAGGACACAACATACACTAACTAGTCTATATAGTTCAGTTTAGCAAAGATTTGTTCTGTGTCTCTAAATAGTGGCTAACACCAATAAGTGGAAATTTGGCCCAAATGACCACAAGGAACTCAAGGAAAACTTGAAAACAAGTTTCAGACAATGTTAGATTAAACCACGTACTCAGTTGCTTGAGAGTATTGATGAACAACTAAAGACTGTGATATCCAGAATGCATGTGGATCCTGTTATCTAACCAGCATTCATTAATTTCAAATATACTTGAAATTCTTAGGTGAGGATTGTGGCAGAATAATTCAATTTTGCCTTTGAAAAACATAATTTTTCATGTTGTCTACACAATCGTCCACATTTTGAAAATCATATTCAACACCGAATTTTCAAATAATTTAGTAATTTACTGTTTAGCACAGATATCAATGATCATTTTGATTTTTTTTTTTTTTTTTTGCTATTTCTGTCACATGTGAGATAAATGCTTTTCACCACAAGAGAAAAATATATCATCTTTTGAGGTCAGAATGTCGTTTTGCATTTTGGTTTCAAGCTACTAACTATATATGTCATGATGAAGAAATGATGCCTTCCAGGGGAAAATCAAATTTAGGTATCAGACCTGCTTGCAGAAATAACTTCAAAAATCTGTTGACAGAAGCATTCTGCAGTGAGATTTTGAGTCTTATTTTCTGCTAGGAAGTATAATTTTAAAACAGAATGTTTTCTATGTTACATTTACTAACTTTGCTTTATATTTACAGAATTTCTATTTTACTAACTGTAGCCATATGACTGTGATTCTTGCCATGGCAAGACCATCTTATGATAATTTTTGGTACTAATTTTCAGTCATTTACTATCCCATATGTAACATGTTGAACGTGTCTTGAAATTTGAATTTAGAATCCTTTGATGATTTATTTGTTTCTGTTAATACAAGTTTAAATCTCTGATGTGATAAAAATAGTTATTTACTTATAATCTGTCGTGTTTTCTAGCACGGTTAAGTGTGCATGGACCTAGAATTCTGTTCTCTCCATTTAATGTCGGAGTCATTTTATGCAGGTGCCATTAGGAGGCCAAGTACAAAACTCCTCACTCCATTTATAAAACTGTAAAAAACAAGTGATTAGACTGTCAGCCTCTCAAATTTTGCCATTATTCTTTCCAACACAAGCTCTCTGGGGATCTCAATGATAGACTGTGTTGTATGCATACCCTGAAGTGTCTGTAGGCAGTCGTCTCTCTTCCACTAAGTAATTATCCAAAATGAATTCTTTCTGGGTACTGAAATGGGAATAAAAGCACTGAGAATATAGAGGAGAAATGGGGGTCAAGACCTTAATCTGTGAGGTATCTTGATGACAAGAATATTACCTTTCAAAAGTCCATCTCCACTTGGGTGCTGTGTGGAATGATAAATGGTTATTTAGTGTAAAATCACATGTTATTATCATACACCCAAGGGACTGAACCCACAGAGCCAACATCTGCGTCTACTACTTAAAAAGACAAATGAACTAAACAACAAATCATATGTTTCTATCATGGAAACTGATCTTGTTTAAGGGAAAAAATGTTGGAAACAAGTAAAAACATTTCAAAGTATCTCGGCACTTTCACATTTCACATTTTGTCATACCCCAAATTAGTTTTTAGTGTCTTTCCTACTTCTCATCATAACTTATAAGCAGTTCTTATTAGAACTTATAAGCAAAAAGAATATGGTGCATCTCAGAAAATACTATTCTGTTACCTATTACCCTTAATAGGTAACAAAGACTATAGATACAAAAAAAAAAGATAAAAGAACAGTTTATAATTTTGTATTCCTTTTTTTCCCCTGGCCTCAGCATTAAAATCAGTATCTGGGGAAGGGGGAGGGGGGCAGAACCTGAGAAGGATCAGAAGAAAGACAAAATGCTATTTAGAAAATTTAGACTTTTTAAAAACATTATTTGTTCTAACAAGCTAGAGAAAGCAAAGGAGTAGTTCTGTGATGGTCTTCAAGTAGAATACACAAAAAGTCATTTGAAAAGCTCTTTTCATCTCTTCTGGATGGCTTAGGAGGGTCTGTCTAAAAATGGATAATGGATTAGATTTTCCAAGTATTTTCTAGGAAGGTTAATTCATAGCACTGTAATCTGTTTTCATCTCTTTCCACTTACAAGAAATTAAGTATAACAGTGTTCAGTGTAAATGGTCATTTATTAAATATTTTTATTATAAGCAGATTATTGACTATTCTTTTTATTCATATTTCTTGGAGGCTTTCTTCATATTTTTTAGAATATGTATTTATTTTTGGCTGTGCTGGGTCTATGTTGCTTCATGGGCTTTTCTTTGATTCTGGTGACTGGAGACTACTCTCTAGTTCTGGTACACATGCTTCTCATTCCAGTGATTTCTCCTGTTGTGGAGCACAGACTCCGGGGCATGCAAGCCTTAGCAGTTGTGGCACATGGGCTCAGTAGGTGCAGCTCCCAGGCTCTAGAGCACAGGCTTGGAATTGTGGCACACAAGCATATTTTCTCCACCACTTGTGGCATCCTCCCAGGTCAGGGATTAAACCCGTGTCTCCTCCATTGGCAGGCAGATTCTTCATGACTGAGCCACCAGGGAAGCTCATTTCATATTTGTAATGTAAGAAATGACTATATTCACCCTGTTTCACTCTTTCATAACTATGTCATTGTTTAGTCGCTAAGTCACGTGTGATTCTTTTGCGATCCACTGGACTGTAGCCTACCAAGCTCCTCTGTCCATGGGATTTTCCAGACAAGATTACTAGAGTAGGTTGGCATTTCCTTCTTCAGGGAGTGTTCCTGACCCAGGGATTGAACTTGGAGAAGAAAACAGTAACCCACTTTAGTATTTTTGCCTGGGAAATACCATGGATAGAGGAGCCTGGCAGACTGCAGTTCATGGGGCTGCAAAAGATTCAGACACGACTGAGCAACTAAACCACAGAACAAAGTGATTGAAACCACATCTTCTGCATTGGTAGATGGATTCTTTACCACTGAGCCATCAAGGAAGCCATTTGATTATCTATACCTCTATGCAAAAAAAAAAAAACATTCTTTTAAGTACTTTAAAAGCTGACGTATAAATCAAGTTTCTCAATAATTGCCTCTTTTATTTTCCAAACATTGATTCAAAATTAAACTTCGATAATTTATGGTTTGGTGGTTTAGTTGCTAAGTCGTGTCCTACTCTTGGTGACCCCGTGGACTGTAGCCCTCCAGGCTCCTCTGTCCATGGAATTTTCCAGGCAAGGATACTGGAGTGGATTACCATTTCCTTCTCCAGGGGATCTTCCTAAATTATAGATTATCCTAATTATGATAGAATTATGTGAACAATGACATGTATCATTTCCATTTTGTCATCATATTTAACATCTAAGTTAGTGAAACTTTGTGTTAAATTAACATGAAACTGCTAATGAATACGTCATTCATTACAAATACAGTCAGTAAAAAGTGGGCTGGAAAGCCTATAATCCCTACCCTATGCCCCCAAAACACACACACACACACACACACACACACACACACATACACACATATACACACACACACACACTCACACTCAATTTTAGAAGAAAGGAGGGGAAACAATTACCTAAAATGTCCCTGCTTCATGACTTTGGTAGCAATCACTGATTTCTCTTTTGAAAGTGATATTTTTCTATTCGTTGGTTGTGACTTTGAGTGAAGTCCTAGAGGACCGTGTCAATTTTGGGCAGGTTGCAAATTACTGTGTACTTTTATTTCTTTCTTTCTCTCTCTCTTGAGAGAGAGGCAATATAGTATTTTGAAAAGAAATGTGGTTCCTCAATCAAATGGATATAGTTTTTCCACTTGCTTCGTGTATAATATTGGAAATAGTTTAATTTATTTAGAGCCTCTATTTTCCTTTAACTGCAGTGGCAGGATAACTTCATTCTGATCCCTATCAGATACAAGAGCTCAGAAGTAAAATGCCCTTTCAATGTCCAGCTCACTAAATTGCTATGATGATAATCATAGCACGGGTCATTACAGTTGATTTTGTGGCTGTGGTCATCTTACAGCCCCACAGTTCCACTTCAGCTAAATTTCACTTTAAGGATATGAAGAGCCAGCCAGATTCAGGATTCAAAGTCACTTTATCTTGCTGTGATCTGTGCTGTCAAACATACACCATGTTTTATGGCATTTTGAGATTTTAGATTCACTAAATGCTGGCACTGTGCATACAGGTACTTCATGCTTAATGGGACAGTTTTTCCAAATTATATTTTAGAATAGTTTTGATGTTTATCTGTTTTCTGAAAACATTCTGATGTGTTACCTACATGGCACATTTATCCTTAGTATATTGGTTTGTATATACTTAAACACCAGGATTATTTCAGTAATTAAGCTACGTGACCATTTGGCTGAATTTCACCTTCTTTTAGGAATTTCTGGTTTCTTTGTTCTGTGTATTTGGTTTAATCAATAGCCTATTTTCTAGGAATTACATTTCTCAAATGTAGTAACTACATGCGTTATTTCTATGCCTCTTTTAAATTGCTATTATTATTGCTAATAAAGACAATCTTAATGTCTTAATTAATATTTTATATTCTTTTGCCTCTAAAATTTAAGGTATTAATTTCATAAACCAAATTGTAGAAAAAATATACTGCTATATAATTTATAATCACATCACATGTATGCCAATAGATGTAATTACTTAGGAATATAAATTCAACATGATCTGTTAATAATTATTTTTAGCCTGAGCTATGTGACTAAACACACACATGCATTTATTTCTAATTAGTAAAAAGTTCTTTTTCTACCTCACAGAGATTTAAGCCATAAAAGACAAATTAGAAAAAAGTCACTGAAGTGTGATTCATTTTTCTTAGTACTTGTTGTTGTTATTCAGTCATTCAGTCATGTCCAGCTCCTTGAGACCACATGGACTGCAGCATGCCAGGCTTTCCTGTCCTTCACTGTCTCCCTGAATTTACTCAACTCATGTCCATTGAGTCAATGATGCCATGCAACCATTTCATCCTCTGTCTTCCCCTTCTCCTCCTGCCTTCAATCTTTCCAAGCCTCAGGGTCTTTTCTAATGAGTCAGCTTTCACATCATGTAGCCAAATTATTAGAGCTTTAGCTTCAGCATCAGTCCTTTAAATGAATATTCAGGAGTGGTTTCCTTTAGGATGGACTGGTTGGATCAGCTTGCAGTCCAAGAGACTCTTGAGACTCTTCTACAGCACCCCAGTTCAAAAGCATCAATTCTTCCACACCCAGTCTTCTTTGTGCTCCAACTCTCCCATCCATACATAACTATTGGGAAAACCATAGCTTGACTAGATGGAACTTTGTCAGTAATGTAGTGTTTCTGCTTTTGAATATCATGGTTTTTCTTCCAAGGAGCAAACATATTTTAATTTCATGGCTGTAGTCACCATCTGCAGTGATTTGGGAGCCCCCAAAAATAAAGTCTGTCACTATTTCCATTGTTTCCCCATCTATTTGCCATGAAGTGATGGGACTGAATGCTATGATCTTAGTTTTCTGAACGTTGAGTTTTAAGCCAACTTTTTCACTCTCTTTTTTCACATTCATCAAGAGACTCTTTAGGTCCTCTTTTTTTCTGCCATAAGGGTGGTGTCATCTGCCTATCTGAGGTTATTGATATTTCTCCTGGATCTTCATTCCACTGTGCTTCATCCAGCCTGGTATTTCTAGTGATGTACTCTGCATATAAATTAAATAAGCAGGGTGACAATATATAGACAATGTACTCTTTTCCCAGTTTTGAACCAGTTCATTGTTCCTTGTCTGGTTCTAACTGTTGCTTCTTCACCTATATACAGGTTTCGCAGGAAGTGGATAAGGTGGTCTGGTATTCCCATCTCTAAGAATTTTCTACAGTTTGTTGTGATCCAGACAGTCAAAGGCTTTAGCTTGGTCAATGAAACAGAAGTAGATGTTCTGGAATTCTCTTGCTTTTTCTATGATCCAACGGATGTTGGCAATTTGATCTCTAGTTCCTGTGCGTTTTCTAAATCTAGCTTGTGCACCTGGATGTTCTCAGTTCACTTACTGTTGAAGTCTAGCTTGAAGAGTTTTGAGCATTATCTTGCTAGCTTGTGAAATGGGCGCAACTGTGTGATAGTTTGAACATGTTTTGGCATTGCCCTTCTTTGGGATTGGAATGAAAACTGACCTTTTCCAGTCCTGTGACCACTGCTGAGTTTTCCAAATGTGCTGGCATATTGAGTGTAGCACTTTAACAGCATCATCTTCTAGGATTTGAAGTAGCTCAGCTGGAATTCCATCACCTCCACTAGCTTTATTCATAGGGATGGCTCCTAAGGCCAACTTGACTACATACTCCAGGATGTCTGGTGCTAGGTGAATAATTACACCACTGTGTTTATCCACATCACCTTTTTCATACAGTTCTGTGTATTCTTAGCATCACTTCTTAATCTCTTCTATTTCTGTTATGTCCTAACTTATTTCTGTCTTTTATTGTGCCCATCTTTGAATGAAATGTTCCCTTGGTATCTCTAATTTTCTTGAAGAGATCTCTAGACTTTCCCTTTCTACTATTTTCTCTATTTCTTTGCATTGTTCACTTAAGAAGGCTTCTTATCTCTCCTTGCTATTCTTGGGAACTCTGCATTAAGTTGGGTATATTTTTCCTTCTCCTTTTCCTTTCACTTCTTTCCTCAGCTATTTGTAAGGCCTCCTCAGACAACAATCTTGCCTTGTTGCATTTATTTTTCTTGGGGATGATTTTGGTCACTGCCTCCTGTATAGTGTTACAAACCTCTATCCATTGTTCTTCAGGCACTCTGTCAGATCTAATCCCTTGAATCTGTCACTTCCACCGTATAATCATAAGAGATTTGATTTAGGTCAACTGCTGAATGGCCTAGTGGCTTTCCCTACTTTCTTCAATTTAAGTCTGAATTTTGCAATAAGGAGTTCATGATCTGAGTCACAGTCAGCTCCAGGCTTGTTTTTACTGACTATACAGAGTTTCTCCATCTTTGGCTGCAAAGGATACAATCAGTTTGATTTTAGTATTGACCATCTGGTAATGTCCACGTGTGGAATCATCTCTTGTGTTTTTGGAAGAGGGTGTTTGCTATCTTGGTAAGGCTCTGTTAGCTTTACCCTGCTTTATTTTGTACCCCAAGGTCAAACTTGCTTGTTATTCCATTTATCTTTTGACTTCCTACTTTTGCATTCCACTCCATTATGATGAAAAGGGCATCTTTCTTTGATGTTAGTTCTAGAAGGTCTTGTGGGTCTCCAAAGAACCACTCAGCTTCAGCTTTTTTGGCACTAGTGGTTGGGCATAAACTTGAATTACTGTGGTGTTGAATGGTTTTCCTTGCAAAGGAACCAAGATCATTGTCATTTTTGAGATTGCACCCAAGTACTGCATTTTGGACTCTCTCTCTCTCTCTCTCTTTTTTTTTTTTTTTTTTGACTATGAGGGCTACTCCATGTCTTCTAAGGGATTCTTGCCCATAGTAGTAAATATAATGGTCATCTGAATTATATTCTCCCATTCCTGTTGATTTTAGTTCACTGATTCCTAAAATGTCAATGTTCACTCTTTTTTTTCCCCTCAACGTTCACTCTTGCCATCTCTTCTTTGACCACCAATTTACCTTGATTAATGGACCTAACATTCCAGGTACCTATGAAATATTGTTCTTTACAGTATCAGACTTTACTTAACACCACTAAATCCACAATTAGGTGTCATATCTACTTTGGCTTAGCCTCTTCATTCTCCCTGGAGCTACTTCTCCACTCTTCCCCAGTAGTGTATTAGACACCTAGTGACCTGGGGGGCTCATCTTTCAGTGGTTTCTCAGACAGTAAAGAATGCAGTTCTGCATTACACAGGATAACTGGTTTCACTCCCTGGTCAGGAAGATCCCCTGGAGAAGGGAATGACTACCCATTCCAGTATTCTTTCCTGGAGAATTCCATGGACAGAGAAGCTTGGTGGGGGTTACAGTCCATGGGATCGCAAAAAGTTGATCACAATTGAGCAACTAACACTTTTACTTAAGTTCAGTTGAATCACTCAGTCATGTCCAACTCTTTGTGACCCCATGGTCTGCAGCACACCAGGCTTCCCTGTCCCTCACCAACTCCTGGAGCCTACTCAAACTCACTTTTCTTAGTACTACATATATTTAGAAGCATTAAAAAATCAGAACACTGCTTAAAATTATACTACTTATTGGAACATGCAGGACTATTTACTAATTTACATTATATTTATTACATAAGAAGTTAAGTGTTATGATTCTATAGGAAACACAGCAATATACTAAGAACTATGCTAGGTCTTTTGGGGGCTGTAATACAGTAATAGTTCATAGACTTCTAGGAACAACTAACAGGTTTTGTTTGCTCAGAATTTGGCTAGTGCATTCAAAGGTCTGATTCATTTGAAATGCTCTAAATCAAATCAGAGAGCAACCTTTAGCAAAATATGTAACATCCACTTTGCAGACATCTGTTTAAAAGTTCTACATGTTTAAGAACCACTTTATAAGATAATTTTGGGCGGGGGGTGTTGTTCTTACAACTGTGAGTATCTGTGAAAATGAGCAACAGTGGCAGTGGCATGGCTGGCCTCCAGAACCATCACTCACTTCATGCCAGCCTGAAGTTTACACTGCCATTAAAACCGGCGGTTTCAGTTTGTGAAGCTCTTCCTCATACCTCCTTACTTCATCGTCACAACAACCCAGTCGGGCACATGTAGTGAAGGTTTGTAATTTCTGCCTGTCCAGCACCCCAAGGCCCTTCCTGTCCCAGGGAGAACCCTGATATACAATGGATGAAAATAGGACTCTAGACTCCCCCCTGACATCTAAGGAGGGCAGTCCTCCTCAGCAGCTCAGGGGCTCTTTTCTGCCTGTGATTCAGCCAATGAGATGACCTTTCCTGAATGTTTCCCTGGAAATGAATAAAATCAGAGCTCCTGACAAGAATTTGAGTTCATCCCCACCAGGGCGGCTGCTGCTGACGGTTGTGCCTGAGGTAGTGGGATCTGCTAGACTTCAGAGTCTAGGGCCAGCACACAAAGCCTGGATGTCCAGACAGAACTTCTTTGTTTCTGCCCATTTTCTTCAAGATTTTCCAGTCACTTCCCTCAAGTAGCTATCTCACATCTTCTCATCCTTATCATTTTTAATTTAACTAGAGTATGTTTTAGTTGTTTGCAGTTCACAGTACAGGTGATTTTAACAAGTATTGCCATTCCCAATATATAGATGAAGAGAGTGAGCCTTACTTAGTTATTTGAATTGTAGTTACATAGAAACTACACATCTAGACTCCGTCACTTCTACTTAAGAATTGTTTCTTTCACACCACACTGTCTTCCCAGTTACCTTCAGTGGCCTCTGCAGGTAGTAAGATGGGTTTTCCTCTCTGTGTCTCCTTGTTTGAGTGTTTAATCCTGTTTGCTGTTTTAATGCTTGTCTGCTTCCTGTCAAATGTGCCTACACCCTTGAGCATCTGGAAGACAAGGACTGCATTTTAGTCATCATTTTCTCTCAAAGGTATACTGAAGTGCTTTGGTTCATAGTCAATGCTAAATAAAAACTCCAGTGAATGAGTGAGCAAAGATGTGCATAAACTATTCAATTAATTGAAAACACAATAATGGGTTTGAAGTTGATGCTGAAAGTATAACACTAATCTTTTTTAAAAAACACCATTATGTTTTTTTGCCAATCAAAAAATTAAACTATTTTTTAGAAAGTAATTTGCCTTGAATATATATGGATATTCACGTAGTAAGCCCCTATGCCATGCCTCCTATTTGCCAGTTTCTTATTACAGAGATACACAGGAATTAGTCTCCTCTTTAACAAGTTTCACAGGCTGATGAAAGAAACAAATGATTCTGTAGCTGAGATCATGGAACTGTGGGAAGAGAGCTGTAGTAATCTGAAGAACGATTAGAGCAGCAGGCCCACTGTCAGCAGTCATGGGAACGACTAAAAATGGCAGGGAGATACAGCTCTGGGCAGGATGCTGTGCACATCAAAGACAACAGCCAGAGCCCTTTGAAAGCTGGAGAAAAGCACAGTGTGTTTGTGCCTTTGCAGAATGTTGTGAGATTTGAGTAAAGTTACCTATACTCTTATTCAGATATAATTATTCTTAAAAAATTATAATAAAAACTTGTTATCAAAATTTTTTATTAATTTGAAATTGCTGTGTGCCATATCAATAAGTAAGACTATATTTTATTTGGCACTAAGATGAAATAAAGATAGATCTATATCTTTCCTTAAGCATTAAAGCCCAATACAAAAGAAGAAATAAATTCATGTATTAAAAACGTAAAAGGCTATAAAATGATATATTTGTATGTATATAAAAATATATATATAATATGTATACAAACTAGGATCCACATTTGTTAATAAAATTTCCATTCTTTACAAATTATGCACATCAGTAGGAGAAATGCTTAACTTCATAATGCTTTGTATTGTTTGCAGACAATTACTACGGTACCCCAAAGCCTCCAGCAGAACCAGCACCATTATTATTAAATGTAACAGACCAGATACTTCCTGGAGCCACTCCAAGCGCTGAAGGAAAACGAAAGAGAAATAAATCAGTGAGCAACATGGAGAAAGCAAGCATAGAGCCACCTGAGGAGGAAGAGGNGCCTCCAGCAGAACCAGCACCATTATTATTAAATGTAACAGACCAGATACTTCCTGGAGCCACTCCAAGCGCTGAAGGAAAACGAAAGAGAAATAAATCAGTGAGCAACATGGAGAAAGCAAGCATAGAGCCACCTGAGGAGGAAGAGGAAGAGAGGCCTGTGGTCAATGGAAATGGAGTAGTAGTAACACCAGGTTAGTCATTTATACTTGTCATAGGTTCATCAGTTCTGGAAATAGATGAATATATATTATATCTGTGTTCAAATATGTATAGTTTGTTACATATATTTTTTCACATTTATTTTCAGATGTATATGTATGCATGTATATGTGTGTGTGTGTGTGTATATATATATATATAATGTTTATAGTTCTCTTCCAGGAGAGGATTATGATATCAAATGGGAAGGATATGACTCTTGTGTCTGAATTTATTAGTTTAAATTTTGGTGTTTATTCAACTCGCAGTTTATTCAACTTCCTCTATTTCTGGTTTTTCTCATACAATTTTAGTGGCAATATAGTGAGTAGTTTGGGGCTTCCCTGATAGCTCAGTTTGTAAAGAATCCACCTGCAGTTCAGGAGACCTGGGTTCAATTGCTGGGTTGGGAAGATCCCCTGGAGAAGGGAAAGGCTACCCACTCCAGTATTCTGGCCTGGAGAATTCCATGGACTGGGTCCCAAAGTGTTGGACATGACTGAGAGACTTTCACTTTCAGTGAGTGGTTTAAATCTTAGAAGGTGTTATAAGTCATGGATACAACTGTGTCACATTGTGAAATTTTTTTGGTTAATTACTATTAGATATTAATTAGATACAGTTATCCTTATAAACCTTACTATACTTTCAGCTCTGTGAATAGAGGTTGTGTCATGTGATTTAGTTAACAATGTCAATGAATACAGTCCACAGAATAACTATAATTACAAAATGTCCATGTATTTTTCCTTCTCCCTTATCACACATTCTGGCAATTTGGAGAAAGCATCTTCACAATTGATATCATGAAGGCAATTACTTTGAACAAGGGAAAGACATTATCCCTTTAATTTATCATCTGTCATATTCCTATATAAAAAACATTAAACAGATATAAAGTATGTTTGTGTAGGTATGCATTTGCAATTTTCTTATGCTTATTGCTAATATAGTACAAAAATTTATTTATAATATAGATTTTTCATAATCTTATTCATAATAACCCAAACTAAACAATGGCATTCTCTTTGCCTGTAATCTTGGAAAAAAGTTTCTAAAGTTTTGTTTTACTTATTTATTTGTTAATAATGGCATATCATTATTTTAATGGGCATTGAAAATCTAAGAGCTGTGTTAAAACCATTGAAAACAATGTTAATACATGTATCTTGCAAACATTATTCTTAGGATATTTCCTACTTTGACTTCTATACTTTTAATTTATCACTGTACAGTTTCTATAGCAACATATTATTTGGATTTTCATGCCCAATTATTTTTTATCAAAGAAGTTTCATAAGCCTATTTTTACCTTCATTTTCCATAATACCTGTATAAATGTTCTTCATTAAATATAAGGAGACCAAACATTCAATATGTGTCAATCAAGGTATAAAACCTTAGAAAATGGTTTCATTTTGGTTAATATATGAGGATAGCTTCCTCTATTAATATATTGGTTAAAAATTATTCTCTGACCCCAGCAATCATTGATTTCTGGGTACAAATGCTAAGAATCACTTTAGGTGCATAATGTAATTTATTTACTGTAAAATGATCTGATAATTTTCAAGCACTTAGGTACCATCTCTTTTTGATTTCTGATTCTGAAATGTTTCTGTCAAAATATTTACTTTTCATCATGTAACGGATTTAAATTAAGTTGATAAGACAGTTTCCTTAGTTGAACTTTGATGTGAAAAGCAAAACAATTCAGCTAAGTGGAAGAAAATAATCACAAAAGAAGCAGGAGTTGGATGTCAAAGAGCAGTTATAGGGTTTCTGACTAAAACCTTATAGCTAAAAATGTAAAATATATGGCCTTCATAAGGCCCAAATCATTGATTTCTGTTCCATTTATACTCTGTTTAGGGCAAATCAAATGAAACATTCTTGACATACAAATTCTCAGACTAGAAATTTATTTTAACTTGAGGGCATAGTGAATCTGGAAAGCTCCATCCCCTTTTATTCATACCTTCTGCTAAGTCACTTCAGTCATGTCCGACTCTGTGCGACCCCATAGACAGCAGCCCACCAGGCTTCCCCGTCCCTGGGATTCTCCAGGCAAGAACACTGGAGTGGGTTGCCATCTCCTTCTCCAATGCATGAAAGTGAAAAGTGAAAGCGAAGTCACTCAGTCATGTCCGACCCCTTGCGACCCCATGGACTGCAGCCCACCAGGCTCCTCCGTCCATGGGATCCTCCAGGCAAGAGCACTGGAGTGGGGTGCCATTGCTCTCCCCATTCATACCTTAGACATGAGAAATATTTTGTTTTGCTTTCTATGACTAGGATGTTTTTCAGGCTCCAGGTTAAATGGACTGATTTGAACTCTTCTTAACCAATACTAGCCTTGTAACTGTCTTTGGACATCTGAGCCTGAAAATAATAGAGAACAACTATGCAGGCCAGCTTCAGGATATCTGGGTAGTCAACAGATGCCACAAACAGTACCTCTGTGAACCTGGTGTAGCAGTTGTCTTATACTACTTTTTCTTTCTTATTAAGGGACTTGAAAGATAGGGGAAAACAGCCCCAAACCAGAAAGTTGTTTCATCATCCTTTATTAGAAATCCTTTGACAAGTCCCAATTTTGAAGGGTCTCTGTTTTTCTTTATGTTTATCCAAGAGAGTTTTTAAGATAAAAAGCTTCAACAGGGATTTTAAGATAAAACTTCTTTGCCCCCCTGTTGCATACATTTACCATTTGAATATCATCACCATTTGAACCTCACCAACTCTTCACCATTTGACTCTCATCACATTTTTTCGAGCACAGGGTCTTTGTTGTGCCTTTGTCTTCTCCCCATATACATTCATTGGATTCAGAACACTTCAAATAATATTGAGAAAATTGTTGCTTACATTTTAGTTAACACTGCCCTGTAGGAGCCTATAATAGTAATTAATATCAGACCTCAGTATAGAACATAAATAATATAATTAATGAGATACATTTGGAAGAGGAGAAAGTTTACTGAGGTAACTTTATTCCATTACAAGTAAAATTGATAACAATGGTAATAAATAATAATAAATAATTAACTTCTTTTGGATCTTATCCTGTGTTAGGAGCTCCTTAACCTCATTATGTGTATCAGTTCATTTAATTCTCTTGTAGTCTTATTAGTTAGATGCCATTTTACAGATGAGGACTGAGGTACACTACAGTTAAATAACTTGCCTTGTAACTGGAATTCATATATAGAAAATCTGGATCCAGAACCAATACTCTTAGTTGCTGTACTATCCTGAATCTTATATTAATATTTCCAAATAGAAGAATAAGTACATTTCTTAACAATCTGTAAACACATGCCTATTACCAAGTCCAAGCTTGATCTGCTTGCTGCAGGACAGACCAGTGAATCTGAGAGACAAGGTGTTGAGGCAAGGAAAACAACTTCATTCGGAAAGCCAGATGACTGAGAGGATAGCAGGCTAGCACCTCAAAATAACCATCTTACTGGGATTTGAACACCAGGCTCTTTTGTAGACCAGAGAAGGGGGTAGTGAGGAAGCAAAGCAAAAAGGCCATTAATTGTGTTGTTGGTCTATGTTTCTGTTTATGTGCCAGTACCGTACTGTCTTGATGACTATAGCTTTGTAGTATAATCTGAAGTCAGGAAGGTTGATTCTTCCAGCTCCATTCTTCTTTNTGAGGAAGCAAAGCAAAAAGGCCATTAATTGTGTTGTTGGTCTATATTTCTGTTTATGTGCCAGTACCGTACTGTCTTGATGACTATAGCTTTGTAGTATAATCTGAAGTCAGGAAGGTTGATTCTTCCAGCTCCATTCTTCTTTCTCAAGGCTGCTTTGGATATTCAGGGTCTTTTGTGTCCATATGAGTTGTGAAATTTTTTGTTCTAGTTCTGTTAAAAATGCCATTGGTGATTTGATAGGGATCACATTGAATCTGTAGGTTGCATTTGGTGGTACAGTCATTTTCAGAATATTGATTCTTCAGGAACATGGAATATCTCTCCATCTGTTTATGTCACCTTTGATTTCTTTCATTAATGTCATAATTTTCTGTGTATAGTTCTTTTGTCTCCTTAGGTAAATTCATTCCTAGATATTTTATTCTTTTAGTTGCCATGATGAATGGGATTGATTCCTTAATTGCTCTTTCTGATTTTTCATTGTTAGTATACATAAATGCAAGTGATTTCTGTGTGTTGATTTTGTATCCTGCAACTTTACTAAATTCACTGATTAGCTCTTATTAATTTTCTGATACTATCTTTAGGGTTTTCTGTGTGCAATATCATGTCATCCACAAGCACTGAGTGCTTTACTTCTTCTTTTCCAATCTGTATTTCTTTTATTTCTTTTTCTTCTCTCATTGCTGTAGCTAGGACTTCCACTATTATATTGAATAATAGTGGTGAGAATGGACACCATTGTCTTGTTCCTGATCTTAGTGGGGAATTCTTTCAGTTTTTCCCCATTGAGAATGATGTTTGCTGTAGGCTTATCATATATGGCCTTTATAATGTTAAGGGAGGTTCCTTCTGTGCCCATTTTTTGAAGAGTTTTATTCATAAATGGGTGCTGAATTTTGTCAAAGGATTTTTCTGTATCTATTGAGATTATCATAGGGTTTTTATTTTTCTGTTTGTTAATATGGTGTATCACATTGACTGATTTGCATATACTGAAGAATCCTTGCATTCCTGGAATAAACCCAACTTGATCATGGTGTATGAGCTTTTTGATGTGTTGCTGAATTCTGTTTGCTAAAATTTTGTTGAGGATTTTTGCATCTATGTTCATCAGTGATATTGGCCTGTAGTTTTCTTTTTTTGTGTTGTCTTTGTCTGGTTTTGGTGTCATGATGGTGGCTTCGTAGAATGAGTTTGGAAGCGTTCCTTCCTCTATACTCTTTTGAAAGAATTTTAGGAGGATAGGCATTAGCTCTGGAGAAGGAATGGCAACCCATTCCAGTGTTCTTGCCTGGAGAATCCCAGGGACAGGGGAACCTGGTGGGCTGCTGTCTCTGTGGTCGCCCAGATTCGGACACGACTGAAGCAACTTAGCAGCAGCAGGAGTAGGCATTAGCTCTTCTAAAAGTTTGATAGAATTCTCCTGTGAAGCCATCTGGTCCTGGGGATTTGTTTTTTGGGAGATTTTTTATCACAACTTCGATTTCAGTGCTTATAACTAGGTTGTTCATAATTTCTATTTCTTTCTGGGTTAGTCTTAGAAGATTAAACTTTTCTATGAATCTGTCTGTTTCTTCCAGGTTATTCATTTTATTGCCATATATTGTTCATAATAGTCTCTTATAATCCTCTGTGTTTCTGCACTGTCTGTTGTAACCTCTCCTTTTTCATTTCTAATTTTGTTGATTTGATTCTTCTCTCTTTTGTTCTTGATGAGTCGGGCTAAAGGTCCGTCAATTTTATCTTCTCAAAGAACCAGCTCTTAGTTTTATTAATCTTTACTATTGTTTCTTTCATTTCTTTCTGCCCAGATCTTTATGATTTCTTTCCTTTTACTAATTTTGGGATTTTTTTTATTATTTTTCTAGTAGTTTTAGGTATAAAGTTAGGTTGTCTATTCAATGTTTTTATTGTTTCTTTAGGTAGCATTGTATTGCTATAAACTTCCCTCTTAGAACTGCTTTTGCTGCATCCCATAGGTTTTGAGTTGTCGCGTTTTCATTGTCATTTGTTTCTTTGATTTCCCTAGTAACCTGTTGGTTATTAAGATATGTGTTGTTTAATCTCCATGTGTTTGTGTTTCTTACAGTTTCTTTCCTTTAATTGATATCTAGCCTCATAGCATTGTGGTCAGAGAATATGCTCAATACAATTTCAATTTTCTTAAATTTACTGAGGTTTGATTTGTGACCCAAATCAGGTCACAAATCTCCAGGTCTATCCTGGAGAATGTTCCATGTGCCCTTGAGATGAAGATGTATTCTTCTGCTTTTGGGTGGAATGTCCACAAGATATCAGTGAGATCCATCTCTTAATATATCATTTAAGACTTGTGTTTTCTTATTAATTTTCTGTTTTGATGATCTGTCCATTGGTGTGAGTGGGGTGTTAAAGTCTCTTACTATTATTGTGTTACTGTCAATTTCTCCTTTTATGTCTGTTAATGTTTGTCTTATGTATTGAGGTGCTCCTGTGTTGGGTGCATAGATATTTATAGTTGTTATCAGAAATATTGCAAACATCTCCCAGAATGACAAGCCTCAGGCAGGGGATGTGTTAATATCTTCCTTCCTGCTATCCACAGGTGGCCGGGGTTGAACAAAGACACTTTAGTTTAAACAGTCAGGCAGAGGAGCAGTATTCTCTGNTATTTTATTCTAGTTTCCCTCTATTTATTCAAAATTGCATTACAGAAATGTTTCTTTTTCTGATATATGTCACTTTGGTAATAGAAATCAGTATAGTTCTACCCTTAGAAATGTAGTTTTATCCTTGTAAGTAATAAACATTACAAAAATAAAATAAATAATGACCAGTTTCCTTTAGTGAATGCATCCTATGTACAAGCTATATGGGATATATGTTATCTCTAGTCCCATAATCACAGTATATTTATTTGCTTAAGAAGTGAGATGCTGAAATTTACCTAAAAGTACTTTAGTAAGCTGATGATAGCAGAGTTGAACTCTGAACCCAGGGAAACCTGAACTCGTCCTTTTCCACCTATTTCCCTGTGTTGTTAACTACGCTGAGGACAAAGTGACTCCTGACCTCTGTAAGGTAAATCACAGTCCTGTGGTTCAGTGTACTCCATTACATTGTATTCCATTATATTTGTCCTTCAGAAAGTTCGTGGAAGTGACATTAGCTCTAATGCTCGCAAGGATGATACATCCTTAAATCATCTAGGAGAACTTGCCTTAAAAATGCTATTTAAAATTCATATGCTCAGAAAACCTTCCCTTGCCATCAACCTCACCTTATGTTCAAACATCTTTATCTTAGTAGAGATGATATTCAGCCCTGTGGCTTCAAAATCTTATCTGCAGCCTTCATTTCTCCGTTGTGTTCCAGGGCCATATTTCTAATTACTACCCATGGACTACACACACCTCCCTCCCCAAGTATTGGTTCAGCAACTTAAATGCAACATTCCACTTTAAACTCTTCTCCTAAAAAATAAACAAGAAAGCCAATTCACAAAGCATCTTATCAGTTTTCTCTAAATCTGCTTCTCACCCAGATAGTTCAGAGTCTGATACTTTTCTCCTACTTGCTGGATATGCATTATTAGATTAAAAAAATAATAAGCTCACTGGGCCTTCAGCTTTTATCTATGCCTTCCTTAGCCTTCCTCAGATCACTGCCTTATCCCCTCATTTGGGGAACACAGTCACCTAACTTGGGCTTCCCAGGTGGCACTAGTGGTAAAGAACCTGCCTACCAGTTCAGGAGATATNCTGGGCCTTCAGCTTTTATCTATGCCTTCCTTAGCCTTCCTCAGATCACTGCCTTATCCCCTCATTTGGGGAACACAGTCACCTAACTTGGGCTTCCCAGGTGGCACTAGTGGTAAAGAACCTGCCTACCAGTTCAGGAGATATGAGACATGAATTCAATCCCTGCGTTGGGAAGATCCCCTGGAGAAGGAATGGCAACTCACTCCAGTCTTCTCGCCTGGAGAGTTTCATAAGCAGAGGAGCCTAGTCCATGGTGTCATAGAATCTGACACGACTGAAGGGACTGAGCATGCACTCATGTCACCTACCTGACCTTTCTCATAGGCTCCATTCCTGTCAATTTCCCTGTTACTTGTCAATCAATTAAAAGACTGAACCAGCATTTGGTTGCATATCCTTCTCAAAACTTGGATGAGCTTCTGTTTCTAGTACTTCAAACTCTTTGGACAGCCACCTAGGTCCTCCCACACTTGACTGCAACACTTGTTATCTTTGGTTCCCTCCGCTGCCTTCTGTCATCTGCATCTCATACTCAGAAAACACCTTCATCTATCTGACAAGCCTTTCCCACATTCAAACCTACTATTCTATTCACAATTCAATCAAATGTTTATATTCTCTGGTAATTATTTGTTGACTCTCATAATGAAAAACTGAGACTGTCCATTTCTGAATTATTGAAGTCCAGCTTACACTTTTTATTCATTTAGGAGATACTGGCTAACCTGGTCCTTGTAGCTAACTTTTCATAATATCATTCCCTCATAAATTGTAAATGTTACCAGGACAAGGATTATGTCTACTTTTTTGTTTGTCTGTGTTAGTGATTATTAGTATATATCGTTATTTATTTCAAATTCTTGGTAAATATTTATTTTTCCAGCCAACCAAACCTCTTGAGAATGTCAAAGCTTCACTATAGCAACATGATTAGATTTATTTTATGCTCATTTTCCACTGTTCAGTGTCTTCAACATGCAGTGTTTCTAAGTTTGAAAGATATGAGGATTCATGATCTTACATTTCTTCAAAAGTTGTTTGAACAAAAGAAAGTAGTATATTTTAAAAGACACATTCTTAGAGATAAGAATTAGTCAACCTTTGTAACTGTGAAAATGACCCAGATAGATAAGTGCTTAGTAGATCAGTAGATAGAACTTTTTTTTTCAGTAAAACTTTTCTGAAGAAAAACAAGTCCTGTAAAACAGTAGGGTTTGGCTTGGGTTAGGCCTAATTGGGTTAGGCTTTCCTGAATTTCTTTTATTTCATGAATTATCTGCTCAACTTTTCCGGAGAGTAATTCACTATTATATTGTAGCTTCCCCTCACCAGTGATTAGTAAGCCTAGTGCAAAGAATTAGAAATGCACATATATTTTAAAGGCAGCTAAGTCTCTCTGTTAATACACACACATTTACAATGCCAGGAGGAACAGGGCCCGTGAGAGCTACCTTCACCAACAAAGGGAATACAGTATGTGTACACAGAGCTGCCTTCTCCAGGCCCCCAAGCCTGCAATTAGTGCAAATGAACTGCGTCTCCCAGAGAGCAAACAGAGTGTCCCTTATGTGATCACTGAGTGTCCTCAGCAATGATCTCAGTTCACCATTAGGGACCCGCATCCAGGTCCTGTGCCGCTTGGCACGCTGACTGTGCCTGCACCATCAGTCCTGGTTCTGTGAATGAGGTCCTGTCACTGTCAAAAGAATTATGTCCTCCGTGGTGAATCTCGCTGTTTTCCTGTGAATAATGGTGCACTCTGAAACCACCCCAACGCCTATGCCCTGCTTATTTTTGTGTGGGTTCACAGCTGTNTTCAAGGCACTGAACTGTAAGATTAAAAATGTTCTAGCTTTTGTGTTTGTTTCTTATGTAGTATTTGTGTGAAAGTATTATCAACCTATTACAGTACAGTACTATAGACCCGATTATGTTGGCTGAGTATTTAGGCAAACTTTGCTGGACTTAAGAACAAACTGGACTTATGAATGTGCTCCCAGAATGGAACTCACTTGTATTTAGGGGGCTTACTGTGCAATCATACAGTATATAAAATATATAAAGCATATATCTAATTTTACATATTAACATATATAAGAACACATAGAGCATGTATCCAATCACTGATATTTTATATATAATATATGTGCTTCCCTGGTGGCTCAGATGGTCTCTCTGCAATGCCGGAGACCGGGGCTCAGTCTCTGGGTTGCAAAGATCCCCTGGAGGAGGGCATGGCAACCCACTCCAATATTCTTACCTGGAGAACCCCATGGCCAGAGGAGCCTGGTGGGCTACAGTCCATGGGGTCACAAAGAGTCGGACACGACTGAGAGACTAAGTGCACGTATAATATACAATCTCCATATAATTTATAAACATACATACATTTCTATATGAACATATATCACTTTATAGCTATGTATATTTAAGATACATAAAACATACAAAAATTTGCAAATGAGAATATTATAGTGGTATAAGCTGGCTGGAAATGCCAACTTGGAAAGTAGTGAGCGCCCCATCATGGGAACTGTGCAGACAGAGGCTAGAGGACTGCCTATTGGAGCTGCTTGAAATGGGAGCCTTGTCCGGGCAAGGGAGGAATAGGGAACTGTGTGCTCAGTGACGCTTGACATTCCACCTGGGCAGCTGGCCTGCTGGGGTGGGCCAGGGAGGTACCCCTTGAATGACGGGCGGGTCTGAGCCCAGGGCAGATGGAAGAGCAGAGAAAAGGTCAGGAGCCTCAGGAGCTGCCAGTCTGGTCTTTTAGTTCCTAATCAGGGGCTTCGGGCCACTGGGGAACCCAGACAGCAAGGGGATGGTCAACTTTGCTGCAGCATTAGCCCTGCAAAGGGAGAGACTGNTTTTTTTTTTTTTTTTTTTTTGCAGGGGAGGTTTAATTGTATTATTTTGTTCCCAAACATAGTACTGGTTTATCCCCACTGGAGGGGCAGATTTCTGGAGCTGTTTTAAAAAGTTAATTTTCAAAAATTAGATATTCCATTTATTAATAAATCTTTTCTTAAATGATTATTTGAACGTGAAAGCTGCCCTAATTGTAAAATGCTCCAAGTATCCACATATGATTATAAAGTAACAAGATAATCTCTTTAGAGTCTGTAGCTATGAACTTGAGTAGTAACTGTAACTATACCACTGTAAACAAACATGAACTCATGATTAATTTCAGGGATGTCATTTTAAATCAAGGCAGACTCATTTTGTGATTAAACTGAAAGGGAAGTACTATTTGAACCTCTTATGCCCAAAGACTGATTAAGCAATTTTGGAATCTTTGCACTCAACCTTTTGTAGAGTTTTTTTCTGCTTCCCTGAGTGTTTATGTGATGTACATGAGAGAGAGATTTGATACATGAAGGAGGAATGCCCAGCAGGAACAACCATGGTCACACTGGGGTTTGTAAAGCACACACAGAAAGCCTAGAGACTAGCTGAAACGTCTGTGTCTTCAGGTTCCACGCACTATTAGAGTCCAAGCTTATTTCTAGTCATGGTCTTCCTTTTTCTCTATTCACCCTGTAGTCTATTTTCTTATCTCATATTTCTCCTCATGGATATGTTTATCAATTCAGTGTGAAATCTTAGCTACTTTATTGTCAGACAAAAGAGTTGCTCTAGTTATTTCTGACCAAAGGCTTGTCTTTGACTCTGAAGAGGGAAAGTCTCTGGATAAGATCTCTCTGAGCACTCAGGGATAAAGGGATAGAACCTTTATCTTTTATTTTCTAATTGACTTCTTGTTCTCATGAAACAATACCTTGACTCCAATTTGGCCCCAAAGAATGACACCTGAATTATCAAGATCAAGGTTAAATAAAATCTCCTGCCTTTTCTTTCAGCCCATTTGATGTTCCTTAAACTTCAGAAAGTGATGCTTCATGCAGTACTAATTTGCTGATTTTTGACAGAATTTTGAAAGATCTGAAAATTATTGTACATACATGTCCTATATTTTAGTTCATATCTTGTTTTGGTCTTTGAATATTTTCAATACTTGTGTCAACTTCTCTCAGCCCAAAGTTGGTTGAAGATTTGGGGGTGCTATGATAAATGTATGATATGATATGATATGATAAATATCTGTATGATAAATATCTTCAGAATTCATTGCATTATGAAAATCATATACCACATATAGTTTCAAAAATATGAAGTTTCATTTTATTGCCATTATTCCAGTCTGCTTTTATTAAAATGTTAAAAATTAAAAAGAAGAAAATATACTAATTACAGCAGCATTTCTTATTCCTTGTCAATGAAAAGTAATTCCCTCTACTAATCTTTTTCAGTAATTCTTCCCAATTTAGCTTTTTATATATCCAAATTTTTCCTGTCATCTTCCACTCTTGCACCTTGCATTTTTCCATTTTCATAATTCCTCATATTGTTCTTTTAGTATTCCAGAGAATATGTAACTAATTTTGGATTATAGATGTAAATGAAAAATAATTTTGAGATATTGAATATGCTTTCTTATTAATTCGTATTTCCCTGACTGGCCTTCTAAGTAGATGAGATCCAATTTGGTTACAGGTATTACAGGTACAAAGTAATCTCTTTGCAGGATTGGGCATTCCTGCTCCCTCAGTAGATATATCATCTCAAAAATCAGCAGCATAGTTACTCATACCCTAACTTTCCCTAATTCTATTTTATTCTAGGCTTGTCTTTCATATTCTCAAATATTAAAATTAAATATTCGTCAAAATATCAGGAAAAAATACACTTTTAAAATTGCCACAGTGTTTATGGGCCACCCTTCCTCATTCTCACATCATACATAAAAAGAAATTACAGTGCTTTGTTTTTAGAACTTAGAGACACTTTAGGAGAACTAAGGAATCAGAAAAATACCAACTACAAGTCAGTAATCAATGTGCATAGAAACACCTCAGAAAGAGCAGAAAATATAAGCACCTTTGCTTACGGCATTGCTGGAGCACTGGGTGTAGAAACAGGAGAGAAATAGCTTTGCACTGTTTTTCTTCTCTGTACTTTTGGATTTGGTCCCAGTGCATGTTTTACTACATCAAAAAAGTAATTTTTCCCCCTACATGATGAGTTAATATTCACTAATCATTCAATGTGCAAATATTTTGGCACCCATATTATAATTCCTCTTCTCATTTGAGAAGGTTAGGGAAAGCAAGGAAAATTGACAGGAGCGCTGTTTGAGCAGTGAGCTAGGACATTGACTTATTTCAGTCAGCTGGCTGCATAGAATGCAGGTGGCCACTGCATGACAGCTTCCTTTCTGCAGGCAGGATGTCCTCCATTTTCACAATAGAAAATAATCTATAGGATGGCCATACGAAAAATCAATTACAATGATATTTTTCTCCTGTCCAAGAAGCAACCCTAAAATATTCATTTATTTACAAGTGCCTATATTTCAAATTCCAAAAACTTCAGCTTCTAGCAGTAAAGCAAGCATGTTATGACAGCCTCCACTCCATCCTACCCTTATGACAATACAATAAGTCTTTGTATCAACCTAACAAACATACTTTTTGATGAGACCGCCGAGTTTGTAGGAAAGTAAGGAAAATCTTCAAGCCCACTACTTTCACCACTGTGGTCACGACCATAGTGCTACCAAAGCAAACAGGAGTCTGGAGCTGTCTATTAGATTTGAAAACCAAGCTTACCCTGAGTCTATATAGGAGAAAGCCTTGGACTAATATAAAATAGAAGAGCTGTGCCTCTGATTATGATTTTAATCAGTATCCTCAAAGGTACGAAAGCCAAGTTCATAGCTCAGTAGCAGCCTCTGACACCCAGCAAAATCAAATGTAGAACTCTGCAGGAAAACATACAGAACTTGGGAAAAATGTGTGATTTCTGAACACTATTTTCCCTCCTTTAAATGAGTTAATAACACAGCAAGTTTCGACTGAGGAAGAAAAGCTCAATTTGTGCACACACCTTTTAAAGAAGATAAATTAGCTTTATGTATATCTTTCTTGGTTAAGAAATTGCATTGTTTTTTGAAACACCTGTCTTAAAAATCATATGAAATTGACCATATTTCTCGTTTCTATGGGGAGAAACCATTTAAGTTGCTTGACTGATTGAACTCTACAGTTTATTTAGTGTTCTGGGTAGTGTAACTCACATATAAAAATATATAACATTTACTGAGCACCAACTATGTTCTGGTAGTTCACTGTTCTACACAATATGTATACATGTCTTATCTAATCCTTATGTAATGTGATGTTACTCCACTTAAGGAAACTGAGGCAGGCACAAAGTGAGTTGAATGACTTGCCCAACAGCACCCCATGAAGTACAGATTCAAAACCCAATTGTAAGACACCAGCCTAGCAATTATATTCTACTGCTCCTTGTGGAGTGTTTATTGCTATCTGAGAACAGTTAAACAAAAAGAAAAAAATAATCTCAAATTATTCCTATTCTCTTTCCTTATAAGCTACAAATATGTTCCTCAACCATTTTTTCCCATTAAATGTCCTCTAACCATGCTTATTTCCAGAAAATAGCACAAAGACAGAAGAAAAAAGTTATTAGATTTATTAAACTTTGTCACAGAGCCATTAAAAATATAAATCATAGAGCTCTCTCACAGGGTATAGCAAGTTTTGAAAATTCACATTTTATGACTATTCAAAGAAATAAAATCAACAATTTCCTATCTGGCTTTGAAATATTATGTTCCCTTATTTCAAAGGAAGGCAATTACAGAAAGCTTAACATTAACTATATGCACAAACCATGTCAAATGAAAATATGGATAAGGTATAAAATAGGCAATCTTCTTGAAATGTTTTATCTCGGTTTCTGATTATCCTTTAATAAAACTCAGTAGGGACATTCAAAGCCATGGTATTCTGATTTATTGTTAGCCTTGCATCCTAAAGGCAATGTGTTAGATACTGCTAGAGCAATAAACATGTAAGTAAATGGAATGACTGCTATACATATGTAATATCAAAACCTTCAACTGGACCAGAACTATAGAATTTATGTGAACCGTACTGAGTGCAAAAATGCATTCCTTTAACTCTCTTCCCATTAAATGTTTTTTAGTCCTTATACTGTGTACAGATCTTTGAGCTCTTCTGAATATTTTATGGGAAGAAGGAAATTTTTTGCTGAATCCAAAGAAATTATATTTAATTCTTCACAGAAATAAAATTATACACAAATCTTGTTCTTTATAGGTCATTGTTTTTAAGACTGTATATTATCAACACTTATCCTTATCTCAAAGTTTTGACAGAATTTCTAGGAAATACAACAGTCCTAGTCAAAGGGAAATGTTTTTAAAATTATTGTCATTCTCTAAAAATAAATATTCATTCTTTATTGAAATGATTTTTGTTTATATTGTCAGGGCAAAAATAAACCCCTCCTCTGGTTTGCAAGGCATCTAATGGACCTAGAAACTCAAAATGAATTGCTCAAAACTGCCAGTGTTTGATAAAGTCTGTTCACTTAAGCAGCAAGCGTCTTGGGGGAAATTCATTTACATATCAAAAAATTCATGTTTAGATTTAACAATAAAACCATGCTAAGAAATGTGTGATGGAGGCTTAAAAGGCCATTTTTATATAACCACTTCCTAATCAAGAAATACTTTCAAACCACTATGAAAGAAAAACATGCATGGGATTATTTGCCTCTTTCTCCTTAGTCAGAATGTAAATAGTCTAAGGTTTCTCAAGTCATAGATTGAACACATATGAGATCTGTGTTAAGGCACATTTGCACAGATATAATTTTAGCTAAACTTCATGAGAGGGGAAGAATGTTAGCAAGAATGGCTACACATACGCCTTGGTAAAATCTGTTCTTTCCCATCCCTAATTACTAAAANCTCCAGTACTTAGTGCATGTGTGAATTTAGCTGCATCTCTCATCAGTTCAGTTCAGTTCAGTCGCTCAGTCGTGTCCGACTCTTTGCGACCCCATGGACAGTAGCCTACCATGCTCCTCTGTCCATGGGATTTTCCAGGCAAGAGTGCTGGAGTGGGTTGTCATTTCCTTCTCCAGAGGATCTTCCCGACCCAGGGATCAAACCCGCGTCTCCCGCATTGTAGTCAGATGCTTTACCGTCTGAGCCACCAGGGAAGTCTAATACACTATATAACATTCTGGAAAAGGTTAAACTATGGAGACAGTGAAAGCGTCAATGGTTTCTAAGAGTTAGAGGGGCGAGACGGATGAAAGCAGAGCACAGAGGATTTTTAGAGCAGTCGAACCACCCTGTATATTTCAGTGGTGGCTATGTGTCATTATACAATTGTTAAGACCCATAAAATATACATGGAGAAGGCAATGGCAACCCACTCCAGTACTCTTGCCTGGAAAATCCCATGGATAGAGGAGCCTGGTGGGCTGCAGTCCATGGGGTCACTAAGAGTTGGACACGACTGAGCAACTTCACTTTCACTTTTCACTTTCATGCATTGGAGAAGGAAATGGCAACTCACTCCAGTGTTCTTGCCTGGAGAATCCCAGGGATGGGGAAGCCTGGTGGGCTGCCATCTGTGGGGTCGAACAGAGTCAGACACTACTGATGTGACTTAGCAGCAGCATAAAATATACAACACCAGGAGTGAACCCTATTGGAAACCATGGACTTTGAGTGATAGTGATGTGTCCTTGTAGTTTCGTCAGCTGTAAAATGTACCATGCTGCTGAGGATTAGTAATGGAGGAGATGATGCATTTGTGTGGTCAGAGAGTGTTAGAAATTTCTGTTCCTTTCTCTTAATTTTGCTGTGAACTTAAAATTGATCTAAAATATAAAGTCTGTTTTTTAAAAGTCCATTCTGATCTTAATGGGTACTTTCTCAGTTACTTATATAATACTCAACATATCTGATTTTTTTTAAGCCACATACAAAAGAAAGACATATTATCTAAAATATAATGAAGTTAAATTTGACTCTCCTTATTAAGCAGGGAAACAATTGTAATGTAGCATGAAACAATAATTTATAGTCCTAGACATGATAAATATTGGTTCAGTGGATTATGAGGTAAACCTGCCTAAATACCGTTTAATGAATTGAATTGTGTCCCCCCACACCCCACTCCAACATTCATATGTTGAAGTCCAAACCACCAAAATCTCAGAAAATGAACTTATTTCCTGTTTGAAATAGGATGCGGCTATCTTAACTAAGTAGTAGTAGTTATTAGTTCTCCTAATAAAATAGTAGATCTGTAGGGTGGGCCCCTGACTGAAGATGACTAGTGTCCTTCAAAAAGGGAAATTAGACAAGTATCCAAGTAGCATACCATATGAAGGTTGGAGTTAATGTTGCTACAAACCAGGAGATAATCAGAAGCCAGCAGAAAAGCCTGGAACAGACCCTCCTGTAGCACCTTCAGAGGGAGCATAGCCTGCTGGTGAACACTTGTTCTAGGGTTTCTGTAAAAATAAATTTGTATTAAGTCATACAGTTTTGTTCTATGTTGTTATCATAGGACTAGCAAACTAATACAGACAATTTGAACCACAGTCTCCTTAACTGCCCACTGCCTAGCCTAGTTCTTAGCAGTTAGCAGGGTCTCAACAAATGCTTAATTAATGCCATTTTCCTGGTACACAAGGTAGGAAATATGATGTCAGTTTCTTTCTTTGCTGACTGTTGAATCACGGGGATTGTCCGACAGCTGCCACAGGTACCTTTGTTTCCGTGTGTCCTATCACCTCCCTAATGCTGTGTGCGGCTCTCTTGTGCCATTGCATATCCCTCCCTAAATCACTGCGGTAGTACTCTGCTGAGTATCCCTCCCTAAATCACTGTGATAGTACCTATATCACTATCCACGGGAGGAAACATGTCCTTTCCACCCCTCTCCACCCGTCATGTTGTCTTGCATATCAAAGAGGGTACTACTTACTCCACCAGTTCCTTGACTTATTCTGCCCAAAAGAGGTAGAGTGACTTCTCTGAGTGGTATATCTTTGAAGGATAATTCTGGGCCTGCTTTGCCCAATTCCTCTTCTTTTTTTTAATCGCTCTGAATATCCTGCATGGCTCCTCCAGAAACAGGTTCTATGTCTGTCTGGGAAACCTGCCCTAGTTTAGTGCTGATTCTACATTTCACCAGAAGCCCTTGACTCTCACCATAAGCTGCATCCCTAGATTAGCCTTTATGAGCAGTAAGTATTGGAAATGTTGTGATTCTCCATTTGCTTTATTCATTTTTTTCTTTTATTTTGTTCAGATAAAGAAAATAAGTGCTGCTTATTACTTCCCTCTCAAATCAATTCTTAATAACCTGATAAAAATAGCTTTTTTCTTGCCCCCATTAAACTCTTGTTAAATATCTTACACATTGTAGATATTAAATTCGTGTTTGCTAATGTAACAATTGATTGATTAGATAAGAATAAAGGAATGAAAGAATAAATGAATTAAACTGGTAGAACTTGGCTCAGTGATCTCTGGTACATTAATAAATATAATTAGTGACATCTCCATTTTTCAGAGTGAAAAGGGGGACCTCCTGAGAACTGAAGACCTTCTGGGATTAAGTGCAACTGTGACCTGAACCAAGTATCAGTGCTTTACTCTGTGTGTGTTAGTTACTCAGTCGTGTGTGATTCTTTGCAACCCCACAAACTGTAGCTCTCCAGGCTTCTCTGTCCATGGAATTCTCCAGGCAAGAATAGTGGAGTGGATTGCCATTCCCTTCTTCAGAGGATCTTCCCAACACAGGACTCAAACTCTGGTCTCCTGCATTGCAGGCAGATTTTTTACCATTTGAGCTACAGAGAAGTCCCCCTTTCAGGAGATGTCTCACATTTCTCTGGAAAATATAGTTATCAAGATGAGAAAAAAAAAAAGAATAGTTTTTCATGGCTAATCTTTGACTTTATCTGTCAGGATATTCTATATTTTCTTTTTATTCGTTCACTTAATCCATTCCAACTTGGCCTTCCCACCTACCACTCCACTATATCTACTCCCATATCTGGTAGCTAATATCACCAGTGACCTCTATATCATTAATTTCACTAGATTTTACATCCTTATATTTCTGTTGCCCTGCTTAGAGGTTTTGGCCACAGATAAGTGTTTACTCCTCACTGACCTTTGCTTGGCTTGTGTGGCATGAAGATCAACTGGTTTTTTTGTTACTTCCCTGGCTGCTCTCTCCTGGTTGTTAAATGTTGGATTTCCTCAGCCAGCTATTCGAGGTATTCTTGTTTCCACTTGCTGAACTGTCTCTCCAGCAATTTCATTCACTTTTGTGGTTTAAATTATAATACAGTTTAGCCATGAAAGTGAAAATGAAGGTCGCTCAGTTGTGTCCAACTGTTTGTGACCCCATGGACTATACAGTCCATGGAATTCTCCAGGCCAGAATACTGGAGTGTGTAGCCTATCCCTTCTCCAGGGGATCTTCCCAACCCAGGGATCGAACCCACGTCTGCTGCATTGCAGGCAGATTCTTAACCAGCTGAGCCACAAGGGAGGCCCCCAATCTAGCCATATGCTGTTGTCTTTTAAATTTGGTGGATTCCCTGAGAACTCTCTGACTTGACATCTCCATTGTGAGTTTGACATGAACCTCTATCTCTTGTGCCTAAAATTGTACCCACTGTTTTCCCCACTCCTAACAGTCTTCCTGCTCCTCTCGTGGTACTTAGTCCAGTGAATTGCTTTCCCCCTTTGGGTTTACCATGACTTCTTATTTGCCCTTATCTGTCCATTTGTTTAATCACATCAAATCTACATTCTAATCTTATTTTTCAGTTCATAGAAGAGCCATGCCATTGACACCATCATCTCTTTTCTCAATCACAAAAAATAACTCCCCACTGGTCTATGAATATCTACTGTTAATACTTCCAAACCCCAAGAATAGCTAGGAGGATCTTTATGGAGAATGAAAATCTACTTGTGTCATCCCCTTGATTAAGACACATCAGTACCTTCTCATTACTCTCCAGGTACAGTTCCAAATTCTGAGCATGCTTTCTAAGGCTTAATCCATTCCTTGCTTGTCTGTTTCTTTCTCCTTTACCTTCCTCTGAAAGAAGTTTCTTGACTCCATTTTCTAGTCTCAGATTTGTTAGCACACTGAAAAAAGGGCTTTCCTTGATTATGCATATACATGAGATCGCACCTTTCCTTTTGGTAACATTCATCACACTTAAAATTGCTTAAAGACTACACATCTTGACATATTTCAAGTTCTGTGAGAGCAGGGATCCTGCCTTTCTTGTTTGCTTTTCTGTCCTTGGTGCCTGACGCCAACTGAGTGTTTAATAAATATTAAGTGAACATTGAATAAATGAATATGTTCAGATCATGACCTTGCATTTTCACTTTTCAAGTACATCATGACATTTGGAAATTTCTGAGAACAGTATGCTTCTTATGTTGATAATTACATGTTGTAATAAGGTATAACAAAGAACCTAAAGAGAAGAGTCCCTTCTCTTGCTGTTTCTTTCCTGAACAGTTTACAAAGGTCAAATCTGTATGGAGAATCAGGTGGAAGACTACATCACTAAGGAATATATTATTTTCATAAAATCCTCTGTTATAAGGAAGAAACAACAAAAACTTGTAAAATGTTCTTATCCTTCCTAATTCCTAAAGATAATTCATATTGCTCTCTGAGATTGATACACACAGGGAAAAAACTGATCCAAGCTATTGATTAAGATGATAAGCACATCCTATTTTAGTTTACCCATCTTATATTGCTTTTAATAATTTTAGAGTTATAAAAATAGTAGCCAACTAGTGCAGAAGTATGTAAAAAGAATCTCCCACTTCCATCCAATTTTACTCCTTTGGGTTACTCAAAGTTGAGAATCTATTGTACGTCTTTCAATCTTGTTTTTATAGTCTTATGATTATAAGCAAAATTATACATGTATCTAACTTGGTGTTTGCTTATTTAAAAAAATAGAATTAATGGTGTACATGCATTATTCTTCAACTTAGATTACTCTTTAAACAATAATGATTGGCATCTTTTCCAGGTTGTAGGTCTTTACACTACAAATTTTCCGTGGTAATGATAACCATAATTTATTTAATGATTTTCTCATTGATAGGCATCCAAATCATTTCCAGGTCTTTTCTACTACAGACAAATATACTGGTAGAGTAAGCATTATTATTTAAGTATCTTTATATACTACCACCTTTATTTCTAGAGAATATTTCTCAAACGGGTTACTTAGGCAGACCATATATGTATTTGTATATTTTTTAATGTTAATAGTTATAAATTAGGTTCCCATACAGTTGTGGAACTTCCTATTTCCAAGAGGGCTGCCTTATCATCACATTGGCATTGTATGTCGGTAGTGTCTCCTTCCAGTTTCTGAGTTAAGCCATCCCCACTACACCTTCTGCTGTGAAGAAGTCATATGATCCTCACTGCAGGTGGATTGGTTCTCTAGTCTCAGCTACTTTCCAAGTCTCCACCAGAGCATACTTGGACTTCTGCGTGATGCCCATGTCTAAGGGAAGTCTTCGGAGTAGTACTTGCCAAATGTATTCATCCACTTATTTCTGACACCCTGATGGAAATTTGGAGCCACTCTGCAGGAAACATTCCTCCCAACGTTCCAAACTAAAGTATTCCACAGACCATCTCTGCTTTTGGCTCCCTTGATCGTTTCTGTGGTTTCCTTCTTTGTACACTACCACAGCCCTGTCTGAAACCTAAATATAGTGGTGCTGAATCCCTGAATGAACCAAGGAATATCTGAAATCTAAACAGTTGCCCTTTGAACTTCTCTTCCAACTGCCTTCTTACCTTGCAGGAAATTTCTCTGAACCTGAGCTTTCCAAAGCTAAGATGTAAAACACATGCTAGTAATGAATTTTCAATATAATATTTTCTTCTTTTTTAAGAATCTGTCTTTAAGAAATACTATAAGTTTCCTGAAATATGATCATCCTTATTTTAACTATATTATGCAGGGTTTATTTTTTTCTAAATTAAAAAAAAAAATCTTCTCCTTATCTCTCCCTACTTGGAGATCTATACTCTGATTTAACCATCATGATATATCAGATGCTGTCTTCTGGTAGCATCTGAGAAAAACTTGGGTTGGATACATGGATGATATGCATTCAAAACTTCTGCATGTTTAAGAGTGACTTTCTTTTGTATAGATGAGTAATATTTTGGTAAAGTTCTTGGGCTGCTATACTTTTCTTTTCCTCAAGTTACTACAGGTATTATCTTACTATCTTTCAGCTTCGAGTATTACAAGTGAAAGGTCTGATGATCTTCTATTCCTCTTTTTTGGGATAAGTTTCTTCAGTATGGAAGCTGGTAAAGTTGCTTTTTAACACTGGAGTTTAGATGTGTTTAGGTGAAATGCATGCTTCATTAATTTGGCCTCAGATTCAGTAAACTATTTTAATTGGCAGACTCATATGTCTCTTCATCTTAGGTAAATTTTAGTCTATTTTTATTGAATTTTAATTTTTTTTCCATGTGTTCCTGTTCGTCATTCTGGATCTCATATCATATGCAAGGTGATATCCTTGGGTCTCAACATCTGATATCCTTGGGTCCTCCAAGCATTTTATTGTTTCTCTTAAAGTGTACATTTCTTTTAGTTTTTGCTCTGTTGGATTAGGTTTCTATTGCAGCCATAAGAATTTACCACACATCTAGTGGCTTAAGATTGAAGGCAAAAGGAGAAGGCAACAGCAGAGGATGAGATGGTTAGATAGCATCACCAACTCAATGGATATGATTTTGAGCAAACTCTGGGAGATGGTGGAGGACAGGGAGGACAGTCCATGGGGTCACAAAGAATCGATATGACTTAGTGACCGAACAACAGCAGTGGCCCAAAGCAGTGCATGTTTTTTTTTTTATCATACTGCTCTGTAGGTTAGAAGTCTGAAATGGGTCTCACTGGGCTAAATCAAGATTTCTAAAAGACTTATTTTCTAAAGACTCTAGAAGAAAATCCATGATTTTGCTTGCCAGCTTCTAAAGGTCACCCACACTTCTTAGCTAGTGTTGGATCCCCTTCTATCTTCAAAATCGGCAGCAATCCATTTCTTTGGCCAATGCTTCTCTTCAATATTCATATCTCCCTCTTATCATCGTCTTCTGCTTTCTTCTTGTACTTGTAAAGACCCTTGTCATTACAGCAAGCCCACCTGAATAATTGATGATCTCCCAATCTCAAGGCCCTTAATTTAATTGATCCTGCAAATCTTTTGCCACATAAGGTAACAATCACTTGTTCCAGGGCGTAGGGCACAGGCATCCTTAGGGATTCATTGCTCTGTCTACCACACCTATATAATGATATGGTCCTCCAATTTAGTCATCAGGTTTAATTAGTTAGAATGATGAGTGAAAGAGGAACTCAGATAGGCCTACTGATAATTTTCAGAGGACGTTACAATTATGCTTTTTCTGTTAGCCTTCAGAGAGCTCATTCCCTGGTGAGCATAGTCTGTACTCACTCAGAGGTTACAGTGGCTGGAGTGACTAACCATGTGCCCTTGTTTTTTTGTAGAATCCAGTGAACCTGAAGACAAGAGTGTAGGTGCCTCAGGGGAGACACCCTCCCAGCCTTATCCTGCACCAGTGTACAGTCAGCCCGAGGAGGTGAAGGAGCAGATGGATGATACGAAACCAGCTAAACCTGAGGAGAATGAGGACTCAGACCCATTGCCTGACAACTGGGAAATGGCTTATACAGAGAAGGGTGAAGTCTACTTCATTGAGTGAGTCTCACACATTTCTCTGAACATTTTCTCAAAGATCATAGCAGTATATAAATGATGTAACAGATGGAGAGGTGGGTCAGAGTAATTTGAATTTTACTGATTGTGATATTACCTTCTTTGTGAGAGAATAATGGGATGGCACCTTGATACAGCTAAAGATTCTAGATTACAGCTATAAACCAAATAATGAATTAAACAATGCCACTGTAAACTTTGTTGCAATCATGACTGAGGAGGCAAATATCCATGTGATGTTACTTTTGAATTGGAAGTAGGGAGGAAATGCTTACTCTACCCTTCTAAGACATCTGTGTAGCTCAAATGAGATAATCTCCATCTTTTAAATGAAATTGCTGGAAACCTCCACCATCATGTCCAATGGTTTGATCTAATGCCAACTATTGAGAGCCAAATACTTGCTAATCACAAATGAGAATATTTTAAGCATTTGACCCTATGGTCAGCTGTCAATAAAATCATGTGTTTGCTNATGAAATTGCTGGAAACCTCCACCATCATGTCCAATGGTTTGATCTAATGCCAACTATTGAGAGCCAAATACTTGCTAATCACAAATGAGAATATTTTAAGCGTTTGACCCTATGGTCAGCTGTCAATAAAATCATGTGTTTGCTATAGTGTGTCATATTTATTTTTATTATATCCCATTCTATTTATTGTTTACCTTTTTATGATTTACCAAGCAAAATGAAGGGCTAATTCTGAACTAACTAGTATGCATACTCAGTCTAATCTTTCCTTTCACTGGAGACTTTTTTTTCCCCAAACTCAGTTTTTATATATTTTATTAACAGCATTGTCTAGTTTTCCTTTTCTTTATCTTCTTGGAGTAGAACAACTTTTTAAACCCCTGAGTTGAAGATCATGCCTAAATATTAAATTGTTGATGTACATTATGTCCATTAGAAAGGTAAAATCTAAATATATGATAAATGAACAACAACCCTTATTCCCTCAAAGCTGTAGAAGACTCAGAGGGAAACATTAATAGAATCTGAAGTTTTCAGTTCAGATAGTAGATAAAAATATGTAAACTCTTGATTACTCAAGAAAAATATTAAAACTAGATTTTCTTTCCAAACCTGGAGTGATTTGTGACTTAGATCTCCATAGGCAGAACTCAATTGTGAAACTGAAATGTTACCACATGCCAATATTTAATTTTCACATGAAAACTTGATAACAGGTGGCCAAGGGAATACATAATCAGGTAATTACTTGCTGCTCTGCTTGACTCCAACATGGATGAGAAATGCATAAAATACATTGCTACCATTCACCTTTTGACAAATCTTATGTTATAAAAAAGAATAAAACTCTCTTGCATATTTCTTATGGCTATAATCAATGACCAACAGGCATCCTTTTATCAATTAAATGGAAAAAAGAAGGTCATACAAAATTTTTCAAATGTTTGAATGTATTTATATCAAAAACATAATTTTGTTATTGATAAGCTTAGCATAGTATATACTAGTATATATATATATATATATATATATAGTTTATACTTTGCAGAAATCAAAGTATAAACTTAGATACGAGGTCTCACCTTGGTGCTCAGAACAGTTGTTTAGAACAGGGAGACTGACTACACACACATTTTTATTGCATAATATAGGTGGAGTAAGACTATGTGGAAATAATAAAAAAAAAACCAGCATGGCAAGTTGATGAAAGAACTACTTCCTTACAGTGCTTTCAATAATGCAATTATAAAAACCTCCTTTTTTGTGATTATAAAATAAACTTTCCCTTTTAACTACGTAAGATTTGGAGATTGTGGAAAAAAGAGATTTCATAAGACAGAAGCTATATTTGTGGTTTATAGTAAATGATGAGGCTCTGTCAAGACTTGGGAGAATGGACCAAAATGATTCTGTTAATATGCTAGTCAGTCATCCAGTATCAGAATCAAAAGACTCATTAGAGTTTATCCCTGGTCTTAAATTTATTGTCACACTGGGGAAGAAAGAATAAGAGGGATAGTTAAAACAATTAGTAAACCACTCATTTCTGAATTTTGTGATACAATTTCAGTGAAGATACACTTAACGTAGAATTAAGTAATAAAAGGAAGCATTATAGGAAAGGTAAAATAATGTATACTTGAAAAGTTGGTACTAGGTAAATAGTACACTCCACAAATAAGAACTGTCATTACAAAAACCGGATACTTTATGTGTTAGGAGTAGAGAGAAGATGCCCAGACCTACTATAGAGATGTTAGTTGGTGAAAAACGTGTGAAATGATGGCTCCATTCTCATTTTGCTTGATCATTAGTGCTTTTGAAAAACAAACAGAGGTTTTTGTTTATCTCCTTCCTATTACTGTAGGGAAGGATGAATGAATAGTATTAGGAGCAGAGATGGGGTGAGCTGAAAAATTAAAACAAAAAAGAGGAGACAATTTCATTTGCAACATGAATGTTAATGCTAAGGGAGATTCATCCAGAGGTCAAGGAGAGGGAAGAAGCCTGGAGTAAAGGCTGAAGTGAGAGTGTAATGGGAAAGTGATTAAAATCGGAGGCAGGGGCAGATGCCTGCTTAAGTAGGTCATTCATAGAATGGAGGTATCCCCTGGCCCACCCTTCATCCTGGACCAGCTTGAAATCTGTCTTTTCTTCCTTCAAAAACCTTACTTTGACTCATAAGACTCAGTGATATAACCTCAGGTATCACAGAGCAGGGAGGGATCAGGCAGTGTCTTTTTCATCTGGTACCTCATTTTCACACTGTTGCAACCTGTGCTGCCAATTCCTTTCTCTATGGCCTACATTTAGCTCTGCTGTGCTTCCTTCTCAGTAACTTCTTCCAGACCACTTTCACTCTATGCTCTGGAATGCTCCTCCTAACGATGTTTGACAAAATCAGCACTTCAACCCACAGGTTATCTTTGCTGATGATACTGCAGGGAATCCTGACCTGGATATAGTCCGTGCACATAGTCCTGGATATAAAAGCCCTGTGGAAACAGTCTGGCAGGGCAGGAGAAGCAGTAGCACAGGGACCATGATGGGCCATTAGGACTTGCTTAGGGACTGAGCTGTGGTTCTGGCCAAGAAGCTTATAAAATAACATTATTTGTAACATAAAAGTTTGCAGTTCTGAAGCAAAGTCAGAGTAAAGAAAGAAAAAGAAAAGCAGAGTCATTTTAAGGGAAAGGTAAAACAAAAGGAAATGTAGAAGAGGTGGAAAATTAGACAGAGGAGAAAAGCAAAGGAGAAAAGGAAAGATATAAGCATCTGAATGCAGAGTTCCAAAGAATAGCAAG